>CM045907.1:18781592-19004092 GCA_025169955.1 Salix arbutifolia
ATTGAATAACAGTCCTGCCAGATATATCAAGAACAAGTTCAACAAAAGATCAATGCAGCCACATAGAGACAAATTGTCAAATAGGATCAGACCATCCAAATCCCATAGTGTGCATCCATTGTAAAATGCAAAGGCAAACTTCGACAGGACTCGTAAACACAAAGCCATGCATGTAGAGTTAATTAGGGTGATAATAGTCGCATGTTAATTAAGGGATCTTGGTAGCATTAGAGGGTTCTCCAAAAAAAAATCCAAGTAGAACATCCTGACTAAAAGTTTTGTTACAAAAGAAAATTAAAGATTGTCATGATGTAGCTTTTAGTGTTGTTAATCTAACACACATTGTTGCTACACCGGGGAATATTTTACCCTATCACTGGTGTATCTAAATGGAAAAGGACCATAATAGCATTCCATAAGGTAAGGTTTGTTGCCAAATTTGAATGATTGGCATGGTGATAACCTGCAGACTGCAGGTAATTAGAAGTAAGCAATGAATCATTGGTACAGCACAATTACAAATCATTCATCGCAGCAAAATGTGTCATGATACAGGTGTGGACAGTGAAAGAGATGAATCCTACAGAGCAAAGATGCTTATCGAGCAAAATAATCATGTTATCAGATGGATATAGCACAACATGCAAAGACAAAATAGCACTTGATGTGAAAATTACGGTCAGAGACAGTTACTTGATATAGTTTCTTTACTTTAAACTATAAAAATGCCAAACAAATGAATCCGAGAAAGATGGAGCACTCGGATCAGAAAAACAAAAATCATAACCCACTATATTTGACAATTGGATGCAGTGGAGGGAATGGTTGAGTGCAGAGATTTATTCAAGAAATGCTCTGAAAGCTATGAGTAACATACCATAACCCAATCTATTTTGCATTCCTAAAAACTTGATCGTTCAGCAGCTTGAAGGGCAGCAAATGCAACACTTTTTTTGTTTGTTTGTGTGAGGGGGTGGATGGGTGGGGGGGTGACAAATCTTTGTATGAAAGCAAGAGACAACAAGCATGTCTTTAGTGAGAGAGAAAAACACAATGTTACCTTCTTTAGCTCCACCTTAGCTGGTGCCGGCTCCTGATAAAAGCTGGGCATGGGTGTTGCTTTAAAACCCAAACTCTTCCTGAGCATCTTAATCTCAGCTTCTTGGGTTTCCTGTGAAAGAATCAAATGATTGCCAGGACAAGAAACAAATTCAAACAGAAATCACAGTCCATAGAAATCATAACATTTCTATACCTTGGACTTAGCTTGCAAAGTAGTCTTTTCCATTTCCATTGCATGAATCTTTTCCTCGAGTTTTGAGTAGAACTGAACATCATAACATTATAGTTGTTATGCTAACACCATAATTACTGCAAGGGAGTTTATATGGAGAATCAAGAAGCTTTGAGTTCAAAACTAACCTCCTTCCTTTTCTCAGCTCGTTCATCACACTTGAAGCTGAAACCATAATTTGGAAGTGCACCAACCTTGCGAGGTTTGGCATCTTCCACAGTGGGGCTTCTACAATGCAATTAAGGAAAACCTTATGTATGCCAAACAAAAAGGTAAAATGGTCATAAATTGAAGATTGCCTTCTGCTCAAAGAAGAAGAAATGATAACATATGCAAATAAAAAAAGGATACAGAGTAGAGTCTGTTTCTGCTTCAGCTTTATCAAAAGGCCCTTTTTTCAAAGGGTTCAGTTTCGTCCTCTCCCTGTATATAGCAAGATCAACATTAACAAATGGCAAGAGGAAAAGGCAATTGTAAATACAATGTGAAATAAGAACTCTAACAGCTACTTCATATAAGCAGACATTCTGGATCAAGTTTAATGAATTAACCAGTAAGTCCACTGCACAAAAGAGGTGAATTTAACAAAGATTGACGTGCTTCTCCATGACATTAAAAAAAAAAAAGGCAGCACACAAACAATTCAAGCAATACATACACTACGCCTTCAGGTGGTGCTGCATCAGACTTCCCAGATTGCTGTTTGAAGACAACAGCAGAAAAATGATAAGCAAATACAAAGGTAATGGCCAACACATGGTCGTTGGTACAAAAGCAAAAATCAATGTCAATATCTACCTTGGATGCCTGGCCCTGCCTCTCGTTGAATGATTTGCTTTTCAAATGCTGTTTTAATTGTGAATTTACAGCAACAGAACCATTTGAAACAGTGGGTTGCACCCCAGCATCTCTTGCATCCTTGCCCTTCTTCACCTGAGTGACTGAGACATTTTTCGGGTGCGAGGGCTTTGCAGCACCCCTCTTTCCCGGAGCTTTCTGAGATTTAGCATTTTCTGAATCATCAGCATCTTTCACTTTCAATTCTCCTTCCTTTATGATAGAAGCATAAAGTTTAAAGCTTAGTTTTACTCATTGAACTAAACATGAACTAAATACAGAGACTGGAACATCCCCTTACCTTAGAAACAGACAATCCATTGCTTCCCACGTATGCCTTTAATTCATCCTCTACTTCCCCGGTGGATAAATTATCAGTAGTGCCATCACCAAGCTTAAAAGTGTCCCCCGCACTCCCATTTAAATTATTTGAAACTACACCATCCTCTCCAGCATCATGACTTTGCTGATGACCACCATTTTGATGGGCAGCCTCAAGCCCGCCATCAGGCAAAAGATGATTATCAGAATCCATCACTCTGCAAATAAGAATAAATAGATGACAAAACATGAAAACATGCACTTGGCAGTGAAATTCAAACCTCAAAAACCAATTCTCTATTTTCTTATGATAATTGAGTTATATTTAGGAACTAATGCTATTAAAATCGAAAACATTTCAACTCCGTTCCTATGCACACCAATCCCCAAACTCAGACTTCTTCGTTCTCCAAAACATAACCACGCCCTGCACCCATTTCGTTATACTTCAACACCATACAAGACACTTACTTAACACACACAATTTTCAGTAATAGTACACGAAATGCCTGAAAAACCGCGAGACTCCATTGGTTCGTCACCAATTGACTAAGATAACAAAAAACAAAAACCTGGTCAATTCAATTTTTAATTGGATTAATTTCTACCATTTTTCCCTCCTCCACTTTCTCGGCTACCAATCAAGACTTGTACAAAAACAGATTCCGCTAAACAAGTCTCTAATCCTAAAAAACCAAAATCAAATCAGTACAATATCCTCCAAACGAATATTTCGTAGCAAATCAAAAGGCTCTCTACATTTCCAAGTGTAAAATCGCTCCTTCAACACTGATCTGCTCACGGCATAAAAAAAATTCCTAACAGCAAAAATCAATACTCCGTTCAGTACCCAACAAGTTCACTAACTACTCAAATCTAACTCCACGATGAGAGAAAAAAGTTGAAGAAATTTTCTCAGCAACCAAACAGAAAACAACAGCTTCCTTACCTCGAGACGCGAGCAAAAAAATCAAAACTCCATCAATCAAGCCACTACAAAACAATAATAACAGATTTATCAATGGCTACGAAGGATCTGAGACAAGAAGACCGGGCTTCGTGAACCGGGGGATCCGACCCGAAACAGTAAGATCGATCTCTCCTCGGATTATTCTCTAAATAAAATGAAAATTATATTATTGTTTTTTTCTGATTTGTAAGGCTCTAAAAGGCTATTTAAAAAACAGAGGCGCTTTCAAATCCTTTTTATTTCCAGGTCACTCACTGTCTGTCTATGAGAGAGAGCGGGGCATGATGTACGTATAATTATACGGTTACACGAGATGGAGAACGAGAGAGATACGGTTATTTTTTAGTAACTGGTAGACAGATAAAGATTAAAATATATTTTTATTTCTTTCCTTTTTTGTAAAGGAAAATAGGGCGGTTTTGGGGCGGTTATTTTAAGTAACTGGGTCACTTTATTTTTGCTAAATTAAATTAAATTGTATTGCCAGCCACTTTTTATATCTATTTTTACTCTTGTTTGTGATTGTTTTTATTATTATTATTATTATTATTATTATTATTATTATTAAATTAAGAAATATGGGAGTTATATTGGGAGTGATGAATGATTGTATTTTGTCCCATTATCTGTCAATACTTGCACATTTTTAAATTCGGTCCAATTGGATTTTTTTATTTTAATGTTTTTCTATTGAATTCATCTTTTAAAAGTAGGGAGGGTGATATAGTAACAAAATTTGATTTAGTTTTCAAGTTGTGAAATGATTGGTTTAATTCATTTATTTACTAATCAATCTAGTTTTTTTTATTTTAAAAAAATATAATGACATCTCCTTCATTTGATTTAATATAAAAGTTAATTCGAGTTAGGGTAGGTTTATTGAATTAACATGTGACTGGGTCTTATAACTATAAATAGTGCTGGATTTATCAATCATTAAATGACAAGGTTAGTTCTATTATAATAACTATTTTTATTTTTAAAATTCTAAACTTTATATGCACAAGTAAATAAATCTAAATACAAAAATACATTTAAGTTATTTAGATACAAATCAAGGATGTGAGATGCGCTGAGTAATTTAACTCGATGATTTGAATTTGTTTAGTTGTGTCATTATAACTCAAAATTATTATGTTTTTATTAAATATAATTTAAAAGGTTAATTTCAAATTTTAAAATTTAATTTTTATTTAAAATTATTTTGATATAATCTAGTATATATAAAAATAATTCATATGACTAGTAAACATCCTGATTTAATTTTCTATCCAAATTAAATGATATAAAAAAAACATTATTCGTAGCCAAATACGAAGTGACCAACGGGTAAATACTGTGTAAACGGACATTACAATTATTGGAAGAAACACTGGTTTAGACCATGCATCCCACGATTAGGACATGAAGAAGTATCTTACAGTGCTCCTTTCACCTGTCCCTACTTGCAGAGACCAATGGTAAGCTAAGATTGACATCTAGGTCTGTTTGTTTGCTGAAAAGTGGTTTTTTTTTTTTTAAATGAATTCTTGGAGAGTGAATTCCTGAAAAGTGAATTCTAATGTTTGGCAGTGTTATGGAAAATGAACTGGAAAACATTTTCCAGTGTTTGTTTGTGTTATGGAAAATGAACTGGAAAATAATTTATTAATAAATTAATTTTTTTTTCAAGTTTATTAAAATAATGAGGAACAAATCTTACAAATTAAAAAGTTGAATGAGAATGAAATTAAAAAAAATATAATTTCATAAATTATCTCAAATAAAATAAATAATAATCAAAATAATAGAGATCAAATCTAAAAATTTAAAAAAAAATGAAAGGTGAATAAATTAAAATAATAATAATTAACATTTCATAAATTATTTCAAATAAAATAAGTAACAATAAAAAAAATGAGGACCAAATTTGATAGATAAAAAATTTTAATAAAAAAATGATAAGAAAAAAGCAAATAGCAATTATAAAAATAAGGACCAAAATTAATATAAAAATTAAATTTTAAGAGATGAAATTAAAAAATAAATATTCAAAAACAAATTATATATAACAATCAAAAGTTTGAGGATCAAATTTGATATAATCAGCAAATAATGATATTTCTAAATTTTTCACAACTTCCGGAAAGTGTTTTCCGCCCAAATTTTCCGAAAAACACTTTCCTGAAAACCAAGCCAAATTTTTCTTTGACTGGAAAATGTTTTCTGTTGACCGGAAAGTGTTTTCCGTTTACCAACTTTCCGGAAGGCAAACAAACACAGAAAAATTTGAAAAGTGATTTCCCGAAAAGTGAATTCCGGGAAACAAACACAACCCTAGAGTCAAATCACCTACGTTAATTATGCAAATGTCAATTAAGTCAGTGTTTGATACTGAGTGCCTGTTTGTTTTAAAAATATTCTTGCAAATAAATAAATTTTTATTTTTTTATGAGTTCAAATCTCAAAAAAAAATTAAAAATATATATATTATTTTAATATATTTATAAATAAAAAATACTTTAAAAATCAATATTAACTATATTTTCAAACATACCCTATATTTTAAAAATGTTTTAAAAAAAATAAAAAATACGTATTATTTTTTATTTTAATTTTTTATATGTGTTTTAAATCATTTTAATATGTTAATGTTAAAATAATAATTTTAAAAAATAAAAAATAATATTTTAATATATCTATAGAAAAAAACACGCTTAAAAAAACAAACTAAACTACTAGCCCTAGAATGATTGGTGGTGGTGTCTCGGTCTCGGTAAGTTTATCTCGTAATTTAATTAGTATGTTCAGACAAAAATCAGCTGTTCGAACGACTATAAATTCAAAGGGGGCACCACAAATTTGATTCCCTGAAATTCCCTTAATATTTTTTTCACAGGAATAAACATCACCTGAAACCTTCTTAGTGCTTGTTTGGGAATGCGTTTGTGATAGCTTTTTAAAATATTTTTCATATCGAAATACATCAAAATGATGTTTTTTTATTTTTTAAAAATCATTTTTGACATCAGCACATCAAAATGATCTAAAAATACCAAACCATATTCATTTAAAATAAAATAAAAATCAAATTTTGATAAAACACTGATTGAAACGAACAGCCAAACAAACTCTTAGATGAGGAGGATACAGAATCCCGTCGAGCCAAGTGTTTAATGGGAAAGAAATTTCATAATTAGTGGCAAAATTTATTATAATTAGACAGATTAAAGTTCTCGAGTACAGATAGTTGCAAAAAAATTTAGAGAATTCAAATTATATGTAAAGTTCTCATGTAAATTGACATTACTATCGGCAACTATCCACACTTACTAAGCTCGATCAGACTTGTTTGAGTAGAATTGAGAAATATGTAAAATTGAGAAACATGTAACTCGAAACCTGTTTTAAATTATTATTTTTTAGATACGAGAAAACTTTACTTTTTGAAAAATATATTTTATAGGTGTAGGTGAGCAAATGATACTTTAGTTGTCCCAAACTCTTACAAGAATAACATATTATGACTCGAACTCGAGATTTATCGTGCAGATCACAAATATTTTGTCATCATGTCACATCTCTTAGAAATAGTTTTAAATTGAATTGACAAAACATGGATTTATTATTTTTAGCTAGTAAATTGACCTATATCACAATTAATCGACAATAAGGATATATATATATATATATATATAATTTTAATGAAAAAATAATCAATTCAATACTAATAAATTGACACGACAAGAAATATTTTTGAATCAGACTCAAATTGCTAAGGAAATTTTAATTGTCTGATCATATAATTTTTGACAAAATAAATCATAACCTATAAAACTGAAAATCAGGTTTGATCAATTTTGATCTAGAGATAATGTTGTATCTAAGAATCAAATGTAATGAAAAAGGATTTGGACCCATGTATATGACACCATGAAATTAATTAATATTTTATAGATTAGTGTATAGTATTTGTCCATCTAAAAAAGATATTTTGCCATAAACAGACAAAAGACGAACTCAAGTTCATTTCTCAACTTGTTGGTGAAATTTGCAGCTCGGAAAAAATATAGTTTCATTTTTACTAACTCTAGTCAATATATTTTGAGTTGCAAGCTAATTGATCTAGATTAGCAATCAACTAACATAAATTTAATAATCCTTTAAACAATATCAAATGAGTCTAACAAACTCAAATTAAAAATAAGTATTAGAAAATAAATAAATATATGAAAATGAATAATACAAAAAATATTCATGCTAAAAGAATTTTATGTAACATAAATCTCTAATTTTTGTATATATTTTTTTATATTAATTCATTACTTCAAATACATCATTCTCGTTTATTTAAATAAATTATTGGGTTTATCATATATAATTGAAAAAATTAAAATGTCTAGTTTATAGCTCAACTTGAATTGCAACAAGATTCTACATATAGCTTAAAATATATACCAAACAAGTGAAAAATAGCAAATTTAACATGTTTTGTCTAATAGCTCTTTGATCATTTGAAATAACATTTTTGAACTTCATTTAAATTGAAAATTTATCACAATATAATTTATTTATCTATTATTTTTCTAAAAAGTTTTAATCCAATATGATTTATGGTTAGAGAGATATGTGTTAATGTTGTAAATTACAAATTGATGAGCGTAAATTTAGAGTTAATTTTAGACCTAACTTTACTTCATGTGTGGTAACTACGTCAACACCACAAAAACACATGGAAGAAAGTTATTTATAAGACGGTGAGGTATACGACTTTTATTGTCTTCCTTAAAGCATATCCAATGAAAGAGCTAAAAAGAAAAACACAATTTTTTTAGCTTTCATCTTTTATTTCCATAACTTTAGGAGAAGAGTTACATTGAAGAGTCAAAATATTGTTTATAAGTAGAAGAATTATTCCCGTATATTGATAAAAAAAAATCAAAAATTTATTTAATATATTTTTATGCAAAAAAATAATTTTAACTGTATTTATACTAATTAGTCACTATTGATAAATAGTTGTATCAATATTTTATATATTAAAATAGAATTTGTTTTTCTAAATGATTTTTTTTATTAGAGTGTATGTATAAAAAATGCAAAATTTATATTATTTAAAAAACTATATTACTGATTTAATTTCTTTAAATAGTTTTTTTTTTAATTTTTTATTGGAGATGCTACCAGACAAGGACCTAGTTAGTAATTAGAAGAGAAGGCAAATGTAGGAAGTGGAGGGAATGGCAGACCGACCAGCTAGGCTAAGTTGTCGGGGAGTGGCAATGTGCGGCAACAGGCCACCATGTTTTGCTGCCAGCCTCTTCCTCAACCGTTACAAAACCAACATGCTCTTAAATAGGCTGTCATTGTATGCATGCCTGACAATGAACGGTACATTTGAGACAACTGTTATTGTAGTTTTTCAAAATGTTTTTCATGCTGAAATATATCAAAATGATATTTTTTTTATTTTTTAAAAATTATTTTTGACATCAGCACATCAAAATGATCTAAAAACACAAAAACATATTCATTTAAAATGAAAAAAATTGAATTTTTTGGAAACGGCGTTTCAAAAGTTGTCCCAAATAGCTTCGAAATCCTACAACAATTATTTTTTTAATAAAAAGAAATATATATATATATATATATATATATATATTATCAATCTCAGATTAAGAGGAAAAATATTCATTTTAAATACCCGTGTGTATTTATATTGGCAATCGGTTATACTTTTATACTAGTTTTGTGTAGGTACAAATACAGTTAGAGTAATTAATTGTGTTTGGTTATATAGTGTGTGATAGTTTTCAAAAGTGTTTTTCTTTTGAAAAACATTAAAATATATTATTTATTTATTTATTATATTAATATATCAAAAAAATATATATAAAAAATTGAAACACATCCAAAAATATAAGTCAATATACTTCCAAACACATGCTAAAGTGATGCGGTTTAACTCACTTTTCAAATTATTTTTTCTTCTAAAAAGTACAAAATCTATGTTTTTTTACGTGTTGATATATATATATATATATATATAAACATGCCATTAAAAAATATTTTAATTGAAAATCACCAAACATGCCATTAAAAAATATTTTAATTGAAAATCACCAAACATGCCATGTTATAATGATGATTTGAAATTTGAACTTTAATGGGATGGTTGAGAATTTAAAAATAGAGTTGGTTAGGCAAACAAATTGGAACCAAAACACACACGCACACACGTATATAATATATTCCTTGAAATAAAAAAATATCAAGCGGTCAGAGAAAATTAATGATAATATCGGTGGTGTCCTTCCTCTATTGGAGGTTTAGGTGGTTCGCTTTCTTGAATCTTGACTTTCAACGCCCTCTCATTACAGCTGCATGGATCACTAGATTATCTCTCTCTCTCTCTATAGAGAGAGAATATTGTTTTTGAAAATAATATTTTTATTTTTTAAAAATTATTTTTTACATTAATATATTAAAATAATTTTAAAATATTAAAAAATAAAAATAAAATTCTTTTTTTTTTCAAAAACACTTAGAAACAAAGCATCAAACAAACATCTTTTAATTAAAAAATAAAAAGATGTTGGTAGTCAAATTTAAAGAAATTACAGGTTGCTTAATAATGGAGTGCATTTTGCATCATCCCGATGACAAGACACAAAATACTTTTAAGCCAAGTTTGGTAGGACAAGATAAGATTGTATGCTCCAAATGATGTTTTTGTCAACCTTGGACATTATATTTTTACTTAATGATAAGTACTATGTTATGTCATGGTGTTTTCAATCTTCTTCATAATGTTTTTTTTCACTTACCAATGATGGTTGCAAATAACAGATTTCAGGTTTTTCAAGGTAGGTGGTTAGCTGACCAAAAAATATTACTATTTTCTTGCACCTTACCACCTCCAGATACTTTTATATTAACCTCAATTCGCTCATGTGCTGTGTCGCGAGAGAATACATGAACTTGTAAGAAAAAACAAGCATCGAATAGAGTTAATTATTTGATTTGGAGTGATTTAATCCTAATTATGAATTCCTTAATTGAGAAAATTGGTTAAATTCTCTTAATAGATTATAAATCCCAAGAAGTTTTTTTTTTATTAATGACAGTATCTGGATCAGTTTGGGCACATCTTGACTAATTTCATGGGTCACAAAGTTAACAATTATGCAAGTATTCAGTGAGTATTATGTTAAAAATTACTGGATTCGAACTTGAAATCCTAGGAAACAAATTCCTTAGTCTCAAGATCTTACTGTTGAGCCGTCTAATAAATGGTTATCTTAAACAATTCCTAGATTATTGATATGAAGGATCTTGTGCGTTATTTTTACAAGATCGTTATATAGGGTGTAGATCAATAAAAGATTTCTTCTTGATTTGAAAACACACACATCAACACTAAATTATAAAATCATGTTCGGTAGGTCATGGAAAAAGTCAATTTTATTTATCAAAATAATATCATCTCAAGTTTGTTTAATAAGTAAAAGCTCAGGTGGATACAGTAAATTAATTTACATGACTCAAATCATCGGGTCTTACCTACCAGGTAACTCTAAAAAAAATTGACAGTCACATAGCACGTGCTCCATAAAAGTGAGAGCACGTGAGAGACACAGAGAGCGAGCACCCATGAAGAGGCAGTGCAGCGCGCCACCCGAGCCTGAGCTGACCACCGATCAATGCAAGCGTCCCCACTGATTTCAGCCTCCAGGATATTCTCTAGCATCTGCACGTGTAAGGTGGGTCCTACCACTCCAGACTGGGTCCCAACACGTGGCATGTTTGCAGGTCAACACAAGTCAAATGCAAGCTTCATCTGCCCAACACTGTATAATCTGTCCCCACTGTAAATAAAGCATAAATAAAAAAATAAATCATAAATCTGTTACTATATATATAAAACGCGTAGGTTTTTCACTGTGTATCTATGCACTGTGCACACAGACACAATGCACTGTGGATTGCAATAGTTTTTTTCCCCTTCTTTTTCTTTTTTTTTTCTTTTCTTCTAATTACGTTTTTTTCTCTTTTTTTTCTGCTTTTTTTGTTTCGATTTTTATGATTACGCTCCTCTTTTTTTTTCGTTTCTTTTTCTTTTTGCTTTTTTTTCCTAATTATTCTTTTTCTTCTTTTTTTCCTCCATTTTTTGCTTCTTCTTTTTTTGCCTTTTTTTTTGTATTTTTTCCTTATTATAGTTTTTTTTTCATTTTTTTCTTATTATATTTTTTTTCTTTTTCTACTTATATATTTTTTTGGTTTTTTATTTTTTAATAATCGGGGTGTCCGAGCTCGCTTAAATGCACCACGATTAATCTCCATATCTAAATTTTTTTGATAACCAGGGTGTCCAGGCCAACTTATGCATACCACGACAATCCCCGGACCCATATTTTTTTTTTCTAAAGTGCTTTCCTGCTGGTATTTATTTTTTTATACTTTTGTTTTATTCACTTATACATTTTTTTTATAACCGGGATCTTTGACCAGCTTAAGCACACCACAACTAATTCTTGGGCCGAATTTTTTTAAAAACAATATGGATTTACAGTGCTTTCACGCTTATACTTTTTTTTTTGTTTTCTTCGCTTATACATTTTTTTGTAACCATTGTCTCTCAGCCAGCTTAAGCTCTTTCTTTCACTTATACATTTTTTTTCACTTATATATTTTTTTTTTCTAACCACGATCTCCAGGCCAGCTCAAGTGCACCACCACTATTCCTCGGACCAAATCTGTTTTTTGATAATCGGGGTGTCCAGGCCAGCGTGGACACACCATGACTAATCTCCGAACCAATTTATTTTTATTTGTTCTTTGGATTAGATGATTTTTATAATTTTATTATTTGCGCAATAATAATGATAATTTTAGTGATTATTTTTTTATAAAAATCTTTTGATTTTTTTTTAAAGATTTTCCTGAAATTTTAATTTATATCGGCGATCATTTTAAAAGTAATATTACTCTATTTTTCCCTTTAGTCGTTTTTTTTTGTTTTTTTTTTCTTTATTTGTTCTTTAGATTATATGATTTTTATGATTTTATTATTTATGTAATAATAATGATAATTTTAGTTATTATT
Source organism: Salix arbutifolia (assembly GCA_025169955.1). Taxonomy (NCBI): domain Eukaryota; kingdom Viridiplantae; phylum Streptophyta; class Magnoliopsida; order Malpighiales; family Salicaceae; genus Salix; species Salix arbutifolia. The sequence continues at coordinate 18,794,100 of CM045907.1, forward strand.
TTTTTATTGTTGTTTTATAAAAATATTTTGCTTTTTTTAATTTTTCACGGCAATTTAATTATTTTAATTGTTTTGGCAGTAATGTTAGTAATAATTTTAGCTTTTATAGCAATGATAATGGCAATAACGTCATGATGAATTTTCAATCTATGTTTTCGTCTTTTTGTTGATAGAAAATTAACAACTTATTTTTTTTATTTGATTATTGTAGGTATTTTCACAATTTATATTTTATTTTTGTTTGATTTAAATTGAATTATAAAATGAACTAATCTTAATACAGTGAACTTAATAATTCAGATATCCGAGTTTTCTTGCTTTTTTAATGATGATGATAAATTTATGCTGGTTATTTCATTTGAAACTACTAAACAGATAAATTTATATCGATTTTAAATTCATATATTTTATAGAAAACTTGCACTTTGCATGAATTCTGCACAGATTTATTAGTTTAGCTAAATTTATATTATAATAAAAAAAATACACACAATTAATATTTTTTACATTGAAAAAAATATTGTGCCGCCCGCGGCGAAGCGCGGGGGCATTGTCTAGTAAAAATAGATTTATTGTAGAAATAATTTTTTTGGTTTTTATATTGATATAATAATCAAATATCATCTTATCAATTATTTTTATATAATGATACTAAGCTATTTTTTACATGGTAGATATCAACTATAATAAAATTATATATTCATTAAAATTTCATTTTCACTTTATATTTGATTTTTTTTTATTAACATGGGTGTCTGAGTCAGTTTACGTGCACCTCGACTAATCTCACGGGCCATATAATTCTTTAATGGTCATTATTTTCCATCTCAACAAGACTAATCCCCTTATTTTTGTCTCTCGACGTGAATTTATAATCATCGTTTACTTTTAACCTAAGATCAGAGCTCTATACAAAAATCTCTATTTCATCATCATCACCACCAAGAAACTTTAGCTGTGGAGTGTGATTGAAAGAGACAATAAAGTAGAATATAATTTTATAAGCGATTGTCTTTCCCAAAAAAAGAAGGAAAATCTTTTTGCCATCTATATAAGCAATAGACCTCTACACACCAAGGCACAGCTTTTAGATGGCAATAATGTGGCCCAACAAATAAATAAATTTCTCATTCATCTAATTATGTTTCCCGTCTCATTGAAATTGGCAAGATTAATACATTTATAAAATAAATAAATAAATAAATGGATAAGGTGCTCATTATTGAACCATACAAATCCCAAAGAGTTAGAGTAGTCACTATTGTCAAAGGTATAAGTTGACTGTTTCTTTGTGGGAAGAAAATAATCCATTGGCAATAATACATACATACATACATACATACATACATACATACATATATATATATATATATAATATTATTTTGTCACACCCATTATTTTAATTATTCACTTAATTGACCAACCTCATATAATACCAAAATATAATTTATATCTATGTTTATTTATTTTAAACATGAGTTTTACATGACATGCTAAACATTATATATATGATTCCCATGAGCTAAATATTTTATTGGTTGGCGATGAGCATTGTGGGGGAGGGGGGAATAATTGGTTAAAATTTCCTTGTTAATTGGCAATAAAATGGAATAGAAAAGCTTTAGCATATAGTTTTTTAGCGCTCCTTTTATTTGATTATTATTTGTTTAATTTCTGGCCAGATAAGTATGGAATAAAATAAAGTGGTAGATTATGAAATAAGACGGAGGTTGGAGGCTTGACCCACAATAATATATCTATGGACATGCATGGTTGCAGTCACTCCACGAGGATTTTGTAGGAGAAGGGAGACTTTCGCTGTGTTCTGCCCTGGCGAATCTATGATCTGATTATGTTAATGTCTGCCCTGGCGAATCTATGATCTGATTATGTTAATGTCTGCCCTTTTTTTTCTTAATTGTTTATGGCTCGCTACAGATCACGCAAGAACACAGCATGCAAAAAGCAATTATTCCGTTGGGAGGGAAATAACTTCTTTTTTTAATACTTTGCTTTTAAAAAACATTAAACTAAAGTAACGCTGCGTGAATTGATATGAAATGGAATTTGAACCCAGGATCTCACATCTCCTTCTACAAAAGTAACGCCGGACGACAAACGCTCCGGTGTAACGCTGAACGACAAACGCTCCGGTGTCCTATGACAGGGAGTTGCTAACCACCTGGCTGAGTTTTCGTTTTCGATCCATTAATTACGTATCAAATCATTCACAAGCATCCACCCGCTAGCTTCCCTCTTTTACGAAAATATAGCTCTCACCATGGCAGCAACAGGGGATTGTCCATGTGATGAGGGCTGATCATGGGTGATTGTCATTTACCAATCCATCTTTCTATACTTCCCTTACGAATCTATGATTTAATTGTGTTATTGTATTCCCCTTTTCTTTTTCCTAATTGTTTATGGCTCACTCGAGATCATGCAGGACCAGCAAGAACACAGCATGCAAAAAAGCAATCAATCACTGCAATGATCTCGAGTTTGGGAGTGTTGTGTTTATTTTTATGATATTTTTAGGAAATAAATGTATTTAAAAAAATATTAAATCAATACTTTTCAGTATGATTCGATGATTTTGTTATGTCAATATAATAATAAATTATTTTAATATATTTTTAGATTATTTTTTTAAAAAAAAATACTCTACTCTACAAAACCAAACACATGCTAACCTATTTTGCATGCCAATTGTCATTCGACACTTTTTGATCCAAAAACATATATGTTTTTTTCCTATTTTTTTTCCCTTTCCTATTTAGGTTTCATAACTTTAATTGAATTTGGTTTTAATTAGTTAAGTGGATTAATAATATATAATGGAAATTGAACTCAGGATCTCAGTTCTATTGTCCAATTGTGTTTCTAAAAGTAATATATTTTTTTAAAAAAATATTTTTTTGATGATTTAAAACTGTTTTAATGCACTCATATCAAAAATAAATTTTTTCAAAAATTTCAAAAAATATTATTTTAATATATTTTCAAACAAAATACATTTAAAAAACAATTTCTATTATAATTATAAACACAACCGAAAATGAGTTGGTAACCACTTGACTGAGTTTTCCTTTTCGATCCATTAGTTGTCACTTTATTCACAAGCAACTACTAGCTAGCTTCCCATTTTTAAGAAAATATAGTACTCAAACTCTGCATCAACAAGGGATTGGCCAAGTAGAAATAAAGGTTGAGCATGGGCGAGTATCATTTATCAATCCATGTTGCATAAATATCACAACCATAATTCAAGGTTTTAACTTCAAAGTACTAGCCCTGTTAAGACCCTGCATAACATCTTTGCATAAATAGGTTCTCAACAACCTGGCTACCATGCACGTTATGTAGACCAATTACTCAGTTTTCTGTGCTTTCTGGACAACCTAGCTGGTAGATCTCCCATATGTCTCTTGCCCTAACTAAAAGTCACTAAATTTCAATCATGATATACCCCACCACACCACATCCAAGAGCACTGAACCATTGAAGCAGCCGTTTCGTGTATGTATCGTGCGCGTGTTATTTCTTGGTGGATGCTATGAGGGCTCAGTTATGAATGAAAGTAACAAAAGTGAAACGCTTGATACAATCACAAGCTTTTCCATCTCGCACCAGAATTCACAAGTTTGATGTATGCCTTCTTGAAATCGTCGAAGAACATGTTCTGATTGTCAGCATACTTCTTGATCCATCTGCACAGAACACAGGTCTAAGCAATGATAGGAAAAGGTTATCAAAATTCAAATCTGTGCTACAATATATCAAAGTCAAACAAGTTTAGTTCAAGTTAAGCATATATAGGACAAGGCAAGAAACTATTTGAAGAGTTGACTGGGCCGAGTTTAGGAAAGGAATCCATGTCTATGTCTCTTTGGATGTCTTTAAGATAAGAGATATATGTCCCACAAAAAACCATAACACACATGCATTGGATGACAAACTAAATTCCCATTACATGATAAGCATTACATAGCATGTGTTCATAGTTGAGCTTTTGTAAGATGACCGCAAAAAGTCCGATGTACTGTCAAATTGAAGTTCAGCAAAATACTTCAATTTTTTTAGTCTTGGTTCTGCTCGTCTTTCAGTAGGTGTAAAATGCATTTTCACAACTATTCTGGCTATCATCTGCTACGTTCCTTGTTATTAAATTCCGAACTACTCATTATCCCTGGCTGGGCTATATGCTTCACTCATTGAGGGTACAACTCAGAACTGCATTGCAAACTAAGGAGATAATGCAGATAGGACATGAAAGATAGCATGCTTTGATCGAGAGATCCTTGAAAATGGCAAACCTTAAACATTCATCATCTTCAACAAGTGCATGATCTGAAGGAAGTCCAACCATGCTTGACATCCCACCTACATTTAAAAAACAGAAACAATAGATAAAATTATGCAAAGTACAACAGATCAGAATTCCAGTTTCGCAAACAGAAGTATGAAAATGGAGAAATTTGAAGCAAAACAAGGGGCAATCAAGATTAACATATGCTAATACTTCCATCCCAATTTTTATTTATCTAGAAGAAAAATTGTTGTTGGAATGTTTGAGTTGAAAATTCATTGGTGAGAAAAAAATTAATTTTCCATGGTTTTGGATTAAGTGTTTATAACTTCTTGTTGTTAGAATTTACAAAGGAGAGTTTGAAAGTGGGTTGTTGAAGGAAATCTACAAAGACAAGAGGCTGCTGTAATGCTGCCATTCTGCGGCTGCTTCTGCCAATGAAGACAGCTCCTTCTACTACATGCTTAGCATGTTTGCTGTCGCCCTTTGCCCTCTCTAATCCTCTCTATTTATAACTGAAAATGAGGGGCAAATTCCCCATTTTCAGGCACAATTTCTGCCAAGAATCTGCCATAATTTCTGCCATTGACGTGCTGATGTTCTGCCACTAACACTTATGAATCCTCATGCACATTATCAATTCGGAAAAGTATGGACTCAATTCAAGCATGTGGCTTAAACCAGCTAAGCCTGACATTGTGCAGTGATTATCCAGTGCAGCTATTCTTAAGAAAAGTTGTAAGAAAATGATATTCATGCTAGTTTTTTTTTTTCACCTGAAGATTTCCATGGCTTTTCTAGAAGGATTTTATAGTAAGAATTGTCAAAAACAAATGGACTTCCAAAGCCTTTACTTCCAAGAGTATGCGCTCCAGATAATGCGACAAGTTCCTGTGTTCTGCAAAAAAAGGAAAGCAATATTTTCTGCAGAAAAGATAGTAAAAATGAAACTTACGCATGATAAATATGCTGAATATATTTCCTAACTTTCCTCACTATACATTGACTTAGCCCAGATAGAATATGACAAAAATTGAGTCTATTGGAAAAGGATAAGAACTCACGATAAGCCTTTTCTTTTAAAGCTCTGCTTCAGACCAGGTGCATCCAAAGATTCTTGAGGAAGTTGGCCTTCAGCATCGGGCTCCCTACAAAGATAAAACAGCTGTTAATAATGTGGGCTAAGAGTTTTACGAAGATAATACTCAAATTTCTACTTACAAAATTCTACGTTAAATTGAGCAGTATTTTCCCCATGAATTTCAAACTCAAATACAAGGCTAGTAGTTTATTTTCATGAACTTTAAGATGATCCAGTTCGCTTCAAGTCTTGTCTTATTATTTGCTAAATAGTTTGGTTAAAAGCTAGCTTCTTACAGTGAATCTAGTCTGCCTAACTGAACAGTTATTGTTGGACCCCCACAAATTGAAACTGCTTCTGCTCCCGCCACAGCAATCATGTCTGCCCAGGATACTGGCAGTGGAAAAATCTAAAACATATGAGCCCAGGCACCACACTGTCCATTATTCTTGGATCCATTAAATAGTGAAATTTCAAATAACCACCTTGTTGTATTGCATCCACTTCACCCTTTGCTTTGTCAAGAATCTAAACAACAATGCACCCACTCTGGAGTTAGCTGGCAGGAGATCGTATTAAGATTGACCAGTCTGGATTTAAATAAAGGGAAATTTAGCCAAAGCAAAAAAATCTAATATAGAACAAGTATCTCCAAACATAATTGCAAATACACATCTGCAAGTTCAAACTTGTGTTTATAACAAGAAAAGCATGAGAGATTGAGTACATGCCTTCAGTGATTTCTTTAAACCAGAATTTTCAGGCCTTTCAAGTTCATAAACTATCGATCCATTCATACCGCCTGCATTAATTTTAATGGTAAACAAATGAGAAGGGAATCAGAAAATTGATAACTTTTAACTAATATCATTTAGTAAAAATAAACACCTGAATTCCCATCCATTTCAAAGGTTCCTGCATCATGAAAAACAAGGCGAAGGACACCGGCAGCCTTGCCTTTGGATACTACCTTCTTCACTTCTTCCTTGATGAGCATGTATGTGTTTGTATCCGACCTTTAGCGCCAATGAAAATAATAAGCTTATAAAAAAAAAAAACATCAACGAGTACAAAGACAGGCACTAAACTAAAATATAAACACACCACATAATCTAACCCAATTTTTCTGATTTAAAAGTATTAATAAGCATGTGGCATTGACGAATTAAAGGATCATCTTTGAAAATATTGCCCACACTGGTCAAAAACCCAATAATCTCCACCTAGCAAACTTAAGTAGCAACATCAAGCAACCTCTAATGATGGAACCTTGTAAATCCACAAGTGTTAATCTACCTAAATAATCCAGAATCCACCAAAGAAATTGCAAATCCAAAACAAAAGCAACAACTGGGTATGTTTATTTAACTTACTGCAATGCTTTAGCGCTAAGATCCTCCATTTCATGAAAACCAAAAAGAAAAGGCAATGTTGATATACAGACAAGTAAACTCCTTCTAGTTGAAAAGCAATCATCTTTTGCTCCTGTAAAAGAATAAAACTTAATCAAGTTTCTATTTTGAATTCGTTAATCCACTAACATTCACTTAAAGAAAAAATAACAACACCAAGAAGAGAATTTGTTATGCAGAAAGAAGGATAATTAAGCAATGATTATCAGAACCATTATCATTGTTGTTGGAGGGAAAAGCACAGACTTTGAAGGGCGTGGCTCGAAATTTGACAGTTGAGGAAAAGGGTCGTTGTGATTTAGCGGGAAATTTGGATTCTTGAGGAGGAGAGGAGGAGAGAGTGGAGGAGGGTTTGGTGGTGCTGAGGATAGTTAAAGAAGCCATCTTTAATGGGTGGTGTTAAGACAGTACTTTTGTCTCTATGGAGGGCAGGGAGGTTTTTTTAAGTTGGAGAGATAGTGATTGGATGAAGTTGATTCATGGAGTAGTGTCACCAAAAGGCCCTATCCTATTGGCTAGTTTCTTTCACAAGTGGAGGGCTTCTGTTTTTTATTGGCTCTTGGTTTAAAATAACTACAAGAACATTTAGAACTTGGGGGAAATAAAGGAATAAAAGAATTACATGACCAAAATAGAAGAAAAACTCCGGTGGAAAAGAGTCTTCATGCCAACAAGAAAGATGATTATATGGCTGTGTATTTCCAGTAAGGAATTAGGCAATCATTTTATCATAACTTTATCATATACCGCTAGCCCCTTGTTTGAATCTTGGAATCTAGTCGAAAATAACACGCGATTTCAATGTTCATGTCAGAATTCTCTATGCATTACCACTTTGTCACAATCAACACTCTTCATTTACATATCAAATTAGCGAGTGTTCGAAAGCGATGAATCTTTACTATTGGCTTGTGCTGCAAAACTCTCAAGCAATATAACAAATATACAGGAAAAATATGGAAACATATGCAGAAATGGCTCAACTCTACATCTAAACATAAGAATTCCCAGAGCTGCCAGCAAATGTTATCTAGGGCCGGAAAGTCGCACTGCAGAGAGGTAGGTATCACTATTGCAGCCCGATGGTCCTGAGGAAGTGCCCTCCTCGCTTGTTGATTTGAAGAAATTTGAAAACAGGCGGGAACCCAGTGGTGACGAAGTCGGTGGCAGTGCAACTGGGGATAGACCTTCAAGCATTTGGACAACTTTGGCCATTGATGGCCTGAGATTCATATCTTCCTGTATACACCATAATGCAACTTTAATAGACGTGGAAACCCTGTCGTCTTCATTCTCTAGCCTCAGCTTCGAATCAAGGATTTCTTTCAGTCTCCCTTCTTCCATCATCTTGAATGCATAAGAAGGGAAATGGGACTTCTCCGAAGATTCAGTTGGATCAAAGTTTTTTCTTCCACCGATGATCTCAAGCAACAACATGCCATAGCTATAAACATCACTTTTCTCTGATATGGCATAATTTGTGATCCATTCTGGTGCAAGGTACCCCCTGGTGCCTCTTAATGTCGTGAAAACATGGCTTTGTTCTCGATTTATTAACTTGGCCAAGCCGAAATCTGAGACTTTGGCAAGGAATTGACCATCGAGAAGCACGTTTTCTGGTTTTATGTCACAATGAATGATCTTAACATCACAGTCTTCGTGGAGGTATGCTAGTCCTTTTGCTGTTCCTACAGCAATATTGAATCTTGTTTCCCAATCCAGCAGGATTTCTTTGTTTTTCTTGAAGATCCATTTATCCAAAGAGCCATTTGCCATGAACTCATAAGCAAGAAGGCGATGAGCTCCTTCAGCACAGAACCCTTTTATCCTGACCAAGTGGTGATGATGGATACTGCCAATTATGCTAACTTCAGCTCGAAATTCTTTCTTTCCCTGACCAATGCCTTCCAACTTCTTCACAGCCAGTTGGGTTCCATCTGGGAGAGCTCCTTGATAAACCGAGCCAAATCCTCCTTGTCCAAGCTTCACCGAGAAGTTATTAGTAGCCGTCTGTAGATCTCTGTAACTAAAACGGATTGGCATCCCAGATAAAATCTCTAAGAAGTTGTCATCTTCTGAGCTGCAGTGGGGAGATTCTAGCATCTTCTTCTTTTTCCTGTGATAGCGAAATGCCATATAAAGTAGACCACAAATGACAATCAATGTTCCAATGACTATCATCACAACAATTGGAAAGCTTTTTTTGCCGCTCCCATCTCCTCCAGCATTGGAACCACTGCCTCCATCACTTGAAACTTTAATGTATGCAACAAAACTAGAGCCTGCATGAGAGTTCTGGAAACTCCCTATGTCGCTGAACAGGAAGCAGTTTCCAGAACTGCTTTGGAAGAAAAAAGCAAGGCACGAGCAATTACCATGGCAAGCGGATTTGCAACCTTCCAAATCAGTTCTTGAAGAGGGTGGAACAAACCCCAGAGCAAAATAGTTGAGCCGATCCCCAGCACTCACAAGCTCTGTAGAACCATCACAGGAAGAGACAACCTCTGTCTGGCAATTTGGGCGATTACTAAGACCTAAAGGGCACTGGCATACATTGTTACCGGAACAAACATAATGTGCATCGCATGGTTCTGGTCTGCTGCATGGATCACTTGGTATTTTTGTTTGTGAATCACTGCCTCCATCATCAAGATTGTAGAAAGATATGAAACCATCATTTCCTAGAACTGCAATACAAGTTCCATTCGCATCACTACTATCTGAGAAGATAAATTGTGACAGGAACACTTTGTTTCCATCATAGAACCTCCATGAATTTCCACTGAGAGATGCCACAGCAACTTTCCCACCATCTTTATTGATGATCATCCGGCTCTCCTTTTGGATGGACCAATAAGGCTGGGGAGTTTGGAAACCTGCAGAAAGAATCATGTATCCGGACTTGATTTCAAGGATATGGGTCAGCTTGTTGGGGTTAGGATCACTTACAAGTTTCATTCCATCTACAAAATCCTGGTTCGATATAAGTGTATCGGTAGGGTGGCTAAAACTCTGCCAAAGTACACTACCACCATTCCCAAGCAAAACCAAATTACCTGAATCCTGCATTTCTATAGCAGAAACCCTCTTGCCACCAGTATCAGCTGTCCAAACGACAGCTTCCCCTTTTTGCAAAGACACCTTCCCATCTTCACCGAAAATAAATTTATCAGAACTTGAAACCGGGGACCCTCTATTTGCAGACCATATGACCTTGGAGCTACCCTTGTGGACAACGACTAACAGAAATTGTGTAACATCTTGAGTAGTTGAGAAGCCAAATGCGAAATTCGAGCTGTTAGATATAAGAAACAACCCATTGAGATTGATCCAAGTCATTTGAGACCCTTGAAACCCTGGATAGATCGTTCCTACATATTGGACACCAGCCTCACAGGCTTCAGGAAGGAGGAGTACAGACAATGATATGAGCCCCATAAAGCGAATCAAACCCCATTGGCCCATGGACGCTCAAGAAGAGAAGGGCAAACAAACTAAACAAAAGAAGGAAATTCTCCTACAAAATCGAGGACACGAAGAAAAGGGATTTGAGGGACAGTTTATGTGAACAAACCAATGTCAAACTCTCGAATCAGTATCACAAGTTGAACTATAAAAGCAGGTTGCTATACATCTAAATCTAACAATTCCCAGATTCAGGAAAATTTCAGGTGAGAGAAGAAAAGAATGACAGTCTATCGAATTCCAAAGCATAGACTAATAAAGTACAAAACAAATGAACATGAATAAATGTGAAAGAAAAAAGGACCCTCTTTTAAACTTTCTTCCCTTCAACCGAGACACCAAAATTTGGACAAAACTAAAGAGGAACCAAAATGGTGAGTCAAGGAAGCAAATCATGTACCCTCAAGAACACGGTAGACAAACAACTTCAAACCCCGAACAACTCATAGATTCATAACCAGGAATGGCAGCTTATTGATGGTTACCTTCAATTAATGACAAATTCTAGAAAAAGGAAGAAGAGAACCATCAATTTGAATTGATGGGTACTCCATGTGGACCATAAATTTTGACCAACTTGTTGTAGAAACAGTCTGTGATATATCTGTAAAACGAGGCGGATTCAAAGAAAGCTGAGCTCTTTCGCTGAGCAATAAATGAAAGCAAGAAGGGTGGAGAGGAAGAGAGAGTTAAAATGATATAGAAACAGACAAGGTTGTCTTGTAGGTGTAGCTTTCACCTCATGTTTTGTCGTTGTTGTAGCAGAAACAAGTGGATTTGCAAACATGGCCCTTTCTGTCTGGCTTAATTATCTCCATAAACAAACTGTTATATTTTGTTTATAGCTTTGCTTGTGTCACCAAGGAGTCTTTGAAGAGATCTAAGGAGAGGCTTATGTCTTCCAAGTTCCGAACTGTCAAACTCAAAACCTTCGTCCGGTTTTACGTGGTTTGACTTATATCCAAGTAGAAGGACTACCAGGTTTTTTACGTGGTATGGTTATTAAGTGATTTTTGTTTTCGATTTGAGATTTTGTTTTCATTTTAAAATGAAAATCGATATAATTTACAATTTAATTATTGAATCGGATTATAATTTTTATTTTAATCCTCGATTTTCCACGAGGGTTAGAATAGGTCCATGCATTCTTACAACTTTCAGGAAAGCATTGATATACTGATTAACCACTTTAATTTGTTTTGTTTTGTTTTGTTTTACAAACTAACCAGGTTTCATTTAGCTTGAAGAATCTAAATAACTCATGTAAAAATCAATAATAAAAGGGTTTTGACACATTTCAAAACTTTTAAAAACTAAAATAACCATAAGTATATAAAAAAACATGTAAAACATTTAATTTTATTACCAAGAACGTTTTTGAAATACAAAAAGAAACAGGGTGTTTAAAAAAAGAAAAAGAAAAACCTGTGATCGTTCACGGCTATGCTTCTCCATGCTCGTTTTTTGCATTTTTTTTATTACCAAGTTGCTGCAACGGTCTTTGTGGAGGAAGATGGGCTTCGTAATTGTATGGTCTTTGTTAATTATTTAACTTAATTGTCTTAGTCGATTAGGCATGAGATGGGGTCTGTCTTCAACATTAATGGCTGAAAGAGTTTAGCTACCTGTCACCAACTCATGCCCGCACGATCAGGGTGGGCGTTCAAGCTACGATTAATTGTGTGTTTGAAGTATTGTAGACGATATTTTTGAAAAATATATATTAAAATAATATACGTTTTAATGTTCTAGTATAAAAAATAAAATAAAATATTTTAATAAAATTATGTGCGGAAAACAACCACTGCCGCCACGGTTTTACGAACTCGCCTGAACAGCCACGATCGGAACCTTGAAGTGTTCCGATCAGGTCTATCTGGATGGTGCTTCCCTTTCTTTTTATCTCAGAGTTCCAAAAATTGGATGGCCAAATACGACCTAAAAGTATGTGCTTATAAATAAATATTTACAGGTTCGATTTGGACAAATCGACAAGCACATGCAGCTACAGCAGCCATCAACCTTAAATACAGCTAAGTCGTACCTGTGGGTATATTCTGTTTATGGTTATTTTTTAAAATAATTGTTTTTATTTATAAATATATTTAAATAATATTTTTATTTTTAAAAAATATTTTTAATATTATCATATCAAAATATTTAAGAGCACCACAAAAAATCCCTTATCATCTAATTTCAGCTAGACATGAGACTAAGAGCCTGTTTGGGAGGACGATTGCTTTTGAAAATATTTTTCATTTAGAAATATATCAAAATGATATATTTTTTTATTTTTTAAAAATCATTTTGATATTAGCACATCAAAATGATCTAAAAACACCAAAATTTTTTTATTTAAAATGAAAAAAAATTTGAATTTTGGCCAAACGTCAGTTTGGCTGCATTGCTAAATAGGCACTAAAAAGGTGGAGTAAGTTGGGCAAGATCCTTATATCATGTTATATATTTGTATTTCCAATAAAATGAATGCCCGTACACAATTAAAAATTAATATAATAAATAAAAACAATGGAGATTAGAGTTATGAAAAAACAACTCTTATTTTATATGATTTTATAATAGTATATATATGTATGTTATTCTTTTAAAAGTGCACCTATTTATAGATACATACGAGCGAATTGCCCGCGCGATGTGCTGGGCTTTTTTATCTATGTAGAAAACTGATTAATTTTATACGTGTTGTATTTTGTTATTTTAATATTTAATTAGTAAAATTGTAATTGATAAAATCTGTTAAAAACGGTTTTTTTCCACCAAAAAATGATTGAATGTTGCTATTGCTAATTTTTTTTTGATAAAATTTGTTAGAAAATTTGCTAAGAAGATGAAATGATTTATTAGAAATTTGTTGTCACGGATATCCTAGTTAAAAAAAAAAACACAAAGAAGAAACCCAGTTAAAAAAAAAGACTGACTTGGACGCCCCGGTTATAAAAAAATTAAAAAATATGAAAAAAGGTCCCTGTTTATTAAAAGAACAGAAAAAATGAAGCCAATCATAAAAAAAAATTGCAAGGAAAAGCACCTTTTTAAACAGTAATGAGAAAAAAATTATGGTGCGCATAAACTAACCCAGATACCCCGATCATGGGAAAAAAATGTATAGGTGGGAAAACAAACAGGGAAGAAAAATGTTAAAAAAAATGGATCTGGAGATTAGTCGTGGTGTGCATAAGTTGCTACCGATACCTCGGTTAAAAAAACAAATAAAAAGCCCGGTTAAAAGAAAAAAAACATAAAACACCTTTTCAAACAATGAAAATTACTGTTAAAAAACAAAAAAGGAAGCTTGGTTATAAAAAAAAGTGCAAGGGGAAAGTATCTTTTTAAACAGTAATGAAAAGAAAAATCATGGTGCGCGTAAACTAACCCGAGCACCCCGGTCATTAAAAGAATATATATAAAAAAAACAGGGAAAAAATGTTTAAAAAAAATGGATCTGAAGATTAGTCATGGTGCGCGTAAGCTGGCACAGATACCCTATTTAAAAAGAAAAGAAAAGAGAAGTCTGAAAAAAGAAAAGAAAAAAACAAACAGAAAGGACCTTTCTAAACAGTAATGAACAGTGAAATCACTGTTCATTGCTGTTTTAAAAATATTTGCAGCTGGAGAGATTTAAACTCTCACTCCCGTGATTTGGCCCCCACACTTAACCACTCAGCCAAATGATTTTGTTGTTCATCCTAGCATTCAAATAATACTTATCTTAGTATATAGTGTTTGCTATTCCAATCTACAGTGTATATGAGTCTAGGTTAACAGTGCAATGAACAGTGAAAAATACTCATTCTGTTTTAGCTTATAGCGAGCGAACTTGCCCGCGCGTTGCGCTAAGCTTCTATCTATGTGAAAAACTAATTGATTTTATGCCTGTTATATTCTGTTATTTATTTCATATTAGCACCTTAAAATATATATACTAAGCACTTTTTGGAATTGCAATCTCCTTTAGGTATTCTATAAAATAATAATAGTCATGGTGCGTGTAAGTTGATTCAGACAGCCTGATTATATAAAAAATATATATAAGGGGGGAAAAAACAGAAAAAAAATGTTAAAAAAAAGTTAGCCCAGACATTATTTGTGATGCACCACGTTGGCCTGGAACAAAAGAAATATATACTTGGGAAGAAAAAATCATGGTGCGCGTAAGTTGACCCGAACACCTCGATTATAAGAAAAACATAAAAAAAAAATGTATAAGTGGAAAAAAACAGGGAAAAAATGTCAAAAAAGTGGATTTGGAGATTAGTCATGGTGCGCGTAACGTGGCCCGTACACCTCAGTTATTAAAAAACAAATTGTAAAAAAACAACAACAATCTGTTATTGAAAAAAAAATTTTGTAAAAAAACAACAACAATCAGTTATTGAAAAAAAACTATTTTTTTTTAGAAACCCAGTTTTTAGAAAGAAAGAAAAAATCAGTTTTGTTGGCTGAGTGGTTCGAACTCCTACGCGCAGCATTTTTCAACGCGCAAAGAACCACTCGGCCACAGCCATTCATTTGACATTTCTACACTACAAATCCAAAAAAAGCAGCCTTGTATAAAAAAAGAAGATCACCGAGCTCATGTAGGCGCGAAGCAGTGGATCAAATGTCCAGTACACAGTGTTTTTGTGTGTGTGTGTGTGTGTGTGAACAGTGTTGCTACAGTAAAAGGGCGAGCTGTTTTAGCTTAGATATATACGAGTTTTATTGCCCGCGCGCTGCGCTGGGCTTTTTTATATAGAAAACTAATTGATTGTTGTTTATATTTTCATTGATTAACTAAATATTTAATTAGTTAAATTATCATCAATAAAATCCGTTTCAAAAGGGTTATTTGTTTTGTGCATCAAAGTTATTGAATGTTGTCATTTTAAATAATTACTCAATTGGTAGATTGTCTATGTGCATCGAAACGGAGGGCAAGTGATTCATATATTTTTTTATTGTAAATATTCTGGCCCAATTTTTCCACCTGTTTTGTCCATGTGTGGCTTCACATATTTTTTGTTTACATAATATTAAATCTGAAATATCATACATGAAAATACCGTGAAAGTCCATTTTGAAAAAGAAAAAAAATTGACTAATGAATTGTTTCGATTATTATTACATTTTAATCATGATTCTTAAATTGTCATAATTATTATAGCTACTATCATACTATTATAATTATTATTGTAAATAATTAATATTCTAATTATTACTGGCAGTATCGTTATAATATCATTATTACGACAATAATCATCACGATAACCAACATCGTTGTTTTTATTAATATTATTTCAATTATAATTAGTATTATTATCATTACTATAATTGTTTTTGTCATTATTGATATTTTTATATTATTTTATGAGTTATTATTATTATTATTATTACCATTAAAGCCATAATTAGTTACATCATACACTGTAAGTATTACAATAAATTATACTTGTTATTATCATAATAATTTATAATGTCAATATTATCATCAAGATCATAACACCTTAAACTATTATTATTAGTACTGTTAAAATAATAATAAAATATTAACTTGTCATGAGGAATAAAAAAACTCAAAACCTTTAACAAAAGAGTAAGGAAGAAAAAACACCTCAAATTATTATTATTATTGCATATATAATTAAAAAACAAATTGAAGAATAAAAAATACTAAAAATTATAACAAAAGAGTAAACAAAAATAAATAAATGAAAAAAGAAAAATGAATATTATTAGCCTTAACAAAATCATTTGAAGAAAACATCTAAAATAATAATAATAATAATAATTATTATTATTATTATTATTATTATTGCATAAATAATGAGAAAACAAAATTACCTCAAAGAATAAAAGAAATACAAAATATAACAAAAGAGTAAGAAAGAAAATAAAATAAATGAAAAAACAAAAATAATAATTATTAGCCTTAAAAAATCTTTTAAAAAAATATAAATTATTATTTCTATTATTGCATAAATAATGAAAAAAAACCTCGAAGAATAAAAAACAAAATTATAACAAAATAGTAATTAAAAATTAAATAAATGACAAAAAAATATTATTAGCCTTAAAAAACATTTTACTTGAAGAAAAAAGTAAGGAAATATTATTTTTTATATATTTTAAGGCAAATACATGTATAACTTCATATATTTTTTATTCACGTGATATTAGATCTAAAATATCATACATACAGAATTCAATTTTTAACAAAAATAACATCAATTAATGAATTATTTTGATTATTATTCTCCTTATTATTATCATGATTATTAAATTATCACAGTTATTATAGTTGTTATTATAAAAATTATTATAAATAATTAATATTCTAATCATTATGCACAATATTATCGTTGCTACTATCATTATCGTTATAAAAGGAAATTCATTTTTTTTTAAGATTTTTTTTCATATTATTATATTTGAAGTATTTTAGAACAGTAAGATTAAATTAATTTGATTTTTTATAAAAAAAAACTTAGTTTATATATATATATATATTTTAAGATGTTAATAATTAACAAATATCAAAATATATAATTATTTTTAAGAGAAAAAACCTTAAAAATAATCGTTATCATTATTTTAACGCATTTTCCATAATAAAATGAATATATTAAAAACTAATATATTATTATTATTATTGTAAATAATTTAACTGTAGTAATAATCAAAAGTTTTGTAGACCGATTATTTTGCCGAAATATATAGCATTATAAAAATAATCAAACACAATTAATATTTTTTTGCATGTTAAAAAATTTGTTGCTGGCTACGGCAAAGTGGAGGACGAATGACTCGTATATTTTTTCATTGTAGATAATTTGGCTCAATTTTTCCACTCATTTCGTCTACATGTGATATCATATATTTTTGTTTATGTGAAATTAGATATGAAATATCATACATAAAAAAGCCGCAAAAGTCAACATTTGAGAAAAATAACATCAACTCATGAATTATTTCGATTATTATTCTCATTGTAATTATCATGATTTAAATTGTCATAATTATTATAGCTGACATCATAACTATTATTATAGATAATTAATATTCTAATTATTATTAGTCAACTATCGTTGACATCATCATTATTGTTAGAAAAAGAAATTAAATATTTATTTTATTTTATAAGATTTATTTCTCATATTATTATATTAAAAGTATTTCATAACACTAACATTAAATTAATTTGATTTGTTTTTCAAAAATACTTAAGTAATATATATATATATGTGTATATATATATATATATATATATATATTTCAAGGCATTAATATGAAACAAATATCAAAATATATATTTAGTCTCATATATTTATAAGAAAAAAACCTTACAAATAGTCATTATCATTATTTTAAATGTCTTATCTATAATACTTAGAAATTTTAACACCTAAAAATATGAACAAAAAAGACACATCCTTGCCATGTCATGTAAGGATATGCATGTCCTTACAACCGATTTGTTTTTGTTTTTCAAAACAATTATATATATTTTTAATTTTTTTCTTTACATTAAATTATGTTTTTAATTTTTTAAATTATTTTAATATATTGATATTTAATATATTGATATTCAATATTTTTTTTAAAAAAATATTATTTTGATATATTTTCAAGTAAAAAATATTTTAAAATAATATAAAAATATAAAAACTAATTTTAAAACAAAAATATTTTGATAAAAAACCGGTTGAAACTCACCCAAAATATTGTTCAGTGGTTATTTTTTATTTAAAAATGTATTGAAATATTAATATATAAAAATAATTTAAAATAATCAAATTAAAAAAAAGAAGTTAATCATTTTTCTTGTAATTCTCCCGAAAGCTTCCATGAACTGAACTGTATAGAACAGACATGAACAATCCCTTTGTCTGGATCCTCAGTTCATTAGTTTGATCCACTTCCCTCAATAAATTAATGTGGCAGATGACATGGACAACCATTTTGCAGCCTTAGCTTCCATAAATTCATTTTTTTTTAGCAAAAACAGACAGTTGCGTAGCGAGGCAGGGTCTACATAGCTCATTTGATCGAAGAGTAAACTTAAGACAACGGGCAATGACGTCAGGTATCTAAAACAGCAGAACTCTCTTTTTGTGAAAGAATTAAAGTGAATAGTAAAAATGAACTATTGAAATCCACAGTTAAAGTAGTCTGGTTGAACAGTGAAACCATGTTATGGTTTAGCTGTATGTATAATATAAACAAAAATATAAGAAAAACACTTTAGAAAAAAATGGGTTCGAGGATTAGTTTTGGTACACATAAACTGGTCTGGACACCCTGGTTATAACAAAAAAATTGGATCCGGAGATTAATTGTGGCGTGCTATAGCTAGCCCCAATCATAAAAAACAAAAAAAATATATAAGTAGAAAAAAAATTAAAAAATATAACCAGAAAAAAAATATTTCATGGAAAAAAAAAATAATAATAATAAAACAAAATCAGGAAAAAAAATAAACTATAAAAAAATTGGATCCGAGAATTAATCGTGGTGCATTTAAGCTAGCCCGGACACCTCGATCATATATATATATATATATAAGTGGAAAAAGGAAAAAAATATAACCAGAAAAAAAAAATTCATGGAAAAAAAATATAATCAGGAAAAAAAAAGCTATAAAAAACATTGAATCCGAGGATTAATCATGGTGCATTTAAGCTTGTCAAACACTCTGATTATACAAAATAAATATATATAAGTAAAAAAAAAGTATAACCAGCAAAAAAAAATATTTCATAGGAAAATATGAAGAAAAAAAAATTAGGAAAAAAACATAATAACAGAAACAAAAAAGGCAAGAAAAAAAATAATTAGAAAAAAAAGGGTGGACATGCACCTGCGAAGAATAAAGAGAAATTTCGAGTCCACAATGACTCTGAGTGTGTGTACAATATTTTTCGTTTTGTTTTAGTATATTTGTTAATATATAAATACCTGTAAGTTCAAAATATATAAAAAAATATAAATTCAAATAAATTTGAAAATGATGAATGAATTTAATAATAAAGAGGTGTAAGAAAACAGCTAAGCGCCCGCATATTATGTATGATTACATATGTATATATGGCAATCTCTAATTTGAAAAATAAATAAAATATCACAAATAAACATTTTCATAATTTGCTGCTGCTGTTTCACACTTCTCAAACCGATTCAACAAAGCAGAATCGGTAAGGGCAGGTATGGGCCGGGCCTGAGGGGTTTAAAACAAGGTTGTTAATACTGTTTTGGTTGTTTTTTTGATTTTTTTATTGGTATGAAATGTTTCAGTTTTAGAGTGTTTTAGCGTGCCGTTTCGGGGTTGTATTGTTCAAATATATATATACAATTAAAATATTAATTTAACAAGCATAATTAAAATTCAAGATAAATTAACTTTAAATCATACAATACAAATACAAAATCAAACAAATATAATCTCAAAATTAGAAATATCTCTAAAATTCCAAAATATTATGGGAAAAAAATGTTCTAAAATAAAAAAATATAAATCAAACATCAACTACATCATTAATATAAAAATAAGGATTTTGAGGCTGAAACGGCACACCCGAAATGGTATCGAGACGTTCTGGCGGGTATTTCCGGAACGGGCTGAAATTAAAACCGAGACAAAAACGACGCCATTTCATCTCGGTTTTTTAAGCGGTACGGAACGTTTCGGCCACAACAGAACGGTATTAACAACCCTGTACGTCTTCAGTGCAGAGTCGTGAACCGGAACCGGAAATCACTGTGGATGGAGTTAGCCAAGCGCCGTGGAGCTGTGACGGCTCAGGCTCCAGGATCAGATGGATTCACATTTACATTTCACAAGAAATTAAGCATGGCGGTTAACCGGGAGAGTCGTCTTTGACATGATCACGGGGTTCTTCAAAAATGGAAAATTGCAGAAAGGCATTAACACAGCTCACGTGGCACTGGTTCCAAAAAAGAAGCACCCAACTAAATTCTCGTGGTACGGATCAATTAGTTTGGCAGGGATCGATCTTGATGAAGAATAGACTGCTGGAATGGCAAGTGCAGTATGCTGCAACTGAGACACATTGCCATTTTTAAACGCTCGAGATTTCTTTTGGGTGCGTATCCAAGAAGGCTGTCAACATGGAAGGGAGAAATAAATTAACGAGTAGAAGTGAAACTGAGCCCAGTTACCTTATCACGGCCCATACGATAACACAAAACGGCCCAGTTAGTACTCTGCCCTCGTTGATCTTTCCTTCTGGCCCAAGAAGACATATAATGGGCCATCGACTGCAATTCAAACCCCTTTACAATATAATAGTATTTTCAAGTGACTGGAAGGACAAAACTAACCTTCGAGCTTAGCAAGGGTTAAAAATTTTAAATTGTTTTCCCATGCAGTCACACAAATTAACTTTCTTTAAATTGTTTTAACCCGGAAGGTTAAGCTGATGGATGCAACTTTAAATATAATTTATAATAATTTTAATATTAAAAAAAATAACAATGCTATTATTATCATTACTTTTTTTATGTTAAGGAAAAAAAAAAGGTTTTATCCTTCGTGTAGCGTGCGGTATGAAACTGTGATTGCGGTAGCTTTTCAAAGTGCTTATCGTGCCGAAATACATCAAAATAATATTTTTTATTTTTTAAAAATTAATTTTGAAATCAATACATCAAAATGATCTAAAAACACCAAATCTCCGGTCTTTAAAATGATTTTTTTTCTTTAAATTTCGGCCAAAAACCGGTGGGATCGCAATGACAAACGACTAATAATATATATATATATATATATATATATATATATATATATAGACGTGTCGGCAAAACCCGTAGACGGGCCTCCATAGAGGAGAGGGTCACATCGGTTTCAATTTCAAAAGTTAAAACGTCGCTATTGAAGATATATCCGAAATAAGTGGGTGGTGCCCCAGAAAAGCCTGCAAAATTCTTAGACGGTATCGACATGATGAGAGAAGTTGCCCTGGTGCGTAATGGCATGATGGACCGCAGAAAATTCACCATGGACACAATGTCCGTAATCCTGACGAGAAGCAGATTTTATCATTCGCCGAGACAAAATCATTGGCTTTTGAAATTTCTGGGAAAAGGGAGTCTGTGATATAATTGGTACTTGATTACTTTTTCAAAAAGATGAGTGTGGAGTCAAAGAACAGGCAGCAGAGATGGCAAGCAAGGCTCAAAAGTAGTGTTTCTTGCTTCCTTCGATCAACGGAACGGAAAAACCACCGGCGAGAGTGCTGCACGGACGGCAATGGTTGCTGTCATTACCGATTGGCTTCACTCGAACCAAGATTCACGCCAACATTGTTCTATGAGCTTTGAAGATTTGTTTTTTGTTTAGGTTGGGCATAGGCTGGCAGTCCATGCTTTCATGGAGAACAAGTCTCTTAAAATGGCTGTTTTATGAGCTTTGAAGATTATTTTTTGTCTAGGTTGCGCATAGGCTGATAATCCATGCTTTCATGGAGAACAAGCCTCTAGATGGGGGTAAATGGAATGAATAAAAAGAAAGATTAAATGTTTATTTCATTTTCTTGCAGTTGTGTGATGGGATTTTTTCCTTTTTTCATACCTCTGCCATCCTTGGATGTTTATACATCAAGAGATCACTTTCACATGAATTTGCTGGTACCTCAAATCTACCTATCAAAGCCATTAATCTTCTGTACCTGGTGACCCTCCATCCACCTTTCTCACCTCCACCAAGTCCACACAACAAGTTAATTTATCAAAACCACATGGCCCACACTCTCCACCATGATGGCTTTGATGAATATTGAAGTCGTATAGAATAAGACACTGACACCAGAGATGGCAGAAAACCATCCATGGCCTGCAGATATTTCTCATCATCATTCATACAACCAGCAGGTCTTATCTTCTTCCGGATTGGGCCAAATACACAGGGGAACAGGCGGAGAGCATATTGACTCGAGATAGTAGCAGCAGTAAGTCAGTTTTTGGCAAGATAGACCTTCTTGTTCCCCACTAACCCAAACAAAAAGCCCTGTCCGGTTATTCATTAATCATTTTTTGCCCACTTTTAAGCCAAACCAATCAGAATGGGGGCCAATGACCTCAGATCTAATGATCAGGATTACTTCTTCTGATGGCTAAGTTTAAGGTTTGTTGATGAAGAGACACGTCTTTGCCCCCACCTTTCCACTTTGATACCATACTTTATAATACATCCAAAGTGCAACCAGGGACTGCCTTTAGGATCTGTAATTTTTCCAAATTTCAGCCAATGGACATACAGTTAGTTGCATCGATTCTATGCATAGATTACCCTTTAAAACTCTTCCAGTCTCCAATTTATTCTCTTAAAATCAAATTTCTTCAACCAGATAAAGCGAAATCAAGTTTCTTAAACATGTACTTGTTTATTCTTAAATTTAAACCAGAAGCGTCTGCTGTTAGTTCTAATGTAAACTAGATCAATATTTACACCTGACATTCTTACATCACTGCAGCTAGAAAAACTACAGAAAGAAAAACTGCATTGCCAAAAAAAGCCCCAGCAAGATTTTCTTACAAAGGCATATCATGAGTTTCAAGCAACGTACCAAGCGACAGTCAACCTACGAACCAGCACTTTTCATTCTGCAAGTCCACTGATTACAACGAAGCTTTGGCTGCTGCCAGTAAAATTGATCCTCAACATGGTGATCCAATGCCGGCTTGCGTTTTTTCTTTGTCACGTTATCTATATTTACATGTTCCCTCAACTTGCTCGAGCGTGGAACTAACGGGTCAGCCACATTGACCCCAGTGAGTTGCTTGGTTATCAGACTCGGCATTGGAGCTGGGAGAGAACCCAGCCTCAAAGATAAATCGCACCCAATTTCTTGTTGTTGCAAAGGACTGTCCTTGCGATGATCAGCATGACAGGTTTCAACAGGAATGTCCTCGGTACGAGGAAAGAGGTTTTGCATAGCAGCCACCTCGACAGGCTCCATGGTTCCAGGAACAGTCTTAGGAAGAGCTCCACAGCCTCGCCGTGGTTCTAGGCAACCACCATAGTATAAAGGGTAAACCGAGCACAGGCTTGGTATACGGCAGTTTTCCAAGGATAAACATTGGCTAACGTTATATAGCGGAATGCTATCATCTATAGAAAGAAAATTGTTAGAAGTGCCATTGATTCGGCCAGCAAAGTCTTGCAATTCTGAGCCTGAAGGGGTGGAATTCATGATCATGGGTTTCACCATGTTTGAATAATTAGGTGGCACGTGTGAGTTGGATGTATGATCAGCCTGAGTGGCACTGTGCATAGAACCAGGGAACAGAGTGTTTGGCTCTCGAGTGCTAGGACTAAGGTAAAAGCTCGGATTGCAATTCCGTTGGCTCCTCGAGGCTCTTCTCGGTGTGCAGCCCAGGTTAAGGGCAGCTGAACAGTAATGAAATCGAGTGAGAAAGATTACAGATAGCATTTACATGCAGAATTTTGTCCGTACGATGTGTAAAACAAAGTGGAGGATCACACAAGATAGGACTTACTGTAAAAACGGCACCGTGTGAGAAGTAATTATAATGGTTGAATTAAGTACGATGACAGGCACGTACACTAAATCTAAATTTCAAAGTAGCACTCATTATAATTGACTCCAAGCACTGAAAATCGGGCCAAAACCACTCTAAACTCCAAAGTAACAAAATCTTTATCCAGCACTTGGCAGAAGTAATAAAAACAGGGTAGGTGGTACCTTCAATGCAAGGTTGAAGAAGCTCTCCGGTTTCCAGATTCTCATCACGCCGAATTATGGTATTAATGGCATCATTTGTTCTGTCCCAAAGTGTCTTAAGCTCCATATATTCAGCCTATGCAAGAATTAGAATCCAAAAGGAAGCTCTATAAAAAGAAAGGATCGAAATCTACCAAGCCAGTAAGAACTTGGGACTATGTTGAGAAAACATAGAAAGCATAATAAATGTCAATTTTCAATCTTTAATTCATGAATTGTCAGCACCCAAGCAGTATGAACTCAAGCTCAAAACGTTTTTCTAAAAAAGAATTATTTCATCGATACTTTAACTCTGCTAAGTAGAGGTGTGCAAATTTCAATTGACAGCGATCGGATCAAAAAGGAGAAGGCTTTAAACCTCAGAATTGGCTTTCGAGTACATAATTTCTTCTGCTTTCAGGACAACAACCGGGAGCTTCTCTTGCCATTCCTTGTTCTTCTTGGTTGTTGAGCCGTGCGCCTCATTAACAAGTCTAAACAAAATTCATAACGAAGATCAGTGAAAAAGACAGAATTTATATCACATATGCACAGAAATAAAGACAGACCTGAAAATTTCTTGAATGAGAGAACCTCTGATGGGTTGGTGTCTCTCACTGTGCCACGCTCTTCTAACACATTCATAAGGTCTTGGTCCCGGTCTAGGCATCTTCTTCTTCTTCACAAGTACTGATTCAAGAAAGGCCAAGATGATGACAAATTCAGCTGTGACTAAGAAGTAAAGGGTAGCATCAGTTTTGGGTTTCTTGCCGTTTTACTCTTGCTCGAGTCTTCAAAATCACACACAGAAACTCTGAACAGAACAGCAACTAAACAGTAGAGCGAGAAGTGGTGAGAGAAGCAAAGGCTTTAAGTATATTTCTCACAAGGGCCTGGCCTTACTTTTTATCTCTTTTCTGTCACAGACTCAATTATTTCAACAGAGATGAGTTTGGTGTGTCCCCCACTCGTCCACATGCCTGCTTCCCCTTCCCCCAAGAGTCCCCCTCTCTATTTTTTCCATTGGTTTTGGACTTTTCTCTCTCTTTCAACTTTATCACTCTTTAACTATTTTCCTGCCTTTCACTGCGCCAGTAGAGGTCGGGGTTGCTTGGATACCACCGACAGTGACAATATTATCCGGTCTTCTCTCCCCCACCACAGCATGGATGGTCACTGGTGAGGAAGGGTGGCATCGTATTTTTACCATGTTAGCAAGCCTCGTCCAGATTAATCAGGAAAGTGTGCCCCATTCGATTTCTGGAGAAGAAAAGTCTTCTTTTTTGGGTCAAATGTGTCAAGAAGAGATTGGAATTTGCCTGCTTTAATTCCCAAGATAGTACCTTTGATTTTGCATTTCACCATAATCATCAACATGTCCGGGATCAGTGAAGAAGATACAGGAGTGGAAGACACAACTTTTTCTTTGGGATACTGGAAACTAATATTTTTTTTAAAAAGACTTTTTTTTTTACATCAAGTTTAGTTCTTTTTAAACAAAACAAAACTATTATGGATCAGTGTGGTCAACCAATGATCAGTTGATGGGAAAATATTAATTATTTACACGAGAACAAATGATCAGCTTAATTTGGGGGTGTCTGTATTTAAGAGGAATTACTTCTTCTTTTTTTTATCTGGGTTTCAACAACAAATGTATCATCCGGCTGCCATTTATATATATCGAGACTAATTTGCAGCTTAACCAAACGTTTATGTGCAGACTAATTCAATTTCAAAAATTAATTTTCTTGTGATTACCATAAGAATTTGATTTGTGGATGATAATATGGAAAATAAATCTGCATATGAATTGAAATGAACCTTGTAGATTACTTTCCCGTAGCCTTTTTATGGGACTCACACCACCCTAGACGATAAAAATCGGTTGCAAAAACAGGACCAATTCCCTCCCTCTGAGAGGTTTTTTACTTTTGGATATTAATGTAACAAATTTAAATCTTGCCCAGAAAAAAAAACTTTGGAAAAAACACGGCTTCAGAATGAGATCTGGTGGCATATTGAAGCTTTGGAGGAGCTTTAGTGTCTCATTCTTGCTTGTATGTTTTTTTCCATTGAAATTTCCATTCCAGTGAAACGGAAAAGGGAAAAAACTTGGTTAAAATCCAAAAATAATCTTAAGAAAACAATGTATTACATAAAAAAAAACCCATCTGGAATAGATCAATTTAAACAGGTTTCATTTTTTTAATTATAATTATAATTATAATTAATTATTTTTACAGATAAAAACTAAATCAAAGAAAACAAATTACCCATAGGATTGAATAATATGCCGGTGGAGGAAGGGACTTGTTTCCTTTCAATGCTTTGTGTTCGAGCCATATTTGTTATTTCTGCGGTGTTTTATATGTTTAATGGATTTGTTAAATGTTCAATAGATTTGGGAACTAATTACGATACGCGTAGACTAACTCGAACACCCGTTATATATAAAAAAGAGAACAATACGATGAATCTTCTCTCCTCAACTTGTGATATTTTATGATGAATATTCTCTCTTCAACTTGTGATGAATTCGCTGCATGTTATGCATGCATGTTCGTGTAAAAAGCTAGCTACTGCCTACTTTGTTTGACCAGTACTTGAAAAAAGAAAAAGAAAAGGACACATGACTCTGGAAGAAAGCAGGTTAAATCCATGGTTACTCCCTCCCTGACCCAAACCCACAGAAGCCAGCCAAACACGCATGGCATATATATATATATATATATATTCGATCCCTCCCTCCTTGACAGCTAGGGTTTGGTGGGCATGTGTGGTGTCAGTGCTTCTGCTGCAGTGGAGTCAACTGTCAAGCTTTCCACTGTTTGGATAATTAGATTTGCACAGACAGACAGACAGACATGCTTGAATTCTGATATCATGATGAAGATAGATGGATGGCTTCTTCTTTTACATGACAGGGAATAAAAACAAGGCCACTGCTATTTTGTTTTCTGCAGCTTTTTGCACGATATGGATGGATGATGAGCGAGGCTGCTGGTGTTTTTCTTGTTAAAATTATTATTTTTCTAATTTCTTAAATTCATCTTGCGGGTTCACTGGAAAATAAACTATGAAATTCAAATTTAATAAAAGGATTTGGTGCTTTTATTTTTTAATTTTGAACGGCCCATGGACTCGACGGAGGTGGTGGGGAGTCCAATATCTAATTAACGAGGTCACACAAAATAAGGCATGGAATATACATGAGGCCCCCGCGCACCATGCCCTCCCGTTACAGAACCGTAAGGCCCACAAAAAATTCCAGGCTAGCCACGTGTTCATCTTTCTTGATACCCACCGAGATTCTTTTTTCCACTTGCCAAAAACGGAAACTCTCTCACATGAAAAACACAATCACCGTTTATCTATCATTTATGATCCCAGGAAACACACTCTACGGCTGCGATTCAGTTTCCCAAAAAGCCACTTGAAAAACATCGAAAGTCGGAATAAAAAAGGGTGGCATTAAAGTATAAAGATAAATGAAATTAAAAAAATGCCTAGTTTTTTTTTATCTCCTCAAAACAAGTCGGAATTGTTAGGCGTGTTGTTGCAAATTGACACGTGCAAAAAACGAGTCTCACATTAAAGTATACTGTTTTTCCAATTATTGGATTAAATACAGAACAAATTTGATTAAATCTTGCCTTGGGATAAACACAAACGTGCCATTTCATCCTTTTTTTAAGTTATGTTTTTTTTAATTAATTGCTCTAATTTAAAAACAAAACCCAATAAAATACTACGTGTTTATTAATTAATTAGACTTGAGTTGTCATGGCTGCAGACGTGGCCTCACCCACTGACACGCTGTGGACGACAGGAAAGCATCGAGTTGTTGTTCCTTAAAGAGAGCACGTGTGAGCGTGTTTTCAAAGAGTTAAAAACCTAAGTGTTGTCATCAAGCTATGTATTGTCCATTATGGGCACGCACTCATGTCGTCACTGCTGACCGCTACGCAGCTGGTTTACTGGCGGGGATGATGGAGGGAGAGGGGGTCGCTCAAGTTTTTAAGAGGATTTTTCCCCCCATCTAGATAGAAATATTTTTATTATATATAAACAATCTGGAATTGGACAGTAGAGTCCAATTTAGAATCACTTTCGACTACTTGTTCGTCAGAGCTTCTATCCTTCATCAAGAGTTTTTGGTTGATCCAGAACGATTCTACTGGAAAAAGAATAAAGTAATTAGGATAAATTCTCTTATTGTCATCAATCAACAACAACAAAAAAAACCGACACAAGATATGTTGGCTTACAATACACTAATTTGAAATCTTCAACAAAGAAGTTTTCTATCATATCTTCTATGGTTATAATGAGATCACGCTCAGAACATCATTGTGCAGAAAAAGACTAATGCAGTAGTGGTAATAAAATGGGTTCAGAAGGAAAGGAAGAAAGATGCAAAAAACTGCTTTAAAACTTTTGTCACTCTGGTATGTAGGACTCATTCAATGGAGACGACCTTGAGATGATGCAAAGTGAGTTGCTCATTTATCAGCCTAAATTTCTCTTTGAGCCTCTTGATCTGCAGAAAAAGTAATTTAGTTAGACAAGCAAACTAGAGAATGCCAGGATTGACAGGTTCCCAACAGAAAAGATGGAAAAAAGAAAAAAGAAATGGTAAAATAGAAAATAAAAACCCTTTTAAGGCCCATCTCTGTTTCTAGCTTCTGTTGGCTGAAAGAGTGTCGCAAGTTGGTGATGTCAAAAACGTTATCTAAATCATCTACAAATGCTGATTCTAGATCCTGTAGAAGAAGTGCTGGCAACTTGTCTACAACCGGCATCAACAGAAAACAGTTGAACTGCAAAGGAAACTTGCAAACTGTGAACAGCTCACACATACAAAACTAGTAACAACAAAGTTAAGACAAATAATCAAAAAGCAATTGAAAACAGAAAACAGTTGAACTGCAAAGGAAACTTGCAAACTGTGAACAGCTCACACATAAAAAATTAGTAACAACAAAGTTAAGACAAATAATCAAAAAGCAATTGAAAACAAAAATTCTTGATTAAAAAGGAGTAAGCAATAGTGTCACGAAAAAAATAAAATAGATTAACTTCTGCTGTTCCCTCCATGTCCAAGTATGTTTATGTTCAGAAAATAGGGGGGGAAATTTTTTTTGAATCTATAATCAAAATATATTTTCACCCGTGGAGTTTTTTTTTGGGAGGGGGGTAATTTTCTAGAAGTTGATGTTCACAATAAGTTTTGGTTCCTTTTTTCCAAATTGAAAAATATCCTGACAGGACATGATCTTTGGAAAGGAGAAAGAAAAATAACGGTGGAGCCAATCAACCAACCACACATGAACATTTCAACCAAACTGCAAATGGAGAGGATGCCAAACCTTCAACTCGGCAGAGGCTAAGAAATACTCTCTGATGCCATGGAATATCTGTTGAACTAGACCATAAACAATTCTTTCAGATGAAGGGGCAAGTTTCCGATTCCAAAGGGTTTTATCTAGAAGATCTGCAAGGCGTGTTTCTGTTGTCTGAACTGCAGAGCTTGAGTCAATGCCTGAAGCCAAATGACTGAGTTTGACATCAGCCCTTGGTCTATTGTCATGCTTATCATTGGCAGCTGAAACCATGGATGACTCCAAACTAGCAGATATAGGATTAACTCCCATAGCAGACTGCTCTGTTCCACCAAAGGAGTCCAAGAATTGGCGTAACCCAGCCCGATTCTATATTTGGAACACAAAAAATAAGAACATAAACCACAAATAATCTGAATAGCATCCAAAATCATGTATCTTAAGAATGGATAGAAAGTATTATGCCAGCGTTATCATTATAGATGCCACAGTAGTTATTTTGCAGGCTCCTGAAGGAGCAGTTACAGCCATTATTATCAATAGCAATATATGCAAAGCATGATGCTTATCAAATTAAATAGTCATGACAAAAGTGAAAATTAGGAATCTATTGATTTCATAAGCATCCCTTGTTATTCAACCATGACTAACCTTATTGTGGAGGGACCATGTTACATAACGTGTGGTGCTTTCCAAGTCCTCCATGCATCTGCAGCAAATATTAAACAAAACAGTAAGTACGAGTGGGAGTGCAAGTTACAATTTGTTTAGGAAGAATTTTGCATGAGACTGAAACTCTGTGAACATCAGCTATGAAGTGTCACTTTTTGCCTAGGTAATCATGGATTTATCCAAGTGTTGTTTTGTAAAAAAATCCTGTTTGTATACTATTCTCTCTTTTTTGATGCAGTTTGCATGCCTATCCATATCAATGTGATGGTGCTCCTTGGGCAGTCGTAAATTGGGAAATTTGAATTTTGATGCACTCACTTGCCTTCAGCCCTCCATGGCAGAAAAATAAGTAAGAGAACTGAATCCAGGGTTAGCAGGGTTTTTTTCTCCTTAAAAAAATCATAAAAATAAGATAACTGCTGTGAAAGGAACAAGAAGAATACTTTTCATGGCATGCCCTTTCTGTAGATTCTGCGAAGTTGCTGAAGGCGGAATCAACACGCTTGAGGAATACATCATGACCACTTAGATACTCACCATCTTTCTGTTACAAAAAATTTCAGATATGAGATAAATGAACCGATAACACTATATATCAGAAGGCCCTGCAGATATAAAGGAAAAGGACCAACATAGAACCTGCACCTGAAGAAGATAGACCGAGATCGGAAGTAATCTCTTCAAGACATACAAGAGCCTGCAACCTAACTGTACCAAAGGAGGATAGTTATTAGTTTTGAAGTACAAATTAAACTATAGCAGGAGAAGTGTCCAATTTTTGCTACATATAGCATTAAGCAAACAAAAAACAGGACTACTAATTCCATAGTCCAAAATTTATATTCACAAAAATCATTCTGGCAGAATAAACACATCTATTGACTGAAAGTCATGCGAGTAAATCAAATTAAAATTAATTACATGAGTGAGATTCTAAAACGCTATTGCATAATTCCGTTCTGTTTATCAGTAAAAGATGAAGAGCATATGCAAATACTGCTCGCTTCTCTAAAGCTTCTGAAAAGATGGCATGATAGGACAAAAATAAATGACAATAAAACAAGCAACCAGAATTTTCTGAAAAAGCTCAACGTTCTCCCAATGATTAAGAAAATGGGATGGTTTTATCATAAAGAACATGATATAACAAGAATCATTCTTTTGCAAGATTTTGTCTGGGATTTCATCAGTGGACAGATGTAACATTAAGAACATGATATAACATGAATCATTCTTTTGCAAGAAATTGATTGGGATTTCATAATTCATTAACACTAGTAACTTCAAAGTATATTTCCTTGTACTCCCCTTATAGAATTCTGCTTGAGTGGGACCATAACTCTACAATCCCTACCATATTGCAACATGTTTTCCAAAATTATGTTTCTATAATTATGAGATAATCACCGGCATTATTATGAGATACATTTAGCATAAATATCTTAAATTGAAATATGTTCAATTGATTATTTGTTCCTTATGCAACAGGGGAGGCATGCCAGGAACATGAAGGATAGAGCACAAGAGAGGCTCTAGAAATGCCAGGATTTCAGTTTAAACTTTTGCTGACAACTTGAAAGCATCAAGTGGATAGAGTTTCCCTGTTAAGAGACATGCTTCTTTAGAAGCTGGCTTTTGTTTGGACAGTAATGAAACCCTGGTGTTTTTACTCAAAATTTGTTTTGCTAGGTTTAAAGAAGATGCAGAGGCAAGATGACAGGGAAGTTGCATTCAGCTGGTTCTCTAATCTCTAGGCTGCATCTCAAAACAGAGAGGATGCACTTAAAAGCAGCATAAGAAAGGGATTTGGTATAATCCCAAAATTGGTCAAATAAATCATTTGTAACAATATATTACATTTCATGCCACCTAGAGGGGGTAAACAAGAGCAAACATCAGTTCACCTGATGAAGAAAAGGTTCAAATGTATCACGAGCCTTGGCTACAGCTATTACACATGCCGTCCTGATCCACAAAATTGTTGAGAAAAGGGAGATCAGATAACTGAAACGAAGAAAATAATTGTTTCCTGTCTCAAAAAGCACCGGTAGCTGTTCAATCGAATCTCAAGGATACCTAGAGTAGTTAGTTCCATCATGGATATCTTCAACTCCACATGCATTCACAATTTCTTCTCTTGTAATTTGAGGGCATTTGATTCCCCCAACAACAAAACGGAATTCCGCCATTGCACGATGATACTGTGCACCTCCATAAAGGCGCATCCCTGCATTCTACATGTAAATTGCAAAAACATCAACCTTCCATAGGGATTATTTTACTGTCCAATATTTAATACGAGTTGGTTGTGGTAATTGGCTAGCATTTTTTTTCTTTGTACTACTACCGGTCAGAAGAAGAAAAATATCCTCATATCAAAGTAGACTTGACTAGTCAATATAGGCCAAACAAATATGGAATACAACTTACAGAGAAACAGACAATAAAACCTCAGGACACTTAATGACTTGAAAGAGGAGGAAAAGAAAAACATCCCAGCATTGAGCCTGGAAGTCTAGGAGGTACACGCAATGCAACATTTGCAGAAGGCAACAGGAATCTTTTGAAATGAATTCACAAAAGGAGGAAAGAAGGAAAATTGCAGGAGTAAAGAATACAGAAAAAATAAAAAGAGGAAATTAAAGAAAGGCTCAAAACCATATAACAGGCAATTTGATCCCATCATAGATCCACTAAAGACACTCACGGGGAAGTTCCATGAGCAAAACAAAATAAAGATGTCAAAAAAAAATAGTCCACAAGAATTGCTATAAACGAGAGTAGTCCTTGAAGATTCAGAAATTGCATTGCACCAAATCACCAAGACTACAGTACAATAATATGGTTTCTCTCGTTCCCAAAGCCAGGAAAAAGTGCTAATAGAGGACCATGTGATCTACCTTATGCAGAACCACCTACTTTACCCGTAAATCTCAAAAGAGTTTGTTCCCCAATTAAGCACCCACCAGCAAAAATGAAAACCTTGGGTGACGCCCTTACTTACCTAGACAATTGGCAAGAGAGAAAAACAATAATATTTAAAGTAAAAGGCAATGAGAGAAAGGAATGATTTGGATGGAAAGCACTCAATTCCATTGACCCAAGTTTTTCCAAACCTTTGTTTTGAACAGGCATCAATGAAATCAGTGACTTGTAGCCCCTGTCAATATATTCTTCTTTCCTTATTTAGTTTTTTATATCCCTTGATTATCTCTCTAAAATATCATTATTAATGTAAATAATCTTGCTGTAACTACTGCTGTGTTACTTCCTATAATAGGTCTAGGATTAAGGGATTTTATTATGTTTACCATATTAGACTCTAGGATTAAGGGATTTGATCTTCCTTGATGTGTATATATGTTGTAATTCTCTTAATGAAAAGGTAACAAAGATTTACAGAATTCTTTTCATTATTTCTGACAGCCCCGTGATTTCCATTGTTTCACATCGCACAAACTCACTCTCAGCATATTTAGTGATTGAAAATCAAATGTCCACGCCCTTCCAACCAAGCACGCTCTTAAGAGTTCTCTAGCCTTACAGTCTACAACAACCTCAATTATCTCATAATCCTACAGCACTATGGTAGCATTTCCTATTTTCCACTCAGTAAAGCAATGGGAATGATTCATAATGACATTAGAAAATCATACACGCCTACTACAAAGCCAAAAAGAAATTGAGTTGAAAAAAATATAACATATACAGCTTACAGGTATTAGTTTGAGTGGGAATTGAAGACCATCAGTGCCAACAAATGCCCCCCCATTACTTCTTTCATCTTGCAATGTTTCGCCTGCAATAAACACTACAACACTGAGTTTACTGGCATATTAAAATAGTAAGACAATAATAAAATGTGGGCCAAATTATAAAAAAAACAGGGGCTGAAAAATCACAGGAGTAAATGTCTGGTAAACATAATAGTGTAAACTTTTTTACGAGGGATGATATTTGGTGGATGTGAAATGTTAAGAATGTAAATAAAGGATATTGATGGGACTCACAAATTAAAAACAAACAATATTGGTGGAATTCACGACATTGATAAATGAAAATGGGAGGGCCACAGTACTGTTGGGATGAGAGTTTGGGACAAAATGTTACCCTTTTTATTATTATTATCTATTGAATTTGACTTGCAAAACTAGAGAATATGGTGAAAAAGTTTGCCGATGATTTTTTCACTGCCTTAGAGCCCTCTATCAAACATATCCTTTAAATTTGAGTAGCGTTAAGCTACAGACTTTTCGCAGTTTTTGGAGAGCCTTGGATCTGCTAATATGACAGATCTACTACTGGAACCATGAGACATAATATTCAACTAATTCATGCTCGAGGAGAAGATAATGAATTAATATTTAAACAATAGCAAAGTTTTATGTGGCATGCAATATCAATTAAATGATTTACCAAACTTATCTGGAGGAGCAACAACTGTCCCTTTCAACAACAATGACAGCTGAACATGTAAAGATTTAGTTAGAATGCATAAATGAGTCAAAAGCATAGGAAAAAACTATGAGAATCGTCAGTAACTGTGGGTGGTGGTGGAGTAACCGTGTCACACTGCTCTAGGTCAAGGAACCACTCAATAGGCTAGAAGAGATGTTAAAATAATGACAAAAGGTGAAAGTCGATAGAAACCTTGGTTATGAAAAGATCGTGAAATTTTCTCCCCTTCTCCTTCAATTTTACTTCATCCAAAGTGCTGCATACTCA
Source organism: Salix arbutifolia (assembly GCA_025169955.1). Classification (NCBI taxonomy): domain Eukaryota; kingdom Viridiplantae; phylum Streptophyta; class Magnoliopsida; order Malpighiales; family Salicaceae; genus Salix; species Salix arbutifolia. The sequence continues at coordinate 18,828,848 of CM045907.1, forward strand.
ACAAAGAATAAGGTAAAGTAACTAGTGGCAAGGAAAGAAGTTAACAGATACCCATCACAATGAAAAAAGGAGGTAAACATAAAAGTACTCAAGCCCCTGGCCAAGTCTATCAGAAACTGAAAAATAAAAAGGCTATAGGTTAGACCCCTACTGCTTCAAAACAACCTCTGTTATAACTTCAACAACAAACCTGAGTTCTTTGTTTATTTCATTCAGCTTTCTTGTTGCAGTGCGGTACTCCTTTTCAAGAAGCGGAATGATCAATGGAACACTATCCATATACCTAACAGAAACATAAATTCTCAATTTTTAGTCAATGTAGATACTGGTTAGCGTGGACACATGTATCATGATTAGAACTATATATATATATATATATATATAAGCTATACCTCTTCTGTAGCAATTCTTCCAAAAAGGACCTTAATTTGCTAACACCTATTCTATTTCTTTCTTTCATTGATAATGGGCGGCCCAACTTTTCCTCCAAAGATGAAATGTCTTCCACCTCTCTCAAGGATATGGCCTGCATGTAGTTTGATTAAAAAAAAATTGCGACGGAAAAATGTTGGGAAAAAACAAACCTCTTACTGTATAACATAAAATAGGGGTGACAATGTTACTTTAATCTGCATCTAATATTTGCACTGAAAAAAGCTTCTTTGTTAGCTACACACTACAGGAACAACAGCATACATGAACTTCTTGTTAAATGACTGGTTTTATCAAAATTAAATCCAAAGATGCAATGTATTTTTAACTTTGTTGGTTCTAACAATTGTAGTTGAAGAACACTAGGTTCAAGAGATTGTGACAATCATCAGCATCAAGCAAGTAAGATATGCAATTTCTAACATGAAAAATGAACATTTCATGGTGTGAATGGTTCAAGCAACATTTGATGCACAACTTAACTCAGCCTTTTCAGATAACAACCGGAAGCAGGAAAAGTCTGGTGAAAGTTATTGTTGCTTAGAAATTGAAAGCATAGGGCTGAAAATTATGCAAATAAAAGATGTCAGGCAGACTAGCCTCACATCAATAGTTCAACAAATCACTCGCATAAAAACCAAACCATCAAACACAGGGGAATCACTACTTAATGGATGCATCGCATTTTCACAAAAGATAGAGTTAAGGGTCAATTTTATTTATAATAAACTTCATCATACTGAAATTTTCATATGTTTAGGCTTGAGTTATTCCTAATCCAAATTAGACTACAATTACTAAATAGCATAATGCTCCAATTTTAACTAGCAGATACAAACATAAATAAGAAATTTAAATCTTCTTAATAAAAACATGCTTGATATTTCCTGAATGCATCTCCAGTAGGAAATTTACAGAAATTACAGATTTTCCCTAAATATTCACCAAAGTCACAGTTAAAGGCTGCATCACTATTCATCAATGATATAGCTGCAACTTTACAACTTAAGTTTAGAGGAACACATAATTATGAATTTGAATTGTAGATTAACTATTGATTAACAAGGAGCACGTTGCAGTTGTAAAAGTTCCCGATCTACTTCATTAAGCCAATATTAACTTGATAGTTGGAGATTCAAACCTGCTTAAAATCATCATTGGAGCTATAAACTGATTCATGGCCAGAACCAACTCTTCCAGAAGGAACCGATGTAAAGAAGGGAGAGTCACCTAATATGAAACCATCAAGTGTATGTGCTGGTGGTGAAAGGAACACTTCAACATCAGATGCGCGAGCAAACTGAGGTATTCTAGTGTCAAGCTTTGTTGAGACAACAATAGTCCTTGAGAGCTCAGGATCAATCTGTAAGCAATCAAAAAAGTATTGATGGTTTACAAGTAGCAATAAGGATTTACAGGCAATCATTCATTCCTGAGACAGACTTCAAATAAAATAAAATAAAAACTCCAATCTGGTTGTTAAGGATAATAACAACCAAAATATTCTTTCCCGAGTATAGAAATTTGTCAAAAACAAAACTTGGGAGAAGCAAACACATGTTGGCTTTGATGCTATTCAAAGATTATCCTAATATTCATCCCAATTGCTATCTCAAGTAAGATCACTCCCACGGTACTATGAAAAGAAGCTCGTGTAGATTCTTAATGAGAAGTTTCCAAAAAGGTTCTCAAATTAGCCACCCTTTAATGTGAATCCAACAACAAGCTTAACACACTCAAGTTATCAAAAGAAACATACTTGCATTACAACTCTCCGAGTAGTTGCATTACTCCAGTCACTACAATCTTCAAGACACAGAATAATGAATTCTTTATGCTGCATTTTCGCCCTCACAAGCGACTCCACCGCATGAGCTTGACTCTGAATAAGCAAATAAACACATCAAAAATTCACTATCAAAATTCACAATCACAATGCTAAATCATTAAATTCCTTTTTCGGACCTGTAATGCTTGATTTTTCCGGCCCGGTGCAGGAGCAATAAGTCCAGGGGTATCTATAATAGTAAGATTAGGGCAATGCTTGTATTCCACCCTTATAATTATCTCCTTAGCTGAAAATCGAAACGACTCCTTCTCTAACCTCATGTTTTCAGACTCGATGTACGCCTGGAGAATATGATTCCATCCTCGGTCAAAACGAAATTCGAAAAAAAAACACTTTCGCAGCGAGCAAATTAAACCAAAGTTAAAGCAAACCTGAATTTCATGGAGAGATTTCTCCTGAGCAAAAGTGGGGTCATCATCAGAGACAAGATGGCAAGTAGGGACCTCGCATTCAGGATCATATTTCATATGGAGAGTAATGGGGCGACGAGTCTTGGTGCCACCTCCGACATGGTTGAATTGAAAGCCCATTAGACCTTCCACCAGTGCACTCTTTCCATCGGTTTGGTGGCCCACCACTAACACAGCCGGTGCGTCGAATGGAGTCTTCAGTTCCTGTGCTAACCCATGTAGCTCATTATAAGCTTCATACAGCCTCCATTGCTCCTCCATTTCTAGTTTTCTCCGAACTGAAACTAATGATTTTACCTGGCTACCTCAATCTTGCTTGTTCCTTATCCACTTTAGAGTGGGGGGGTTTTGTTAACAGTGTCTTTACTGCTCTGTCGCATTGAGTTAATTATAAATTAGTCCCTGTATGTTTAAAACTAATACATCAGTCCCTTTTGTATGACAAATAATTAAATGGTGTGTGTATGATATTGTGATGTGTATTTTTTTAAGAGTTTTTTTTTAATATTCAAAAAATATTAAATTTATATTTTTTTAAAGTTAAATACAATTAAATGCAATTTCAAACATAAAAACAAATCAAATGGTGGAAAGAATTTAGTGGAAATGTTTTACCCAAACTTGTATTTTTTTATTAAATTTTCATAAATGTTTATAGATTATTTTTCAAAGTGTTTTTATGCTTGAAAATATATTAAAATAATATATATAGATATAGATATATTTTTAAATTTTATTTTTAATATCAATAAAATTCAAAAACACTAAAAAAAGTTATTTTAAAACAAAAATAAATAAATTTCCATGAAAAACAAGTTGAATCATTACCCCCCAAACACAAGAAATCTATCATTAATTAATAAGATTCAAGGTCTAAAAAAATCTAAAAGTAACTATAAACATCGAGCTTCTAAATTGTAAGCCGTTATTAATATTATTCTAGGTAATATTAAATTAATGTTAGAGGAGTGTAAGAAAAAGGGTATCATCGTGCATTTATCTTTGATTTTTCGAAAAAACATTTGTCGAGTAGATTTTTCGTAGTGAAGATGTCGGCCCATATATAGGCCCACTAATAATTTCATCAACAATTTGGACCCGAACTGGACAGAATAGTCTTCGCTCTGGACTCCTTGTCTTTGCTTTAACGATTGACTCGACAAAACCATCATTTTAAGAAAAAAATAGAACAATTCTATTTCTTTTCTGATACAACACTTGTCTAACTTGTAACTAGGGAGTATGGTCCTGGGCTTACTTTTTAGAGATCACCCGTTCGAGTCTCCTAATTTTCATGGAAGCTAGTAAATAATCATAAAGCTTATGGAATTAGTTGAGATGTGTCCAGACTTACCTATACACCCACATTACAGGGAACAAAATATATTACACAATTGATTTTTTTTCAATCAATCTTGCATTATATTCATTAGGTTGGGGTGATAAAAAAACAATTTATGCACTTTGATTTTCTTACGGTTTATTAAATTTTATTATTATGATTATTTGTTCATAAGATACAAGATCTGTTTTTGAAAATACGGCAACAAAGAAGCGGGACGGTGGGATAGATGACCTTCCTCCATCCCAAAGGACCCACACAGCTAGTAGTTTTTTCTTGCTCATCACGCCCAGCCAACCCACCAGCAGCTGAAATTTCGATAAAAATGTGTTAGGTGATCATCTGGATATAGCATCTTGCCCATAATCTCCACCACAATTTGCCTAATTACCGGCTAATCTGTCCTTGATTTTACCAGCCCGCCACACAGTTGCAGATCATAAATGCTAGTAATACTGTATCAACCCACCCAAGCCATCCAGGACTGGTGGTCAGAGCCAACTACACTGTGGCTCAGGTGGCAGCAGACTGGTCAAAAAAGAGTGATCATGGGCTTGCTGCTGTCATGTTCTTCACAGTAGGTCTGCCCTAGACTGGGTTGCCGGGAAATGAAATGTATTGATAGTGACCCAGTAAAAGCAGTGAAGTTTCTGTACAAAAGAGAAATGGAAATAGCAAGAACACGGGGCGGTATTTTCAACTATGTTCTCAAGAAATGGAGCACTGGTGCACAGAACTCCTCCCTGTGCGGAATCAGTGGACAAAGTTTCACAATAAAGTTCTTTTCGCCGGGATCCACGCCCTCGCAAATATCAATGGGCAACCCCGCCAGTAACTGTTTTCCCACTAATCATTATTATTCAAATCATTTATCGGGGTGATGCAATTAATATTTTTTCTGTTGCGGTTACTACAGCGGTAACATATTTATATTTAAAAAAAACATTAATTTTTTTTTCTGTTTTTTTTATTCTTTATGCTTTAAAAAGATTATCTATCATTTTTTTTTGTTCTTATCTTTATTTATTTTTTAAATAATAATAATTCATTGTAGCAATTGCAACTATCTAATTTATGTACTTATTAATACATATAATCTTCTATGTAGCTCATTACATGAAAACAATTTACAGTTTTCAATTTACAACTGTTTTTATTTGTAGTAAAAAAATATTCAACTTGTATTTGACGAGTTGAATAAACATATTAATACTATATATATATATATATATATATATATATATATATATATATCAACTCCAATCATTTCATATCATTTACTAAGTGATTTCAGGTTCTTTCAAATTAGCCCTTTCTTGACTCCATTTGTTTCACCTAATAATAAATTGAAAGGTCAATTCAAATTGAGCTGCCTAAATTTTCCAATTCAAGGGAGGACAAGTCCAGGTCTGGTTTCAAATTGATAATGTTACATTGTCAAAAAGACAAAATCCCCTCAAAATTTATTAGTTAATTGGGAAGTTACCTCCTAACACCCACTGTTTTCATTGGCTGAACATCCTGGGCAGAACTAGAATCAAGCCACGCATTCTAGTCTTGATTCTCGTATTAAACATGTCATTATCCACCTGTTTGATAATAACGAAGTACCTTCTGGCAGGCAGATATAGTTCTCCAGGACAATATCAAAATTTATTACCATCTTGGTATGTAACGATAACCCAACTGTCGCAGTGTTGAGCTACTGAAGATCCTATTGCCAGCCTCCACGCTTAGAACACAGTGGCGGGTGGCTGAAGATCCGAGTAGCATCAGCTTATGCCAGATAAAGATCAATCATCTGGTGGGGAAAACCTCTCCTCGCAAAATTTGGAGGCGCAACTATTCTTCCAGAATAGTTGGAAGTGAAGAAAGGGGGGCATGAAGCACAGCTAGGAACTTGGAAACTACGTTTTTAAATCCTTAAACACGATGCATATAAACATTACTAGAGGTATTACAGAACCGTCCTTCCAGATACCTAACTTGTAAGGATGCAGATACATGGTTCAGCACAACTGGTAGCTAAGAAGAACGGTTCTTTTACAACCAATCACAAGAAGTTGCAGTTTAAATCGTGTAGAATGTAGTTTCTCTGAGATCCCAAACCAAGGAAAATAAATAAATATATATGCATAGATAAAAGAATAAAAATGTCTGAAAATTTTAATATTACAAAGCACAAAGAGACATCACAATTCCAATTACAGGTCTCCCGGACACCAAAATTTCCCAGCATCATTTATCTCTCGAAATCAGTCCTCCCCCTCCCCTGTCTCTCATTTTGTATGCAAATTGCAGGAATAACATGAAATCATATCTTTTTAAAGAAACAAAACACTACAAAAATAAACATGAGCATTAACACGAACAAAATCTATAGATGAATGGCATTGAAATCAGTAGGGAGCATAGTAATACCCGGCTGGTGGTTGCCCCATTCCATTGACAGGTGGCATTCCATAAGGCATCATTGGCATCGGACCTGCGTTGTAGTGACCAGCGCCGCCGATCCTGGCCAAACTAGCTTGGCCCTGCATCCCCTCCCTGGCATATTGTTGCCACGTCACCTGCTCCTGAACAAGCAAGTTCTGTTTCTTCTCCATTTCAGCCATTTGGACATATGAAGGCGGTGGAACGCTCAAAGATGCGGCAAAAGGGTCCTGATTCACTGCCTGGACCGTTCCATCCGGAGCAGGAAGAGCCAAAACAGGCGTTGCACTCTTTCCAGACCCTGGCAACGCCACGCTACTAGCACTACCTCCACTTAATTGAGCAGTGCCAACATGTTGCCTCACCATTCCCTGGTCATACATTCCATTTAACAGGAGTGGATCAAACCCGCCACCCAAAGCTGCTTTCTGCTGAGATAAATTACTAGCTGTCTCAACCAATGCCAACTCCCAATCTGCCTTGCCAGGTTCGGCAGCTGGAGTCTGCCAAGCTGAGGTCATTTGAGGTTCTCCATTGGACGGGAATGGTTCCCATGATCCATTCCCACTATTGGCAGACTGGCCAGCAAACAAAGCCAAAGCGAACCTATTCCCTTGATCGTCAGCCGTGACAGCGTCGTCCCTCAAATTTACCAAATCCTCCGCAAACTGTGGCTGCTGAGGCTTGGGCTCTGGAGGTGGAGGAGTGTAATTCTCCGGTGGAGGCAGGGCCAAAATTTCATTCATATCAGGCACAGGCTCCTCCTCCTGAGGCACAGGAGGTGCCTCCTCTCTCCTCTCCGGACTTTTAGGTCTCTTGGACCTGTCCCTCAAAAACTCCTCCAAAGTCTCCAACAATTTACCCGTAATCCTCTGCACTTCTGGGTATTCAGACGATCTAGCTACACCAGTATCCTTACACCACTTATAAAACGCAATCAACTCATCAATCTGCTTCGCCGCACTAGCATAAGCATCAAATGCCTTCACACAATCAGGATACTCCATATCGAAAAATTTATCAAGCAAAACAGCCAAAACCTCACATATATCGGCATACAACTGAAAACTCTCTTTCACAACAGGATACAAAGCAATCAATATCATCCTATTATTCTTCGCCATCCCTGTCGGCCTACACGACAGGAACCTATCCAACAACCTCTGCAAATGTCCCATCTTCCCAAAAATCCTCTCTGGCTTCATCTCCCTCAGCGGCGTCACTGTCTTCTTCTCTTCCCTCCCTTCCCTTCCCCCCAGCTCACTCATATCCCCATAAGACCTCGTCTTCCTCGGCATCCCATACCCACTCTCCCCTCTATTATACTCCCCATTATACTGGTCGCTATACTCATAACCTCTCTGCGGCGGCGGCGACCTAAAATCACCCCTACCTCCATCATATCTCTCAATTTCACCACCATTAGCACTACCCCCACCGACACGGCCGCCACCACCACCTCCTTTTCTTTCAAACAAGATCAATTCAAGTCTTTGATCCAAATACATGGCGAGAGTCCTTATAAAAGCGGAATGATCCCAAGAACTCGAATGTGCTTCATCTCTAAAATCACTCATATTCAACAACCTAGTTCCTTTCCTTGTAGCATGCAAAATCTCCTCTTGAAACAACGGATCTCCATCGCTCATTAGCCTATGAATAACCATCAAGGCTTTCAACGCCACGATCCAATCCCGCGTTTTCCCTAATCTTCTCGAAACCAAAGATACACAAGCATTCACATAACCCCGAGAAGACGATGTCAGACTCAATATCTCCTGAATATACTTCTGATTTGGTGGTTCATCGTCGTGGCTCGTTGCTTTCACAATTGCTACTTCGAGCTCCGGCGCCATATTACTCGCTACCTTGGCTATACTTATGCTTGTTTGATCTTTAACTGTCCCGATCGCTTTTCGAATCGTGGTCGGCGCCATCTCGACCGTTGATGATGAGCTGGAAGAAGCAAGTAGACAATAAGTAAGGATTTTGGTTCAGGGTTTTAGTAGTTTAAGAAGTAAGTTTACCGGCCGTGTGTCGGGTTTTGAGGTTGTTGGATCTGGGACGAGAAGGGTGGATACTTCTGAAAACGGAGTCGGATCTACTGTGTTTTATTACAATCTCGGTGTCAAGAGCAGCGGGGACAGAGAGGGGGGGAGGGAAGAGGAGAGATGGAAGGAAAGTGTTTAGCGCGTGAGAATGTAGTTAGCTGTAATAAAAATCAAGAAAAAAGGTTGATTTAAAGAGGGAGTTCGGGTCTGGAGAAGACGTGGAGGAAGGAGAGACGTTGATCTGAGAAGTCGAGGAGAGACAGCAACGAGGCAATAGCGGAAGTGCACGGGGAGCTTTGAAAGGAGTAAAAAACCCGATCCGGTACATAACCCGATAAAAGCTATATCATTACTCATATAAATTAATTTACATTAATTAAAATAATTTTATTTAAATTTTTAATAATTAAAAATATATATTTTTAAAAGAACTCGGATTTTAATTAGATTTACCTGATTTTTTAAACCTGATCGGGTGAAGTATGAGATCAACTTGAGCAAAATAGAGGGTACTCTTTTTTTTATATATAATTGTTTGCAAGAAAAACTGTTTGTTTATATTTTATATTCACACACACACATTTTTATGTCTTAAATGAATAAAATCATGATAAAAATCTTCTTGACATTTTCAGCATTTGATGTAATGATTTTATTATATACATTGTGACAAGAAATAGCAAGGTTTAATTGCTATTGATATAAAAAAAACCATGCTTGTAGGTGACCAAGGGCTTGATGATTTTTGTTATTATTTTATCATTGAATAATTTAAATATTTTAACATTTAATTGAAAAATAATTTATTTTTATTATGTGAGAATTGATTGAATATATTCTAATTGCTAGCAAATCTAAGATTTAAAAAGAATTTACATTGACGTTGTTAGTAATTTAGTCAATCTGGCAAGGGATGGTGGTTTATTTCTTCCATGCCAAAAAAGAGAGTCCACCATTGCGTGACTGGCTCGAATAGTGTGAATCAAGCACGTAAAACGCATATTTTAAAATAAATAAATAAATAAATTGATCTTGAGGCCAACACCCTTAAAATGATCTAAGATTTATTTGATTTGATTGGAGAGGACAATCGTATAAATTAATTATTAGATGGGATTCTAAATATAAATTAGGCAAAATTATTATTAGTATTACTATTTAGTCCTTGAAGGGTGTCTTGTGAACCAATAGCGGAAGTAAGATTTTTTCACATCATAAAAATAAGGGGCGAAAGAGAAAAATATTAAAGTTCAGGGACTAAAGAAATTGAATTCATGCAAATTACATAAAGAGAGTATAATTTACCGAGCATGGTTTGTCATTACGCGTACGGTATACGGTGGTGTTGATTTTCTCTCTGTGGACTTTAGTGTTTCGGAATTATTGACGTGGCGGCTGATCCGGTTGTTTGGTCCCACGAGAAGAGGAGTGGACCAGTGGGCAGGTGATTGATGACCAAGTCTGGAGACTAATTAAAGTATTAATTAATCATTAAATATACGAAGTCAGATGTGCATAATCGGTCTCAGGTAATTAATTGCAGTCGGTGGATAATTATATTTGCTAGGATTGGAGATGTATTTATAACCCCAGTACGGCCATAACTTGTCCTGATGTATTACTGGGTTAATTAACTAGGATGACGTTTAATAATGCATCGCAGTCAAAGTTTCACAAAAACAAATGTGTTTTTTAATTAATTATGTTTATATTTTTAAATCGCTTTAATATATTAATATTAAAAATATTTTTAGTAAAAATACACTTAAAAAATAATTTATTATTACAACACTAAACATCATCTTAATTATAATGATGGGATTAGGCTAAAGGTAACTTATGTGGTGGAGAATAGGCCGGCAACATACCACTAGAGGGTTGTCCATATCCAACAAAAGGATAATTCCACGTGCAGCCTGGACCGTATATTATTTTCCTACGCCTACTTGCATAGAAATATTCTTATATCAATTTATATATTAATCAATTAGAGTTAATTTGTGTATTGCCACTTATTTCTCGAATTGAAGCTCAAGAATGATCATCCAATATAAAGATTTTGACAAATAATGCTTAAATAATATTTTTTTAATGCGAGTATCTAAGTCGGTTTATGTTCATTTTAACTAATTTCACGGGTCATGTAATGACCAACCAATTACTAACTTCCAACAACCAATTGATTGCTAAACGATCCTTATTAGTGGCTTGTTGATCCCATCAATGATTATCATTGCGAAATTAATTTCACAAATTGGAATTTTATGTGTTGGATGGGATGATAAAATCCATGAAAACAAATGGGATTGGAAAAGGGATACAAAGAGGAAAAGCCAGATTCACCATTCACTTTGATTGCCTTGTAGCTGTGAAATTAATGAAGGAAAGAGGGTAGAATGGTCACGAGTGGCAAAAATAGAAATATTTCACCTAATTCATTTATTTCCCGTTGAACCTTTTGATTTAGAAAGACTGGATCATGTGAAGTTAAAATGGAAAAAAATAGTTTAAAAAATAAAATAAAATATAATTTTTGTTTGCCTGAAATTATTTATGTTTAAAAATAAAATAAAATACCTTACATTCTAATCAAGTTTATTATATTTGTTTGCCTGAAAACATTTTTTATAGCAGAAAGCCTTTTATTTTCATACAACTGGATAATTTCTCCGTATCTTGATTAAATTATAAAAAATTACTGGAAAACATATTCGATTATTTATTTCTTCTAAGGATTCATAACTTGACGTGATGCACTAAGCGCCCGTTTGCCTAAGAGGTGCAACCTGCGTTTTCAACAAAACGTAGGTTGCACCTATAAACATGTGTTTGGTAAATAATAAAAAAAGCTGGTTTAATTATGGGGTCTATTATTTCTTACTTTTCAACCGGCGTTTCACGGAAAGCAGAAATTTTCTGCTTTCCGTGCGTTACAGAATTGATATTGCAGACTGCAGAGGGTGGGCTGGAATATATATATATATATATATAATAAATAAATATATTAAAAGAATAAAACAATATAATTTTTTAATCGCAATTCTAATTTTATTTTAAATGATATTTTATAATTGTTCCGGGATCATAGAGATCTTCACACATGGATTTAATTTGGATGAAATTACAAGTAGTTTGATAGAAGAATAAAAACAAGTGTTTAATTTACTTGAATTATTAATTATATTTTTTTATTATAATTATTAAATACTTAAAAAATAATATATATATATATGTGTGTGTGTGTGTGTGTTTTTTTTTAACATCAAACTCAACCACAGTTTTAACCAAACACTTCACTGCTTATTTTGAACCGCAGTAAAAGCACTTTTTTTAAAACTATTTTTTTTCAACATCAATCACAACAGCAACCGCAATACCAAACAGACCCTAAGAGAGCTTTTAGATCCTTGACCTTGCCTTTTCTTCTGGAAAGGGAAGCCTCGAAATTATCTCAAGTAAAGCATTGTTTTTTAATGTAGCTGGCTAGAAAATAATTCTTTTAATTCTTTAAAAAAATATATCAATAAATAAATAAATAATCCAAACAAACAACAATATCCCCAATAAAATCCGAGCAAGAATGTTTAGTCAAGACTATAAATTATTTTCTTGATTTTGTGGTAAGGAAATGTTCAGATTAGTTTACTTATTATATATATATATATATATATATATATATATATATATATATTATTAAATCTTTAATCCAACAATCTTAAAGACACACTCCATTTACTTAATATATTTAAAAATAACTTAATAAATATTTTTAAATATTAAACTAAAAAAGTTTTAATCACTCGTTCAACCCTATATATTAATAACAATAGCAACTTCTCCTTGGTTTTGGAGGCATCAACTCCCTGTGCTTCGTGGTCAAAAAAGAGCAAACCCTTGTTCTCATCTTCTCTTTCAAAATTAACAGAAGGAGAAATATTTTAAATGATAATGTTAGAATCTCAAGCCGTTAGCACCATCTGATCGCGTGGCCTAATGGATAAGGCGCTCGCCTCCGGAGCGGGAGATTGTGGGTTCGAGTCCCACCGTGATCGCTTTTCTCCCCCCACAGTGCTCTCTCTTTTAAGAGATTAAGGTTGTGTTTGTTTCCGGAAATCACTTTCCTGTTTTTGTTTGTCTTCCGGAAAGTTGGTCAACGGAAAACACTTTCTAGTCAATGGAAAACACTTTCCAGTCAAAGAAAAAATTGGCTTGGTTTTCAGGAAAGTGTTTTCTGGAAAATTTGGGCGGAAAACACTTTCTAGAAATTGTGAAAAATTTAGAAATGTCAGTATTTGCTGATTATATCAAATTTGATCCTCAAACTTTTGATTGCTATATATAATTTGTTTTTGAATATTTATTTTTCAATTACATCTCTTAAAATTTAATTTTTATATTAATTTTGGTCCTTATTTTTATAATTGCTATTTGCTTTTTTTCTTATCATTTTTTATTGAAATTTTTTATCTATCAAACTTGGTCCTTATTTTTTTTATTGTTACTTATTTTATTTGAAATAATTTATGAAATGTTAATTATTATTATTTTAATTTATTCGCCTTTCATTTTTTTTAAATTTTTAGATTTGATCTTTATTATTTTGATTATTGTTTATTTTATTTGAGATAATTTATGAAATTATATATTTTTTTCAATTTCATTCTCATTCAACTTTTTAATTTGTAAGATTTGTTCCTCATTATTTTAATAAACTTGAAAAAAAAATTAATTTATTAATAAATTATTTTCCAGTTTATTTTCCATAACACAAACAAACACTGAAAAGTGTTTTCCAGTTCATTTTCCATAACACTGCCAAACATCGGAATTCACTTTCCAGGAATTCACTTTCCCTGTAATTCAATTTCCAAAAAAAACCACTTTCCAAAAATAAACCACTTTCCAGCAAACAAACGGGCCTAAAGGTCTTTTGAAAAAACTGTTACATACAGCTTCTAAATGCTCTCTCCCACAAATGCCTACCAGCTAAAAACCATATAACAATTAATGGTGGTACATCTAGCAAAACGTTGTCCACAGACAACAAAATACTTTTGATGTGTTTCAACGCCGATATCCTAACCTATCTTATCCAACAACAGCATGGGAAGAATGAAAGATGCCATAACATTAAAGAAAACCTTTTCCATCATGACTTCTTTTCAATCTTGTCGGTTGATGGATTTGATTTGTTGTGAATCTCTTCTGTACAGATGCAGCCAAACAAGCCCTTTAAAAGAGAGAGATCATGAAAGGGAACTAACAAAAGGTATGCTTGAATGTTTCTGCCACGGGTTTTCTTGAGACAGTGGAGCACTCTGGGCCAACATCGTCAAAACATGATTCCAATCAACCAACTTTATTGACTATAAACAGTTAATTTAGTGCAGAGATCTAACAAGGAATCATGGAGCCTGGTAGCCTAACCTTCACGTTAATCATGATTCTTGTGAAGCAAGGAACAGCTTGGTCTGAAATACATAGAGCATATATTCCTGATTATAATATTGCTCAAGGCATTCTTGCCTGGAAATTGATTGTCCACATGGAACATTGCAGCATCCTAGGGCTCAAGTTCCTGGCACCAATCATTTCCTGGGTGAATCTGTGTTTGTCACGTTTGCTTCAAATGTTTTGATCAAGGATTTCTTGGATCCACCAGCTGCTTCTTTTATGTTGAAGTCCTTGAAAATTCTCACTCCCTCAAGCCAAACATACAATAATCATGATCATCAAGCAAGCACATAAATGTCCGACGGAAAAGACTGTCTCTGCCTCTTTCTCCTGCACAGTTTTTTCGAAATTTCTTAATGTAAATAGAAGTTTTCGGCATACCTGAATGTAAATGTGGGATAGGCGCCTTCCGAGGCCTTTCTAAGAGTGAGAGTCAACCATTCCTATCTCTGCAAAGTGAAGCTCAACACTGTATAATCCATTCTTTAGACCAAGGCCATAGTACCTCAGCGAGCTCGGCGAAATCCTTGATGTCCTACATAGCTCGAGTCCAATGTTGCTGTGATTTGAGAGCCTGTTTGTGCTATGTATAGGCGTCCGTTCTGGCTCGAATTGAAATTTCCAGTATTGCTTACTGGCCAAAGATTTTCTGAGCTCGTATATAGTGAAGCAGATCCCATTGCCTCAGAATCACCTTCATATTCAACCCCAGATTGATGCAGACGTTTGGCCTGCGCCTCCACATTTGACAGAAATTGATTCTGCAATGGTAGTGGAAATGCAAGTGGGATTGGAAGATGAACTCATGCAATATAAACAATCCTCAATAAATCTAGAAAAAAAATTTATGTTCCAATTTTCAAAGGATGCACAACAGTTTTAAGCATGCAGAAATTCGAAAGCTATACTTGATGGAACTTTGTTGCTGCATTTGAAATCAGCTTGGAGGCACCGCAACATCCCAGAAGCCTTCCTGTATTCATTTTTATTCACTCGATTAGAGAAGATCTAAAAGGGTTTCAAAACCAAAACTGCGGGAAGAGCTGTCTTCCTAACATAATTATTCTTAAGCAGAATACATTATGAGTGCAATATCTGAAAAATGAAACCCTAAGAGCAACAAATCTCAGTGACATAGTAATCTCCAGAAAACTTACTTGTGCTGTAAATTGTTTGCATTAATGGAAGTTCCAACAACATTCCTGAAATAGAAAAAAAGTTGGATCTTGCTTCAAAACTGCAGCCTGATCACTTGATAAAAACTTGTAAAAAGTAAAAACTACTTCCAAGAGTGCATGATCAAAAAGGGGATTGAATGAGAAGGATACAGAGTTTAGCTTACATCGATAATCCAACCTTGGCAAAGTTTTGTGGCAAACTTCCAGGAAGAGGATTGAATGAGACATCTCTGCCATTAAGTATCCAATATAAAAATTAGCCTTGTCTAGAAGCATGATGCGATTTATCAGTATTCACAGTGCAAAAATGATCAATGCTCCTGTTACTTGACATTCCTTGAGCCTATCCTTTTCGATCAGTCCCATCTGCTACAAGTTTTCAAATGTAGCAGATGGAGGATTAACGGAAGAATGGACTCTTATCATTGTATAAAAATATTTCATTACTTTGTTTTGTTATGGTATAAATATTTTAATCTCCTTGTATTTAAATTCAGGGAGGCACTCACATTGCAATTATATTTGGACCTAGGATATTTGCAGGGAGCTGTCCATTCAAGTTGTTGCTTCCAAGATACCTGGGATATATGATCAGGATTTCTTCAAGTGAAATAAAATAGACCAACAGATATAAACACATTTATCAGATAAAATAAGGTCCATTTTTTTCCAATTTTATGACTTGATCATGGTTCATTATAAGCATTATGAATGAGGAATAGGTTATTTGATGACCCTATAGGAAGAATGTTATTATAGATTTCACACTACAAAATCTTACAGTATAGACAAAGTTTTCTGGTTTTGCAAGAACTCAAGGGAAGAATCTTCACCGCTAAGATCACCGATTCTCCTACAAAGAATAGACTGATATCAAACATCTGATTTTCCATATAATGATTGAAAAGTATCCAAAAATGGTGAGGTCAAGGAAAAAAACGTGGATCTTGCAATCCAAAACCGGTGAGCTGGTATCAGATGCCCGCTGAAATGAAGGATAAAAATCCAAAAATTATCTTGCAATCCATCATGTGAATCTACAAACACTGCACTATAATCCAAAGAAACTGAGAGAGTACAGAATTTGAAGAGATTTCAGATTTGCAAATTCTTGCGGGATCGGTCCACTGACTCCACTGCTATCAATATACCAGAAAGAAAGTGTTAACTTCTAATCAGATCGTTCAGCTAGCAAGCAAGATGAGGCAACATGCAGTTCGCAGTTGCCAACTGAGAACACCCGAACTCAATCAGTCCAATGATCCTCATCAACCAAACATTTGCATCCACAATAATATCAAAGTAACTGGCCTAAGGTCCCTCAATATGTATTATGATCAATTTTTAGTCATGAACAACTTCAGCTCCTGCAAGGAAATCAACTTTCCAAGGGATGTAGGCAGTGGTCCAACGAAATTGTTCGAGCTAAAACTTCTGGGACACGATATAAACTCGTAAAAAATATCAGTTTCAGTCAATTGAGTAGAATTCATGACATGAAACCAAAATGATATCATAAAACTTGTTGATAGAACTTAACAGGGTAATCAACTTGGTTAGATTTCCAGGTTCTGGAGGAACTGGACCTGTGAAGTTGTTGATGCCGAGGCTACTGTTCATTGTCAAACACAAGGAGTAACAATTTTGAGTACTTCGACATTTAAAATTCGATTTTTTATAAGAAAAAAAAACCAGCATCTTTACAAATATAAGATCCTCAGAGATTGTTAGGAGATTACAGGTATTGCATATTCGACAACTGTTCGATTTCTGCTGGGATGGAACCATTTAGTATATTTTGACCAAGATTCCTGCATCATGATACATAATTCAGGCTCTTTAAATCAACTACAAAATCTACAAAGGAAAAGTAGAAGTTCTAAATAAAATGTCATTTCTTACAAGTCCATCAGCTCCTTAAGGACAAACAGCTCACTTGGTATCTCACCAGAAATGTCCAAAGCATAAATCTTCCTGAATCATTATATAAATGAAAAAAAACCACCAGCATCAAGTAACTACTATATGAAAGAAATGAGGGTGATTGGCATTGCAATGATGATTATATACTGACAGGTGAGTGATATGGCAGGTGTCGCCGCCGCAATCACAAGCAACTCTAGGATTTGCTTTTTCAGTAGCGCGGGTTGCATTCTGAATGTAGGGGTCATCAGTAATATTCCACTTGTCTATCAAATTCCAGTAATCTATCAATTTGTATAGAGCATCCACTGGACAACAAACGCAGAATTATCTCATAACAGTAACAAAAGTTAGAGTTTCACAACACCATACAGGTATAGAAATGAAGTGATCAAGACCTTCATTAGGATCAGTAGTTTGCTGTCCAGAAGCAACTTGGGAGACGCAAAAAACCAGGAAACAGAAGCTCAAGACCCCCATTACAAAGCACACGCAGGAAGGGAGAGTGAAAGATGGACTAGCTGGCTGCAAAATTTTATAAAGTAGTACCTGAGAACCCCACCGAGAATTTTAGATATTGTTTCGTTGAAGATTCATTAGCTAGTGTAATGACAAGAACAAAACTAGAGACATGAGGGTCAAATAATCAAATTTTATATCTTAAACATGTTAGAATATTACGAGGAGTCTACTCTTGACTCTGCTAGATATTCAAATATACGCAAGATGCATGGACTTCATCAAGTATACGAGGGTTTCCTCCGTTGCCAGCCAAAGGTGAATTCTGGTACTGTAGTTCTTTAATAGTTTTTTTTTGCTAATGACATATACAGAAGAGACAACGACTAGCTTGTCTCCTCTCCCTGTCCAAAGGTAGACATTTGCGCAATGGAGTTGTTTATCTTAGGCATCTTGTTCCTTATAAATATAAATATAATAGGGATTCAATGGAATGACATGTCAAAATAAAACGTCTTGAATTAGTCAATTAGAATAAGAGGTTAAATAAGTGGACTTGGTCATTAGTATCTGTTTGGCATTCTGCTAGTTTTTGCGGTTGGAGTTCAAAAAAGAGGTTTAAGAGAAACAATAAATTTAAAGTATTTTTTGTTAAAGTTTTTAGTGTAACTCGTGCAAAATTATAATATATATTTAGCAATTAAACATTTTCAAATATTTGATTAAAACAAATCGCAAGACTGCAACACCAAACTACAAAAACAAACAAAGGTAACATTGATCAAAGAGGTCAAAGATTCAAAGTTGTGGGATCAACGTTAAAAAGCACCTAATTCCATAGATAATTTTTTGCCAATCATTCATGCAAAACCAAAAACATGATGATGAACACTTTAACATCATCATCATCAACAGCAAAAAGTTAGAAATCCTCCTCTCATCCTCGCTAATTATCCCAAAAATGGGGGAGGGTAGACTATGGAGTCTTCTTTCCAAGTAAAAACTCCAAATAATTTCAGTTATTTATGAATTAAATACACAGATAATACATTTGAAGAAAAAAGAAAAGAACCAGCAAAGCAAAATAGAGTTGCTGAACTTGAAATACCAGCACATCTTTATTATGTAATGCAACAGTATATATACAAAGTAGAGTTGAATAGAAGCAAGAATACAATGTAGAATAAAAATCTTAAACCAAAGTCTAAAACAGCAGTATTAAACAGCAACATATCCTTTAATCCCTTACAAACTCCGCGAAATAATCCTTTGGGCTAGCAAGTTGAGCAATGGGAGCACAAGAATGTCCCTCTCAAGTTGAAACTGAGAAATCAAATAAGAAAATGGACCGCAGAAACATCATAGCAGCCAGTGCAAGGTTAAAACCAATCATTTAACACCATCGTCAGCAAATCCTCGGCCGGCAGTGGTTGTACAAACATTAAAACTAGAATGGTTAAACTCCGGCATCTGAGCACCTTCTAGGCGGTACTGGGCTAAGTCCTGGGCTTTCATTGCATATGTTAACTGGACTATTCTGGAGTCTTTGAAGCGGGCTTTGTAAGCTGGACCAAGCCCAGAACACATTAGATATAGGAGGCCTTTTTTTATATAAAAAAAACGGGTTGATTTGCATTTTTTTCAATTAATCATTTTTTATAGGTAACAATGAAAGAAAATGAGTTAAAAAAAAATAAATTTCTTTTATATTTTTTAAAATACTTCTCATCACCACCCCCACCATTTCAAACCCTAACATTATAATTACCTTCATCAATATTATATTCTCTCTCGTGATTATAACTACTCCACTCATATTAATCAAGAATAATTATTTTATTCTCATAGAAAAGTATTTTTCTTAGCATCAAAATCATTTCACTCAGAATTTATTTTTTATTTTATGTTTTTATTTATTGTATTTTCTTTTTACAGAATATTCTCTTAATTAGACTGATATATTTATAAAACATTATTCTAAATTAGATGAGTATTTTACACAGAAAGACTTACGGTAGTTATGGTTAGACCTACCGCCTCCTTTCGACAACCAAAAACATATTCAGAAATTGCAATTTGACCAATTAGATGTTGAATTCCAATGTAATTTATATATATATATATATAGATATAATAAGTCATTAGTTGGACAAAGCTTGGTTATAATTTTGGAATAAATAAGTAATAAATAAAAAATGATATATCTTTCTATATTTATTTTTTTGTGATATAAATAAATTAATTTTTATCTTTTCAATCAAATATTTTTACATCTATCATTTTTGTCATGAAAATCATAATTTTCCAAAAATGGTTTACGAAGTCCGAATTCTAAGTGGGGTGGCATTGACAGGTCAGCATTTTCACTCTCGAAATAATGGAATTAACGACGAGAATTACAAACTTACAATGCTAAATTACTTCAATTAAATACAATACAACGTACGTAGGCTTAATAATCTAACCATGCTCTTCTTCGCCTTAGATTTCCTCTAACACTAGGGTTTGCATACGATCGATCTCTTACGTACTCCACACTTCCACTCATATTTCTCATCTAGTTTTTTATTCAAGCAAATGTATTTGTAGTTTTTTTATATTTTTTTACTACAGTACCATAACACAAGGATACAATCGATCATCCCGACTCATCAATTTAGCCAGCATTCCTTACTATCTTCAAACGCTGCACAGACTCCATGAAAGACCTGCAAAATTATTCCATAAATATCAAATCTATGGTTGATTAATTCACATACATTGCTTCACCTTGCCGATTCAAGCTCAACAAATATATGCAATGAAAGAAGGTTTTTTGTTGTTTTTGAGATCAAAAGGTACTGATACTTACTGCCATGGAACGTCTCCTGTAACTAGCCAGTCCCCATCTTTGTCTTGGTATGTCAGACTGTAACGTGCGGCATCATTTCCAAGGTTCTGGCCTGAGACCATAACCAGAAATCAATCAGATGTTACACTATATAGTTTTTTTGAGGAATCTGGCCCTGGTGTTTGAATGTGACGATGAATGCAGTTAATTACCACTTACATTTAGCAAACATGCTGATCAAGGATTTTTTGAGTGTCTGATAAGAGTTGTAGAGCCTTAAATCAATCTTTCTTGTTATCGCCACTCCTTCCATCTTCACCTTGACATACTTGGAGTTTGATCCATTGCCATTTTCATAATTCCCAGCTGTTGCCATTCTGGTACTGTTCATAACATGACGAGCATGGTGCTGATCTTGATGAAGCACCTTCTTCCTCCATGAATTAATAGGTGGCCACCCCTCAACTCGATTTTCCTCTTCACCATTCCTGTAAAAATCATGATGAATTGCAGTCAAATTATGCTAAAACTTGTAAACAAGAAACTGGGGTCTGGTACTAATTACAATTTACAACTCACTTGTTAATGCTACAAGAGATTTTGATCTTTTCTCCATTCCAATCATCGTCATCATTTGGCTGGCCACTCCATAAAAGTAAAGGCAATTCTTGAGATGCATCTTTGATATTCTTTCCAAAGGCTGCTTCAAAGCTACGTTTGTTTTCCATGTAATTACCATCTTCACAGCTGATCCATGGTTTCGAACCAAGCATCTGATCTTTTGGCTCAAACCCATCATTGTTCAGGTCAAAGTTTTCAATAAAATTGTAGGTTGGAAGGGATCGAAGGCCTAGTTGAAGCTCCATGATACCCTCTTGATATTGATTAGCAATCAATTAAGCTAGGTAGCACAATATATATGCTTTAAGGTAGTAGTAATAAAATATGAACAAATTAAAGCAAGAAATGGGGTGAGTTGGCTGGTGGATACTTCTTGCATGAAAGTGTGAAACATGTATGTGTGTGTGTGTGTATATATATATAAGTGGGAGAGAGAATTGAAGGCACACGAAGGTGGCCATCTTGTCCTGTAAGAGAGAGTAAGTTAGGGACAAGATGGAAGTTAGGTCGGCCAAAAGCCTAACATTGATACGTACAGGTAAGGAAAGGGTGCACCATCTTGCGAGGACTAGCTGGTTAATCAGACCGTGGAGCTCTCGATCGCCATGGTCTTAGCTCCCGAGTCTCAACCCCAGCTTGTTCTTGTGTCCCTTCGCTCAGCAACTGGAGACCCCTTTTTCTTGAATCTGGACATGGTGCATGACCCACTAACAATCTAGATCAACATGACATTTTGTTAGTACAGCACAGTCTGATGATTTTTGGAAAATACAACAGGCTTTTGAGTGATATTACTGTTTTAAAAATATTTTAAAAAATAATAATTTTTAGATTATTTTCATGTTCTAATATTAAAAATAATTTTTAAAAAATATAAAAAATATTATTTTAATATATTTTTAAATAAAAAATATTTTTAAAAATAACTATTAATGTTTGATTGATTTATAAAGTATAAATTGAAAGGAGATTATACCATTTTCAACTTGGGCAAGCATGAGCTTTTCTTGACCGGATTGACCTTAACTACCATGGTCCATTTCAACTTTGTGAGTAATAATGGGACCATTTCCCATTTAGAGAGTTAGTGTTTGGAATCCAATGAAGCATTTACATAAATTCAAAATATTTGAATAATTATAGATGCTTAATCTCAAAGTTACTTAATTAGTGTTTAAACCCCCTTTTTAAGTTCCTTTATCTATAAAGATATCAAAGTAATGTTTTTAAAATATTTTTAGATATTTTTTATATTATGTGAAATTATTATTTTAGCAAAAGCATTTACCGTGTATTATTAAACACACATTTAAAATAATAAAAAGTATTTTTTAATAAAAATCATTATGTTACAGTGAAATTAGGATAAAAAATGAAAATAATAAAAACCACAAACCGTTTAATTGTCCAAACTTCAACAGTAGTCCACATAAATCACTAATGAAAAATCTTCTAAATCTATATTTAGGATAAAAAAATTTGGAAAACAGTTTTGTTTTATAAATTCATATAAATATAATAATATTATCATGTATTAAACTAACAAAAAAAAACTATTACGGCTGCTTAATGAAGGCTAGTCCATCATTTAAGAACCTCCATGATAATAGGGGTACTTCTACTGTTACTTAGAAAACATTCTCTTGATTTTCTTGATTATGATAATACTAAAACCCACAACACTCTTCTACTTTCCTCTTATAATAATAAGGATTCTTTTTGTCGGAGCATCGTTCTACATTGCTAATGTCAATAATATTAGAGAGAGAGGAGAATGATCTTAGCTAGCTAGACAAAACACCTCAATAATATAATATAGGGTTTGGTGCATGTTTCTTTGGTGATTGGTGACCATAGAAGGGCAGGGTGGGGTTCCGATATCCCCCATGAATGAAGTAGTTCGTCTCCGATCGATGCTGGGAACACAGAGAAGGTATACCGCCGTGAAGATCACGTGATGGCCAGCATGGTCACAAGCATGCTAGCTAGCCCGAGGGTCTACACTGGCTAGTGTGGACTGACACCATCAAAGCCAGCTAGGGTTCGGATCATGCTCGTGTGGTGGTGGAACCCAATTACAGGTGGGTGTGCTCGAAGGTGCAAAATCCAAACTATGGTACAGTTTGCCGGCATGAATGGATCTTGACAATGAGAGATTTGATTCGTTCACAGAGATGAAGAGTTGTACTATGGGATGTGGCAAAGAGTCACGGCTGCAAGTGGGGTGGGAAGAAATTATGGAGGAAGCTAAGCTAACCTAATTCACAAATCAATTAGGACTTTATGGTCAGTAATCGTTGTCACTTGCAATCATTTCTCTTCATTTTTTGTTGGATTTGTTGAAGAGAATGATAGCATACCAGTTACATCTGACACTAATTCCAAGCTTTTGCCTGACAAAAACAAGGAATTTTATCTCTAGGCTTTGTATGTTTGGCCATACACAGACAAGGCAATAAAACCCGCGAGGACCTTCGCAAGCCTGTCAAAACAATGGTTTTACAATTTCAAACAAGCATATCCCTAATTTAGCCATTAGTTTGCATCACATTCCACATCTACAGTTGTAAGGAAATGAAATGGAGGGAGGAGTCGTGTCATCATACTTATGAGAGAGTTTGAAACATTAAGCTTTTAAACGTGCAGGATTAGCGATTTTCATTGGATTAGCGATTTTTATTGAGCTGAAAAAACAAAAAAACTGACTATATATCTTTTGGATATTGTTGTTTATATATAAAAAAATAAATCGAGTCCGGTAAATTCACCTAAACCCGTGATTTGAGTCTTAAAGCAAATTAACTCGTAATCAAAACTTGTAATTATAGTTTGAAGCATACCCTTTTTATCCAAACCAACCCACTCAAGTTTTAAGATATCTTAATTCATGAAATTACCATTTAAGATTACCATCTAATAGCAGCAGCATATTGTGCATATACCCCTTGCTTTTATATAGATAGATAGATAGATATAGATATAAAGTGGTCCTCGAAATAAGGTTTTTTACCAATTATGCTAATATGCTACATCCATCCTTGGTCTATTTACTAATGGATGGACCTACATGCTTTTAAAGCAAGTGGGTAGTGCAAAAGTATTCATGTTCTTATCTCTCAATAGGGTCCCCTGTAGAGAGGGAGGGATGGCAAGGCAAGTACCCTAAGCAATAAGAGCTCTTAAAGAAGAAGCCTCTTCCCCTTGCGACATCGAGGATAAGACACCCTTGATGGATAGAGACTGCCATGTTTCTAATCAATTCACTTGTAGTTTCATGTCACTTTCACTCAAAGATCAACACTCATTCTCACAAAATACGACTATCTCTCATGCCAGGACATAGATGGGAAGGTGCCTGTAAATTTCCATACCTGGTGTATATACCTATCCTGCAAGGCACTCGTGGGAAGGTGGGGATCACCTGAAGGACATTTTCTCTGATGTCCTGTTCGATGGCAACTGTGCTCGATGTTAGGGTCATACCGATGCAGCAAACCTGAGGTAGAGCCATATGCTTCCTCAGCCAACGATTACAAATATCATCAACAGTCTACAAAGGAGACCCACCATTTTCATGGATCTTGTGCTAGGCTTCAAGTTTGCTGTAGATTATGTTCATTTTGAAGTCAAGATTAACATGCTCCATCATAATCATGTTAGATAACCAGGTTTAATTTCATCATTTGTTCCTTCAATCCAGCGCAATAAGCCGCAAAAGGTCATTTTCTGTGAGTGTGAGTGTTGGGACACCAGTGAGACATCATGATTTTGTTTTGTTTTACATGGCATTAGGTTAACCATCAGTCAAACTAGGTAATTTATGTTCCTTTAACCAGTATGAAAGATATGCTCTATTGAATCTGATGATATCTCCGTGTACATAATTTCTTAAGGTGGCTTCAAAAGTAAGCACCAACCTATTCCGAGAGAAAAATGGCCCTCATGAAATGATGGTGTATTGATGATGTAAATTGTGAGTAGGGGTGACAAATGATAAAAAAAATTCGTGTTAAGAGGATAAGATAAACGTTATCTCTTAAGGCCTGCTTTTCTGCAAATGGTACTCTGCTGACTTCCAGGTGCATCTCATCTCTTTAGTTGGCATCCTTCCAGCTGTCTGAAACTTCTTTAATGTCAGAAGCATCACACAAGGCCTTCCAGATAGGGATCAACATCTTAACAGGAGGTCGTAATTCCTGAACATGGAAATCATGTTAGTGAAGTTTAAGACCATAATTAAGAAATAGAACAACAAAAATCCTCAATCGTTGACCATCTTTAGTTTTTATAAGCCAAACATGATCCTGTTTTATTTGTAATACCCCGCGACCTGCAATTTCATGTCTCCTAAAGTCATCTCAAGTTGAAAATATTTGTATACCTTAAAAACTAACGTTAGTTCTGCTTCTCCATGCAGAAGCAGAGACAAGCTCCAGTAACAGGTAACCGGAGATACACATTCCAGCAGCACCGGTTTCAAAATTTTGCCAATTGGAATAAAGCGATGGACAATTCTTCCACTGCATAGACAAAAAAAAATGTTTGAAAGGAAGAGAAAAATGATGGTAAAATATTTTTCAACAGGAGAACTCAATCCTATAACCCCTTGCAAAATGACCTGCAATGGAAAAAGGCTAGGTAGGCCAATGAGCATTTTTTTTCTATGATAGAAATATAGTGAGTCCCAGAGAGGAAAAAATGGCTGAGAAATTTGGTCCCAGAGAATGAAAATACAGAAAAATGCTAGAAACAGGAATTGAGAGCCTAAATATTAACCCAAAATACAATTTGGAACCACATCAAAGTGATAGATTACAGCATATTCATCATTTTAGTGCCAACTCACAAAACACATGGCTGCAGAAAACAATCATCTCCTTTCAGCACAATCACTTGTTCAGACTTCATATCACTATCCGATGATAAGCTTCCATAAATAGGTAGCTTTTATAACCACTATCAATATTATGCACCCAAACCACTTATGCAATCATAGCAGTAAATTTGCATGACATTTTATATTGCTAGATTAGACAAAATTAGAATTTGTTTTAGTGTATTCATATAAGCTTTTACAGAGATGAAATTTACCCAACGGAATGAAATTCAAATAAAAAGAAGCAATGCACCTTGCATAGTGTGTTTCAAGTTGAACTCCAAAAGTTGGCATAACCACAACAGACTCTGTGTCATTCAAGCAGAAACATAAATACAGAATGCAAACATTAGTATTAGACATCATATCACAAAATGCAATCTATCCTATCCATCCCACCATTGGAAGCTAGCAAACTATAATGCTCTCAAAAAAATTGAGAACCCACCTTCACCAGTTCTTACCTTTCATGACACGATTCCAAAACATTACTTTGACAAGGAGCACACTCAGAAGAAAGCCCCACAAAAGAATGGTGATTGATTTATCCTGTTAGTTGATGGCCATTACATTAGTTCACCCCACAAATTACTCAAAGCAATAGAATAAACCACCCACTTTACTCAACCAAATGTATCCTTCTTGCAAGGATATGAAGAGAAGGTCCAGGTCCACAATGACTAAACAGAATCCAGTTATTGTTTCTTACATTAATCCAGCGTTTTCATAGAAGGATAGCATAATACAACTCAATTTCACACAAATGCTAGACCAACAAATCAGCCTTATCACACTAGAACTCAACAATTCTTTATCTCGATGAGGAAGAGACATCAACGCATTTCCAAGAACAAGATGACAAATTCCAAGAACTAAACAAATCCCACTTATCCATTCCTTCAATATTACGCAGTCTTGACTAAAGCATGAATATCAAACTGCATCACATTGAACTGTGAGAAAATAAATCACAGCGAAGACAATTCTTTTACCTTAACTAGGAGAAGATACGACGCGGCATTTGCGACAACAATGAGAGCTGATAAATAAACAAAGAAACCCTTTGCATTACTCTTCCTCACCACGACATGGTGCATATCAATTGCTTCTAAAGGCCACTTGCATTCATGCAAGTAACCGTATCTCCGGTTAACCATCGAAAAATCGGTCATTTTTTATAATTTAAATCATGAGTAGTTTAATTATTCAGTTACACCTGCATCAGAAGAAGAAAAAACAGCAACAAAATATCAGGAAACAAAAAACAGAAACTAAATCAAACAGTTTATATTACTAAAAAATTCTAAATTCTAAACAAAAAATAATTGCTCAGTTTCACGCATTTATTTTAAGATCATAAGCAAAAAAAGCAAATTTAAGAGGCTAACCTTTATTTAAAGTGAATAGAAATGGTTGACAATGGATTTGAACAGGGTAGATTGAGACTTGAGCTATGGAAGGGCTTCAAAACGACGACTTGCAGAGTCTCCTTCTCAGTTTGAAAGAAGGTGCCATTGCCGATGAATTGCAGATTTGCAGTGCTGTGACTGTGAGTCAGGCGACGAGTCGTTACCCGATTACGAGAAGTCGTCGTGTTAGGATTCCTTCCCCTTTGCAGGAGCAAAGAGGGTTTATGTAATTCAGGCCCGTATAAACTATTAAGGCCCATTCCCTACTCATAGAAAAGGGGCCCATCTCGTCACTAACTTTTTTAATATATATTGAAAGTGAAAAATCAAATTAGATTTATCAAATAATCCATGATATATGAATCACTCATTTTGATAAATAAAAGTACCATTAAAACCTTTGAAAAAAAAAGAATCTTTACATTGCTATAAGTTTTGAATTAACAATGGCAATTGATATATTTATTATAGTTTTTTTATAGCTATGTAAA
The DNA here is from genome assembly GCA_025169955.1 of Salix arbutifolia. NCBI lineage: Eukaryota > Viridiplantae > Streptophyta > Magnoliopsida > Malpighiales > Salicaceae > Salix > Salix arbutifolia. The sequence continues at coordinate 18,856,606 of CM045907.1, forward strand.
TAGTCTAATTTTGTACAAAACAAATGTTTTAATGATACTTTGATTTATCAAACTGAATATTTTAAATATTATGGATCAAAATGATATTGTTTAATAATTTTTAAATTAAAGAAAAAGTGTGTGGTGAGAATATTGTTCATCCAAACTTATGACTCATTTAATTGTGGATTATAATAGTTATTTTGTTGGGTATTGTTGTTATTTCTCTTTATTTTTGTTGTTGGGGTAGAAATTAATTAATATTTTTTCATTTTTATTAACTTTTCAGCAATTAATTAATTAGTCAATTTTGTTTTTATTTGTCAGTCACTAGTTAATTAATATTGCTCACTGACAAATGAAAAATGATAAAAAAAAGAAGATACAAGCCTCCTGTTAATTAATTAACATGAATAGTGAGTATGTTTATTATTCATGCTAATTAATTGGCAGGGAAGCCTGTATTTATCAGTGTCAACTTCTCTAAAGCAAACAAAAAAATTGTTTGAATCTAATTAGTGAAGTTAGACTTGTCTTATTTTTCACCTGTTTTGTAATACATGTGTTATTTTTTATCTGTTTTGTCAATATAATTAATTAGCTGAGTATATTTTTAGTTTAAAGTGATTTTTATTTAAAAATAAATAAAATATTTTTTTCTATTTATTAAGATTTATTCTTGATATTATTATATTAAAAGTATTTAAGAACATTGAAATTAAATTAATTTGGGATAAAAAAAAACATACAAAAAAACTCTTAGTTCAGTGTTTTTTATTGGTGTTGCTTATATCAATATTGTATTATAAAAAATGATTTTTTTAATTAGGGGTGGTGTTTGTAGAGCTTTAAATAAAGTTTATAAATAATTTTTTAATATTATTTTAATGTGTTAATATTAAATAAATATCAAAATATATAATTAGTTTAACATAGTTTTAAGAAAAAAATACTTAAAAATAATTGTTATCATTATTTTCAACACCTTATCTATAATAAAATTAAATAATAATAAAAACTTTAGGTGGACATTAAAGAACATAACACTCTAACTTAGATAATGTTTGATAGTATAGTAATGTCGCATAATGATAATGATAATGATATTAATTTCTTTTGTCATTTAAGTTTTTTTCTTCAATTACTTTTATTTATTTTTTATATCAATTTTTTTCAATGTTACTAATATTTTTTTTGTTTCACTTTCAATCACAATAATAACAACGAGAATAATAATTTAAGTAATTTATCATCCGGTGTTATATTTATTAAGAATTAAATCCCACATCTCGGATTAATGATTTGAAAAAACTTTTATGGCTCAATATTATCTTATTTATTTAAAATTATATGACTTAACATTAGTATTAACAAATAAAAAATTGTCTTATTTATTTTTTGTTTTGCATTTCAGCCCTCATTCTTTTTATTTTTGGTCTAGTTTTGATTTTTTCGGCTCTTCTAAAACATTTCCTATTTTTTGTTTGTATTTATGTATTTTTACTATTAGTTTTAATTTTTATTTTTTTTTATCATTTTCTATTTTACTAGGGGTTTTTTATTCAATTTAATTCTGAAATTTTAATATATGTTGATTATCATTTTAAAATTGATATTTTTTTATTTTTTTTCTGTTTGTTCTTTTTTTTTTATTCTTCAAATCAAATTATTTTTTGAATGATAATAATATTAATTTTGGTTCTGTCATTTATTTTGGTTGTTTTTATCTGTTCTTTTGTTAAAATGTTTTTTTTTTCATTAAGATAATTTTATGGTTTTCATTGTTTACACAATAATAATAATCTTAGAGATTGTTTTTTATAATTGTTTTCTTACTTATTCTTTTGTTATAGTTTCTGTTTTTTTTTCTATTCTTTGGAAAAATTTAATAATTTTTATTATTTAAACAGTAACAGTAATAACAATGATGATAACAATAATAATTTATTATAATGATTATAATGCTTATTGTATTAATAATTATGGTTATGGTGCTAATAGTAACAATAACCTATAAAATTATATTAAGAATATAAATAATAACAAATTTTATTATAATCCAAACGATCATAATAACTATATTCATAATGATAGTAATACTAAATTTGTTTTTGTCCTTTAATTATTTTTATTTTTTTTCAAATCAAATAATATTTTTTGTTTTGCCTTCAATCATAAGAATAATAATGAGAATAATAATTGAAATGATTTATCATTCGATATTATATTTACTTAGAATTATTTCTTACATCTTTTCTATATATAATGTTTTAAATCTAATAATTTATCATTTGATGATGTATTTATTAAAAAATTTGCAACTCAATGTTGTCTTTAATTTTTATTTTATTTCTTTAAAATTATATCATTTAACATTAATATTAAACACAAAAAGTTGTCCTATAATTAGTTTTTTTAATATTACACAACAAAATTTTTATCTGGTTGATTATCTTGCCCAAATATAGCATTATACAAAAATTCTAACACTTTTAATATTTAATTCTGACTACAGTGAAACATGAAGCAAGTGGCTCGTAATAAATTAAATTTTAACTATTTATAAGTTAAGTATGTAAAAATCAACATGTATTTATTTTAATTTAAATCTCAATCTCGAACTAGATCTTAAATTATGCTAAATTTATCAGCACTAGGATAAATAACTCTAGAACAATAATTTTGCATTTAATGTAAACTTGAAAATAAATTTGTTATCTTTATTAATATTTTAAATTTTTTTGAGATAAAATTTGCAGATCAATATTTAAAAATATTTTTTATCTTAATTTTCAACCGTATCGGAAATGAATTATTATTGATTGACGTATAAAATGACCCTAGTATACTCTTATAATCGAAAAAAACAATTAAAACGAGATTTTTTAAAATGAAAATTAACAACCACCATAAAAAACATGTACCTCAAGGTGTATATGCGCACTCCGTAGTAAAACAAAACAAAAAAAAGAGTACAAATTTGAAAAACAATATCCAAATTAAGGAAACTCCAACTTTTTGAACGTTCTGGCAAGGCGCAATCAAGAACCTCGTCAGCTCCTGGCCTCGGCTCTCTCGCGTGAATACGAGTTCGAGTCAACGACCCATCACCTCGTCGAGTTGACCGTAAATCCTCAGTGATCACCATTTCAGTCTAGACCGATCTCTAATTGATGTCTCCGATGGCTTCAAGTTCCTCTTCCAATTCAATCCTTCCAGTCTCCGTATCTCCACTCGACGATGGGAGGCAGAGAGAGAAAGAGAGACTGATCAAAGGGGACGAGAAGGCCTTTAGAGGATCTTCAATGACTAAGAGAGGAGCTTATGCTGCTATTTCTTACATGTGTTGTGCAGGTATAAATCAATTCATGTACAATTAACACTGATATTTTTTTTTAATTTTATTTCTGTTGTTTGATTCGTCTGATATCTTTGAATGTTGATGTTTATTATTAAATTATCTGTGTTTTTTTTTTTATAGGGAAATAAATTTTGTAATTGCTATTTTTAGCTGATTTTTTGTTAGTTTTTTCCCTCATGGAGAAGATTGTGTTATTAGATTTGGTGAAGTGTAGATTTGGTGATTAGGAATGTGGCTACTGGTGTTGATCTTAGGTTTAGAGTGATTAGACCGGATATTTTACCAGATTGTTTGTTATTTGTTTATGTAATTCCGGAAGTTGGATGGCTTCTCATGTTTGAGATATTTTGGAGATTTTAAATGAAGTAATAACGTGAAACTTATTGAATATTATGGCTTCATATTTCATGTATCCTTCCTGAAAAGCGCCCGGATGAGGAATGTTTTTTTTTTTTTAATAATTTGGAGCGAAATTAATCAATTGGAAAGGAGAAAGAAAAGAAATGAATTGGATGAAATAGCAGGATGATAGATTTAAATAGACTGCCATTTATGAGTTTTTTGTTGTAATTATTTTCTGCTACTTACAGTTTCTGCTGTATGTTTTGCAGTACTTTTAATATTGTTCAATAAAGCAGCTCTTTCTTCCTATAACTTCCCTAGTGCAAATGTCATTACATTATTTCAGGTAGATCTTCCTGAGCTAACATGTTGCATTTTATTATTCACCATTTCAATCACAATGTTCAATGTATTTTATGCCTTTATCTTGGCAACATTTAGCCACATCTCACACTCTTGTTTTGGTTCCACACAGATGATATGCTCGTGCTCTTTTCTGTTTGCATTGAGACACTGGAGAATTATCTCTTTCACTGATGGTGGATCTTTAACTACTTCTGATGTCAATGCTACGTTTGTACCACTGGAGACATTGATGCGCACCCTACCTCTTGCATTGACTTATTTGCTTTACATGGTATGCTAGTGTGTAACATTGATTAGGTTTCTTCTGTCATTGAATTTTCACTTGTAATTAATTTCTACATCTCCTGATGTTTCCCCATGAAAGCTAGTCACAATGGAGTCTGTCCGTGGGGTAAATGTTCCCATGTATACCACCCTAAGGCGGACGACAGTGGTATTTACAATGATAATGGAGTATATTCTGGCAGGGCAAAGATATACACGTCCAATTTTTGGAAGGTGAGTGGTCCTATAGTGTAACTATCTTATCAAATATTATTTGTAGGCTATTGAAATTGTAATATTCTGCATCCACTATTTTGGCTTTTTCCAAAGATTTAAGTTGGCGTCTCCATTAAGGTTGTGTTACACTTACAAAATCTCCCTGGATTTGCATCAGCTTGATTAATGTGTGTGTATTGTGGGAAAAAGAAAATAACAGAAAAGAAAGAGCTTGAAAGAATAGAAATGACTTTTGTTTTCATTTCTCTTTTCATTTTCATAGTCCTGTTTCAACATTGAAATATCTAATTTGATAGAAACTTCAATATAGATTCCACTTCCGGAAATAGCTACTGTTCCATTGTAATTTTTTATTGCTTCATTTTACTGAAAAGGTTAAGGATGTTATCAGTGTTGGGTTGATAGTTCTTGGTGCATTTATTGCTGGAGCACGGGACTTGTCATTTGACTTCAATGGCTATGCTGTTGTCTTCGCAGCCAATTTTACAACAGCTATATATCTGGCAACCATAAGCCGTATTGGTAGTGCTCACACTTGTTTTTCTTCTTGGAGTTTCTCTTCACTAGCTTGACATCTCTCTTTCTATAGTGGCTAACACATTCTTTTTCTCAGGGAAATCCAGTGGCCTAAATAGCTTTGGCCTTATGTGGTGCAATGGTAAGTGAAGATATTTAAATTAATTTGTGATCTGTTGAATTTATTTTCATGTGCTCCAGACTTTTCTGTCCTTTACCTGAAATTTTACATTGTTTTGCTTTTCCTATTACAGGAATTATATGTGGACCAATTTTGTTATTTTGGACATTTATCCGTGGTGATCTGGGGATGACAATGAATTTCCCTTATCTGTTTTCCCTCGGTTTCTTGGTAATTCTTAAAGCCCCCCTTTTCCCCTTGTTTTAGTCAAGCATAGTAGCTTAGTCCACTGGCATTTAGTAAGTCATAAATTCACTTTTAGTGTAGCTGCCCTTATGCTATGACACCTAATTCTCTGTGCAATCTATACTGAATTAGTTAGGAATTAAGTGGAAAAAATCTACATTCTTACGCACCAATGGTCATGTGTGTCTTTGCCCATGCCTGGTTCCGATTTCTCATCAGTATTGATGGGGATGCTCTGACATCCCACTGCAATTCTGTCCTTACATTTTATTTGGGTGCTAATGAAGCTTCAAATTCTCTCTTAAGCAATATTAAGCATTTACTGGTGTTGCAAGCACCAGGGTACCTTGTCTTTCCACCCACATGAATCACTTGAAGCATAAAGCTGTTTTAATTCTGTCATTTTTCTTGTTTTAGTGCGCACTTATTTTTGTAGAGCGTTTTGACAAAAGTGGTGATAACTCTGCTTCTCTATTGAGCAGGCTGTATTGCTTCTTTCATGTATCCTGGCATTCTTCTTGAATTACAGCATCTTCCTGAACACAACTCTCAATTCAGCACTCACACAAACAATTTGTGGTAACCTGAAGGTTAGTTAACTAATCAATCTTTTATGTCTTGCTACTGTTATGCATGGAGTTGGGCAACTCGATGATGATAAGAGTTGTACCTTTCTTGGGAATGATATTCTAGTGCATGTCCGATTCATCTTTGTCAATCACTGGTAATAGAGGCATGGCACTCTTAAATCTGAAATGACTTGCATAAATTATTCAACTTTTCTGACCAACAAAGTTCTTTTACTATTGTCTGATTTTGAATACCAAGCTTGCATTAACTACAAATTTCAGGATCATCATATCGAATATGGACCTAGCCAACAGTGTTGGTCACCAGCATCCCAGATTTACACAATACATTTGTCTTAAACTTACAAGTGGCTGCTAGTGTGTGTGTGTGTGAGAGAGAGAGAGAGAGAGAGAGTAGCCATGGCTGGACCTGTTTGTAATGCAGTAAACAAAAAAAGGGGGGTATATAGGCCTCTCTCAGGATCATTGCAGATGCTATGAGACCGAGTAGGAAGAAAATAAATTAAAGAACAAGTTTTTAATCTTGACGGGAGTTGAAAACTTGGCCGTGTGTGGTACATTTTCATTTTTTTTTAAAAGTGCCTGTGATCATTTATATTTGTGTACCATAAATGTGGAAAAATGAAGGGGTCTTTGGCCACTCTTAACATCATTGCAGATTTTGCATGAATTTTAGGAGGTTGGGATTTTTCAAATATTGTCCGTGGTTGCAAATTTTGCTATTAAGATTAATTTGCTTTGAAATTGTGATAATTTGCCATTTATGGGATTAAGGAAGTCGCAATTCTAGATGATGAACATCAACTGTTATCTTCATTAGTTATTGGTAAATCCCCGAGTTAATTTAGAACATCTAATGATCCATGGCTATACTAAATATCCCATCCTTGCCACAGACATTATGGATACTTTTATCAGATCTTTTGGTGTCATGTTGTTGCAGGATCTATTTACCATTGCACTTGGCTGGATTATTTTTGGCGGGCTTCCTTTTGATTTTGTGAGTAAAAATCTTCTTATATCTGTCTCTACATGCACTACTAATCTCTCTTCCACATTTGTGATTTCACTCTCTGATTGAATATTATTTTGCTTCCTTACAGTTCAATGTCATTGGGCAATGCCTTGGTTTTGTTGGCTCCGGTTTGTATGCCTACTATAAGCTCATTGGGAGGTAAATGCACAAACTATAGAGACCCTTACTTCACAGGATGTTCCCACCTGTTATAGGTTCTTGAAAGAGACTTAACTATGTCGAGGAGATTTTTGTTTGATAGAAGGTCACTGGTTCACGTGCATATTCTGGGAACCACCAGGCCCTGACAACAAAACTGACTACCATTTTTAGAGCTTTTATTTCTCTTTTCTCGGCAACATTGCAAGTGTTTCGGTGCATCACCCCAACCTCTGATGATGTTGAAATATGCATATGATACTATCCTAACTAGCCATTTTTCCTTGCAAAAGACTTGCATATTCCAATGACTTTAACCTGTCGAAGTCAGTGTATATGATTGCAAATTTGCAATTTGTAATGGATCTTGACTTCAGAGTTCAGAGAACGCCTTATGCTTGAGAGAATTCTGTTTTTTACATTAGCAGTTTTGGTGTTCACTGGAGCAGCATTGAAACAAAAATTAGGAAGCACTTTCAAAGGGATGATGAATAAGACCAGCACTAGTAAACTTCTGCTCCATTTCTTTTTCTCATGAAAGAAAAACAGTAATGCAAGCACAGCTAATTTGATATCAAATTTCTCATGAAAGAAATCTTGGATTAACTTTTTTTAATTGAAACAATTTTGTTTCATTTTTTTTTAATCCTTGGTATTGAGCTAGCTTGGTGATCTAGTCGAGTTCGATCAGGTTTTATTAGGTTAATATCTTGTTTAGTTAACTATAAACTCATCCCAGATCAGTCTTCACCTCTTAGATTTTTCAGGTTAAGCTCTGTTGAAGATTTATTTCATTGTAATGTACATGTTTTTATAAATATTCATCTTTGAGCATCAAGGTGGGAGATTTCATCCTGATATTGTGTTTCAAAAATGTTTTTGGATTTTTTTTTAAATTAAAAAAAATGGTGTTTTTAGATATTTTTATGTGTTAATGTTAAAAATAATTTTTAAAAAATAAAATTATTTTGATACATTTTTATCAAAAAAATATTTTAAAAAACAATATTAAACATGCACATCTTCCTCGCAACACTGTTGCCCTGTAGCTCGTCAATAGCTACCACTTTTCGAGTCCCTAATCGGTTAACATAACCATCAGGGGCTCCTTGCCTGCTGTAAAGGGAATTCTTTGCTTTATGTAAAGGGTCGTCTTCGTTTTGCAGGTTACACATCCTTTACGACTTGAGATCGTATACCGGCTCAAGTATTTCTATGTAGGTTAAAATTTATTTACCCTCTAAATGTTACTATTTTTTGGTATTTTATCTCAAAATACATGTTAAATAATTCTTAATTTTTATTAATAATATTTCTAAAAAAAATCCATTAATAACAATAATAATTACTTATTTTATCCTTTATGTTATTAGCATTCAAACCTCTACTGTATTAACACATTAAACAATATTCTTAATTCGACAATAAAGATACTCTCACGAATAAGATTAGTTTGTTTTTCATTAAGGGCTCACCTTTACTCTTTTAAAAATCTTTCTTAGGAAATAATTAATCCTTATGAATAGGATTAATTTCCTTTCTTTAAGGGCTCACCTTTACTCTTCTAAATATCTTTATGGGGTAATGATTAATCCTTAGGAATGAAATATCAACCTAAGTTAATTAACAAAACCTCATTGGTTTTTGCATGAAGATTTTCTATAATTTCGAAATTATCATGTGAATTAGTTAATTAATTAATTAACTAATAATAATCTCTATTTGTTGCTGCATGAGCTGAGCTGGAGCCCGAAGAAACCGTTATTCTTCAAAAAAAAAACCAACTGCCACCCTTGACCCTCTTTCCCTCCCCTCCCCTCCTAAAACAAGCAATTCCATTTTCCAGAATCTCCCAAAAGCGAAGCCTTAACTCTCTCTCCCCATTTTCACTCCACAATGCGTGTCTCCTTCACCTAAGAATCTTCTCAAAATCAATAAATAAATGGAGGAGGAGGAGGAGAAGGAGGAGGAGAGCTCTGTGATTCAGCTGGCTGATTTCAGAATCGACGTTTCTTATTCATCTACAACTTATTCTTCTTCTTCTCGTCGACACCGCCGGTCTGCTTCATTACCGTCCTTAATGACTCTCGATGGCCGACGTTCAAGTTTCAGCAACATCACCAAGACTCTTTTTAATTCTTATAATAAACTTCCTGAAGAACCTCTCAGACTCTCTGTTCTCAAATTAGACGCCTCCTCTTTCGGTTCGTACTTTATGTTTCTTTTCTTTATTATTTTTTGGTTTCTTTTTTGTCCTGTTCTGTTTGGTTGTTGAGAAAATGCTGGAAATGAGAAAAAAAATTAAGAGATTGGGATTCATTTGTGTTTTTACAGAGATTGAAGTAATGAAGTCAGCCACAGTTGAAGAACTGAGGCAAGCGGTTGAGGCTGTGTTTAGTTACATGCCGCAGGAAGGGCCGGGAAAGATCTCATGGTAAAATTAATTTAACACGAAAATTACAAATGCAAATCGTGTTTGTTGATGCTTTGGATTTTGTGTTGTGTATTGTTAAGATATAATATATTATTAGTGAGGGGAGAGGTGAATTGTGATTTGGAAATCATGTAGTTTGTGTTGGTATTCTACATGTGGAAGAAAATGTTAGTGTTTAGGGTTATTGATATATATTTTTTTAAACAGACTTGTTTTTAGGGTTATTGATATTGATGCTTTGTTGTGTGAATTTTTGGTTTTGTGTAGGCCGCATGTGTGGGGGCATTTTTGCTTGTGTTATGGTGATCAGAAGTTGCTTATGGAGACAGATTATATTAAGAACTATGGCATCAGGGATGGTGATCAGGTACGTGACGTTTTTCTTTTGTGGTTTAGAAGATATTTTGGTTATTTCCTATGCTGTTGTATTTTTTTTTTTTAATTTGTTTTTTGGATGGATGATCGCAGCATTGTAGATGAAAACAGCTATAATCATGGGTTTAGTGCCCGCATGATGCGTGTATAAAGATAGGTGTAGATGTAATGGGTTTTGGTGTTTCTGTTCTTTATAAACTGAGATGAGAATGGCCAAGTTCCTAGAGTATCTGATCTTGGTACTGTCGGGAGTTAGTTTTGTTTTGCTTGTTTACTAGAGCTCTTAATGATGTCTATGAAACCTCGACGGATCAAATTCAATAAATGATATTGGTGTCCCTGGAGTTGTTTGTTGACAAATGCTATTTGTTTCCAGTTTTGTTACTAGTGTAAGGAACTGCGAAGAGTTTATGCTGGCATTACGTAGTGCTCACAGTTTCTTGTTTGGTATTTGCAGCTTCAATTTATCCGGCATGTCTCAGGCAACTACAGTTTGAAAAAGAAGCATTCATTGAAGAAGATTGCCGGGTCAGAATCACCAAAAATGTAAAGATCTGCACCTGACCATTCATCTTTCTTTGATTTCTTTAGATATTATCATTGTGTCAGGTCTTTTGTTTCAGTTTAGTCAGAGATAAACGTGCTTGCTTGCCAACATAGACAAGCTTGTCATTTCTTAAGCTATGTTGAACTAGTTAGTATCTCCATTTTACCTATGCAATTTTGCATAAACAAACATGTTTTAAGCTATCATGAAACTATAAGAAAAAAATAGGCTCTGTGAATTTGAATGCACTTAAGATATGGCAACTCAATTATAAGATGCTTTGGGTAGACATAATTTTCACCTATTTCTGAAATTGACACCTTCTTTAGGCTACCTTGAAACTGGAGTGTACTTAAGATATGGAAATTCAATTTCTAAAATGCTTTGGTAAGCATAATCAATAATCTACTTCGGCATCCATGGCTTAATGAGATTGAATGAACTCGTGGGCAATCTAATAAGAAGGGGATAAGAAGGAATTCGGAACCTCTTATAGCCCTTTAAAACATTATTATAGTTGCAACGTTGGTGTTACCACTCGTCTGTTGTAAATGTCTATTAAAAGGTTCCAGTCCACTTGCATCTGACACGGGTTGCTTTAAAAAGTGCTGATTCTCTAGTGACTTGAGGACTCTGTCTTTGTTTATCAATTCAATGTGCAGGTGCAGCTCACTGTCACCATCAAATCGCTCTGAAGAAGAGAAAGAACAGGATTACAAGGAAGACAAAGGTTCTGATGACTTGGAGAATGGGAGTTGCCAGCATTTTCATGATAAAGATGATGGCATTGTTATACAAGACGAAGCCAGATGGAATTGTTTCTTCAGACAGTGGTACATGTACTCTAGGCTGTCAACCATGGATAGGAAAATTGGTTGGAAGACTTCTCCTTCTAGATCTGCCTGTGGTTTCTTAGGCAGTATTAGAAGGATACTGCAGTTTTACGGTAACAATAGTTATTCCCGAAAAGGTACGCTTAGAGAGGATTAGTGATCGGCTGAAAATGTCCCTTAACATGCTGCGAAACCATGTTTTTGTATTAGTGTTGTTTACAAATCTGAATTGCTCATCACATTCAATGATTTCGGTTTACTCCACTAGTCATACATGCACTGATACAGGTGGTGTGGCATCATACCACACCATTCTCTCCTTCTTTTCCCAAATCTATTGCAATGGATGAGTTTAAGATTCAAAATGACATACAAATTATGTCCTTCACTCAATTTCTCTTTCGCTGTATGTTCTCTCTTCCCACAGTGTAATTGAGTTTAAGGTTCTAATTTGACCCCTCTGAGACTGCATTGTAGGGCTATAATAAAAGCATTGATGACTTTCCACAGTAAGTATTTCAGCAAAGTTATTAAACATGTGGCGAGTTACACCTCAAGGAAAGGATTAGCCCGTGTCATTTCTTTTTTTTAAAAAAAAAAAAAAGAAGAGAAAAAAATAAAGTAAAACTTGGTTTTGAGTTGTAGAATTATTTTAACTTGATGAGGTTAATTTCTATCTAGGCCAGCTTTGAATTGTATCGCTAAAGCTGTGCCGGGTTGGATTTAATAATGTTGTATTTGAGATCATATATGAATCGGATTAACTGGGATAATACGCATCCTGTCAATTAATTCGGCTTCTGATATATAGGAAATCAGATCAAGCCATGCCAACAACCGATTCAATAAAATTTTACAACGGATATTTTGACACTCGGCCAATTAATCATCATAGGCCATAGAATGACCAGGGTGGTAAACGTCTTCTTTTTTATAATCTTGAGTCCCAGCAGTCAAATAGGCGGGGCTGCCTCTATGAATTCCGGGCGGGTCGGATCAATATGGGTCAGGGTCAAGAGCACACAGATCACACGTGCACTCCACTCCACTCCTTCCTCTTGCCCATTACAAACCTCAGCAATTTGTGTGGTTAAGAAAGAGATAACCCCCTTCCAGAAATCCACTCTCCATTTATTTCCTCACAAAATCTGCCACTTCCACCATCATCAGTCATCACTTCTCACACTCGAAAGGACGCCACAACTCTAAATTTTGCATCTTTAGTCGCCAGCCATGGCCAACATGATCATGGCCTCTTCCAAACCTCTCATCACCCTCCCCTCCTCTTCCCTCCCCACCAACACCAAACCCAAACTCCAAATCCCACAACTTTCTTTCCCCAAAATCCTCAAAATCACCAAACCCCAACTCCTAGCTCTCTCCACTTCCACCCTCAAATCCTTCTCTCTCATTGCTGCCACTTCCTTAACCTTCACACCACCTTCTTTGGCTGAAGAAATAGAAAAGGCTGCACTCTTTGACTTCAACTTAACACTTCCTATAATCATGGTTGAGTTCTTGCTCCTCATGGTTGCTCTGGACAAAATCTGGTTCTCCCCACTTGGTAATTTCATGGATGCGAGAGATGCGGCTATAAAAGAGAAGCTAGGCAGTGTTAAAGATACATCTGAAGAAGTAAAGCAACTTGAAGAACAGGCTGCTGCTGTTATGAGAGCAGCTAGGGCTGAGATATCGGCTGCATTGAATAAAATGAAGAAGGAAACACAGGGTGAAGTGGAGCAGAAGTTGGCTGAAGGAAGGAAGAAAATAGAGGCTGACTTGCAAGAAGCATTAGCTAAATTGGAGATTCAAAAGGAGGAGACTATTATAGCACTTGATTCACAAATCGCTGCTCTCAGTGATGGGATTGTTAAGAAGGTGCTTCCTGTTCAATGAAGTTAATGCCTTTATGGTTTAGTATATGCTTATATTTTGCTCGGTTGGAAATGAATTCCGTTTAGCAATGTATATGTTCTTTGAATTACACTGATGGTATGCGACTACACAATTGAAAAGATCTCTCTTTCCCCCTCCTTGTTTTATGGAAATACTGAGTTAAGTTGCTTTGCAAGCTAGAATTGTTTGTGAAATAAGTCTAAACTTGTGTTCAGTTTGCCTCTAAAACGGATGCTTGTGTGTTTTTCTTTTATGTGTGCCTTATTTCAATATGTGAACTGGCATTGCTAAACTTGAGAAGGTAATTACAACTTTAGTTTGTAGGAATTGGAGGGGAGAGGTAAATAAATATGACACTGGCTGAAGTCATCACACAAATTTGAGTTTGATTAGCAACAGTATTAATGAAGAATGTAGGCTTGTGTAAACAATCCGACTAGCTTAGGGTGGAGGTGTGGTTATGCAAAGAAAATTAAGTTAACTTGCTGGATCCTCTAATACTTTGTTTCTTAGGTTTTGTTGTTTACCATGTTTAAATGAAAATTTGGCAACTGGGTTAAATTGCTCCATAAATTAGAAATTCGTAGCAAGCTGTAAAGTTGCGTTTCTGAGTCTGGGATTAGGATTTAATGTTAGAGAGATCCTTAACTCTATAAGAGCATAGGCTTGCCATCATTCGGAAAAGAATACAAGTGTATTGTAGCCTCATTTGACCATCCTGTGTTGGTCACTTGGTCTCCAAGTCTAAAGTGGTGATTGTGATTTCTTCTTGTGCTTTATTGGCACAGTTAATCCATAGTTTCATCTGATGTTTTGTGGGATGGTGCTTCTAATCTTAAGCAAACATACATGGCAATGGTTAATGCAAGCTTGGGCTCTTAAGAACTGAGTTGTGCTTGGAGAGGAGGGGAGAGGTAAACCAAGAATGATGTGGGTTGAAGTGATAAAAGAGAAATCTAGCATCCCCCTACAATCTGAGTTTAGCACGTAGCGGACTTAAATGAAGAGGGTCGATTCATGTAAGCAGCCCAAAGAGCTTGGGGCTATACCATTATGGCATAGTTTTGAACAAGGAAAAATAGGGTTAACTTGCATTAAAAACTGAAATTTTCAGCAAACTGGCTGTACTAAGTTGTGTTTTAGGGGTAGGAAGATCTTCAGTATTTTAGCAGAGGTATGCCATTCATGAAAGTTGACATTATAAGGGTATCCTGACAGCCTCTTGTGATCATTTGAATCTGCTTGGCGCCTTCACTGCCTTGGCCTCTGAAGATGATTGTTTCATGGTTTTATGGATGTTAATTTGATTTGGCTATATGCTCTGATTGCCAATGATGAAACTTGATCAAAGCATAAATGGTAATTTGGAAATGTTGATCTTTGGTTAGGTGTCATAAGTTTGTGAATAATATGTGCACTCATTTCTTCAGCTGAAATCTCTGGTGAGAGTTCCACACCACTCTCCTTTTTCTAGTAACCAGTAGAAAAATAATGGGATTCAGTTTCTTGATCTGAAACTTGGAGTATTTGTAAGGCAACAATTCGAAAAATGACCCTCCAGCTTTCTACCTCATGAAGAAACCATTCTGCAATTGAATAACAAATAGAAGCAGAAATCTTATAGTGAGGGTGCGCAATCTCATCTGTAAGCGATTAGCAGTAGCTTCCAGATGAATACAAGCATTTTAAACAGTAAATTATTGATGAACTGCTCGGACTAACCTACCAAATTTATTGTTAACCACTACATATCAAATAGAAGCTGCTAACTTAGCTTCGGTCATTATAGTGTTGAAATGCTAAAATCTCATTTTCTTATATGGCTGTTTGAAAGTTGAAATGGTGTCGCTTTTTAAAATAATTTTTATTTAGAAATATATAAAAATATTATTTTATTATTATTTGAAGAATATTTTTAATATTAATATATAAAAATCATCTCAAAATATAAAAACAGTAAATTAATTAAAAATAAAAAATAAGATAAATTATTTTTGAAACGAAAAAACAAACATGACGGTTGTGTTTTTCATTAAAATAATATATATCTTTTTAATTTTTTAAAAATTATTTTAATATCAATGCAATAAAATTATTTTAAAAAAATTAAAAAAGTATTAAGCAAAGAAATTAAAAAAAAAAAAGAATAAGTTGAATTGGAACTACAAAAAGACACCAAAATGATCATAGTAACCGGCCGGCTGCACCAAGGTTTTGGGAGCATTCAGAAACATGTGATTGGAACTTGGAACTCACTCTACAGTGACTAAAAACCGCAGAATTCCTGCTTGACATTTCATTTCATTTTTTTCGAGGGATTGCTTGCAGGAGTATACGCACCTGGCTGTGTGGTGCAACCCGCTTTTTGCCAAATTTCAATTTTTTTTTTTTTTTGCATTTTAAATGAAATTTTTTTTGTGCGTTTATATTATTTTGATGTGCTGATATCAAAAATGATTTTTAAAAAATAAAAAAATATCATTTTGATGTATTTCGGCACGAAAAGTACTTTGAAAAGCTACCGCAACCGCTCTCCCAAACAGGCGTTACGACGGCGTACGCCATGTTTAGACGCATCTTGCATATGTCTATGGCCAATAATTTGCTTGCGTTTTGTCATGTCTATCGATCGAGAAATTAGAACCAATCTTGCGTGCAAGTTTTTGATTTCTTCATTGTGTTTTGAGGAAATTGACTGTTATTTTACATTACTAATTAACTTTTAGAAATATAGTTGAAATTATTTTTTAAAATGATTTTTATTTAAATATATATTAAAATGATATTTTTTTATTTTTAAAAATCATTTTTAATATTATATAAAAATAATTTAAAAGAAAAAAGAAAATTTTCAATTATTTTTAAAAATATTTTTAAAACGTGTCAAACCGCCCTAAGTCTCCTGCCGCAGCTGTCTTCCCCCGGTAACGTTCAATGAATGCATGTCGAATCATTGACGAAGGGCCCATTGGCCTTTGCCTTTTCTAATCAAGTTGTGCTTGGTTAAAACGGCGGTGGTGTGTGTTTAATGAATCTTTTATTAAAATATATTATTATTAGTAGTAGTAGTTCTTTTTAAAATCAATTAAAAAATAGTTTGAAGGGTAATAAATCAAACCAGAGAATACACTCTGGCAATTTAAACTACACCTCACCACACTCACTACAGAAAATCCTAAGTTGTTCCAGCAAACAGTAATATGAGCTTACTTTTAAATTAAATAAAAATAAATAAATTTGTATCTAAGTCTAATTAAGGTTATCAATTATTCCGGCCTACCGTTTCATAATTGCATTATTAATTCAGCAAGCATGATCCCGGTGAATGTTTGATAGTGTGGTTGAAATTATTTTTTAAAATGATTTTTATTCGGAAATGTATTAAGATAATGTTTTTGTATTTTTTAAAAATTATTTTTAACATAAACATATGTAAATGATCTATAAGACATAAAAAAATCACTTTTTTAAAAAAATATTTTTAAAATGTAGTGACAAATACCCCCTTAATTCAAATCCAAATATAAGCTAACTTGAAGATATACAATTTAAATTTCAAACACATTAAAAAAACACTAGGAGTTAATCCAATATAACTCGATTGACTCGATAAGTCTAAAAAAAACTTGACAACTTAGATTGATTTGGATTAACTCATATTAACTTTTTAAACGTGATTTGGATCATAAAACTATAACAACTCTATATGATAAAATATTAAAATAAATTATAAAACTCAATTCTCAATAAACCTATTACTAAAAGATAAAATCGAGAAAGAAAAAAAAAATTTAAAACAAAACAAAAAATCATGAATTTTAATAAAATTATGAAAATACCGTTGACAGTCTCACAAAGTCTTTTTAAACTCCAATTGTCCTCACATTTTAATCTGAAATATAACAATATGTAACTTCTAGTAAAATTTCAGTATGGTTCAATGATTGAATTGAGATATATAATTAATACTATAAAATTAGATGATAATTTTTTATTTTATTTAAAAAAAACAATATTTGACCACAAATGGAATTTGAGAGAAATTAAAAAAATAGACTGAGATACCATGTGAAATAAGATTTATTCTAATTTTTTTTTAAAAAAAATAAATTGAAACGAGATACATAAATTATTCTAACAGAACAAAACATAATTAACAACTTGAATTCACTACAAAATTATTTTTTTAATTAAATAGAAAAAAATAGTAAAATCGAAGTTAATTCGGTTTGAATTTAATAACCCAAACATTGCAAATCAACACTAATAATTGTTTTACACGCGTGCGCGCTACTCGACCTACTTTTTTTTATAAAACAGTTTATAAACTAAATCTATAAATATATTAAAGATTGACAGTGTAATTTCTAGCTAAAAAATATCTCTCCTTTCCCCCCCGAAACTATCTATTTGGAAGAGTGATTGTGATTGTTTTTTAAAGTGATTTTCGTTCAAAAATACATTAAAATTATGTTTTTTTATTTTTTTAAAATTATTTTTGACATTAGCACATTAAAATGATTTAAAAACACCAAATTTTTTCATTTAAAATGGAAAAAAATTAAATTTTAAGCAAACGACAGTTGTACCACCGAAACAAACAACTTCTATGTTTCAACAATTCAAGTAGATAGTTTTCTTAAATTGTTTAGAACATATTTTCTTAAATTGTTTTCTTAGAAAAAAAATTAAATTAATAATTTTTTAATATTTTAATATAAAAAAATAAAAAATACTTCAAAAAATAAAAAATACTGTGCAGAACTATCTTAAACACCACTGCACAAGCTCTAGTGAATCTTCTCCCACTATAATAATATCTCCCCGTCATAAATAAAATAAAACATAAAACCAGGGAGAGAGGGAGAGACGCTTTCTTTCCTATGTTGTTGTTAGTGGTGTCAAAATTTGCTTCCATTTGCAAACCATTGTTTTGTTTCTTTGGTTGTTCCCCCTCTCTCACTCTCACTCTCTCTGTCGTTTTCTCTTTTAGATTAGCATCATTAACAAGTTTAACTCTCTTTTTTTCCCTAATTCAGCTCAATCAATTCGTCGAGATTTCTGAGGCTTTTTAAAGCCTCTTTATATATATTTCCTCTTCAAGCCTCTCTTTAATCAGTTCTTCCAGAGCAGGTATTTCTCTTATTCAATTTAAGAGTATGCTTGTTAAAGAGAGAAACTTTAGTCGGTTGCTTAGAAGTTGTTAAGAATTAATTAGAGAATAAAAATATGAATTCTGGGTTTCGTGTTTTTGAGTTCTTTTGTTGTTCAAGCGAAGCAAAAATTAAAGGGTTGAGAACAGAATATTCAAAGATTGCAGTTTTTTTCCTTTTCTTTAATGGAAGCCAAGAGGGTCCTTAAGGAACTGTTGGATTCGGAGAAAAAGAGTTTTTTTTGGTCATCATTTCATTATCGAACATAAGAAGCATAAAGTTTGTGAGTTTATTGTGAAGTTTGCTTGTTTTGCATAATTACAACATATTTTGTGATCTTTTATCTTCACATGTTGATTGCCAACTGTATCGTTTTGTTGCATTTAGTTGTTTTTCACTTAGTTATAGTGAAGAATTCGTTGTTTTGAGTACATATTATTGCAATTCAATTATTTTGTTTGATGGGTTTTTGTCAATTTGTCTTCCTTTTGAAATTAACTAACATTTATTTATTTATTATTTTTTTGTAGAAGATAGAATGGCCAGCAAAGCTGCTCCTGCTCAACACGTGACTCCTTTCGAATTTGAGCTTTACGAAGATCCTGATCACCTTAGAACTGTGGTGGCCTCGTCAAGCCAGCTAACTCCTGGGATTGACCCTGCGAAATTGAAACTTAGACATAGAATTGGGAGGGGACCTTTTGGTGATGTTTGGTTGGCTACTCATCATCAATCAACTGAAGATTATGATGAGTGTCATGAAGTGGCTGTCAAGATGTTGCATCTCATTAAGGAGGAACATATGAGGGTTGTGCTGGATAAGTTTGATAAGTTGTTTTTAAAGTGGCAAGGCATAGAAAATGTGTGTTTTCTACATGGGATTTCAGTTATAAATGGAAAGGTGAGCTGGTGCCTCTATGCGTGACGTACAATGATTAGATTACATTTCTGGCTATTTATTAGATCATTAGTACTAATGCCTGTATTTCATTATAGATATGCATCGTGATGAAGTTTTATGAGGGATCCATTGGCGACAAAATGGCTCGCCTTAAAGGAGGGAAGCTCTCATTACCTACTGCTCTGAGGTGAACTGGTTTTTTCCTCTGAATGATTAAATTAGCAAACAGCACTCTAGCCTCAGTGTTTACTTATGATTACAGGCATGGAATAGAATTGGCTCAGGGAATTGCACAGTTGCATGCTAAGGAAATCCTAGTTTTTAACCTCAAACCTTGTAGCTTCCTTCTTAATGAGAATGATCAAGCGATTCTGGGAGATGTTGGTATTCCTTTCCTGCTATTTGGAATTCCATTGCCAAATGCAGATATGTCTCGGAGGCTTGGAACCCCAAACTACATGGCTCCAGAACAATGGCAACCAGAAATAAGAGGTCCAGTATCCTTTGAGACGGATTCATGGGGATTTGGGTGCAGCATTGTGGAGATGTTGACTGGTGTTCAGCCTTGGCGTGGGAAGTCAGTTGAAGAAATTTATGACTCAGTGGTTAGGAAACAGGAGAAACCACGTATCCCTGAGGGCCTCCCTCCTCCAGTTGAAAATGTTCTTCTTGGCTGCTTTGAATATGACTTCAGGAGTCGGCCCTTAATGACAGACATAGTACGTGCATTTAAAAGGTAGGTCTTACATTACAAGTAGATCTTTGGTATGCTAATCCTGTTATGTTGGCATTCATATGCTGCTATCTTTTGTAAAATGATAATAGGTATTTCATTACTTTCTTCTAGACATCACTTGCCTTGGAAATGCTGATGAATGTAATAAAATGGGTACCTAGGCCGCTTAGTAAATGTGTCATTAGATTTAGCTTTACAAATGCCCTGTTTAGATTAGCATACCTGTCGGACATCAAACTATGCTTGTATATGTATCTTAGTTCCTTTTATTTGATTACCTTTTACTCCCAAAAATTTTCAATTTTATGTTTGTTCAGAAAATTTTGCCTTTTGCCACAAATTTAGATGGCATGGCATTTTGGATAAAAGATTTTGTGTTCACTGTATCTGTTGTTTCCTTGTTGTCCATTTCAATGACATGAAGAGGAGACAGATTCTGTGGGATGCTGTGATTTCTCGTTCTTGCATCTATGGATTAGTCAATTATGATGCTACTCTCTCCACCATGCTATCTGTTTTGTATATATACAAACTAATCACAGTAAGTTTGAGAGACTGATTTATGCTCAAGGGAGCAGATGTTTTTCCAGAGTTAGTTGACATTCTCTCATGGTTTGGTTAGACAACCCTTTGGTCATTTATACACTTTTTACACTGATTTCCAACTACATGTTTTTGTTTGCTCAACCTTGATAGATATTGACATGTGCTGGTGGAGATTGCATTACCATGTCTGATCATACAATCCCCTTCTGTATTTTCCTTTGACTTGTATTTTCTCCCCTTCATTGATCAGTATGAGTATTTGCTTCTTATTTGGTTGCTGGAACAGAAGTTCTCTTGTTCACACTTTGTTTTTCCTTGCAAAAAAATTTGCAGCTCACAGAACGCAGTTTTTGTTGATGGAGGGTGGACAGGGTTTGGCAGCAGAACTATACTGGAGAAATTTAGTGGCACTGGTTACACAGAGTGGTTTCTGTCAAAGGATCATCTGCAAGTGGGAGACATGGTACGTTCCAGGAGGCCACCTAACTCTTGCAAACCTGAAAATATGGATGTCCCGGAAGGAACTGTAGTGGGTTTAGAACGTGACCCAGATCGAGATGGTTTTGTTTTGGTGAGAGTTCATGGTATCCATGACCCATTAAGACTTCCTGTCTCAACCTTGGAACGAGTCACTTTTGGTCTTGCAGCTGGGGATTGGGTGCATCTGAAGGAGGAAGACAAAAGGCACTCACCAGTGGGCATTCTTCATTCCATAAATCGTGATGGAAGTGTGGCTGTTGGATTTATAGGAGTGGAAACTCTCTGGAAAGGAAATTCTTCAGAGCTGCAAATGGCTGAACCTTACTTTGTTGGTCAGTTTGTGAGGCTGAGAGCTAATGTTCTTAGCCCTCGATTCGAATGGCCTCGTAAAACAGGAGGGACCTGGGCTACTGGGAGGATTTGGAGGATCCTGCCCAATGGGTGCCTCATTGTTAAGTTTCCTGGAAGACTGACAATCGGACAAGAAAATAGCAGTTTCTTGGCTGATCCAGCTGAAGTGGAAGTAGTTTCTTTTAATTCTTGTCCTGGGGTCGTCAAAAAATATCAACACTTTGAGGATTTTCATTGGGCTGTGAGACCTCTTGTGATAGCATTAGGTATATTTACAGCCATGAAGGTTGGATTTTTTGTTGGGAAGAAAATAGGGAGATCTAACAAGCGACAGGGTAGTGCAGTGGAAAGTAATGACCAACATATGGATGGCCAGACTAGCGGCAATGGTACTAACCAATGGTTTCCACCCTCCGTGAAAAATATCCTTGGTGTTAGCCCCGCCGCACGGTAGCTGAGCTTTTCAAGCTCACAAAAACCTGTACATATTCATTTTAACTATCTTCATCATGCTTAGAACCTTTTTAGCGTCTTTCTTCCAAGTCGTGGGAGGAACTGGCACTGCTGGTGGTGGTTATGTAATTTCAATGAAGCCAAGCTTGCTCTTGATATATGTAATGCAAAAATGCACATGTGCTTGTGTAGTTCGTGAAAGGCAACACTATTTCGACTGTATTTCTTGTTTTGTTTCATGTTTCTCCACTTTACTTGCTTGATATTCGAAGCAGAATTAGGACACCCATTCATGGAGGAAGAAGGTGGCCATGGCCTATACCATCCATGTAAACCCAGATACAGAACTTGACGAAAATCGAAACATGGGAAACCCATACTAGGAGAAAATTATTGTCACGAGCTAACAAAAATGCATACTGCCAGCTAATATGGTGTCCAGTAGATGTTTGATACCAAGCTAAGACATGTTGCCCAGATCCAATATGTACCAAATTATAGTGGCAATCTCTTACTAAAATCGGGTCAAAAACTGTGCAACAGAAACATGCTCTCAGTGTACTTCTCATCATACAACAGATTTTGGCAACACAACAATGGAAGTTAGATGCCTATACACAATCTATTTTTAAGCTTTAGAATCTATCAGTCTGCACCAACAGTAATACCAGCATCTTGCAAAAGCTGATCGGTCAAAGATGAAAGCCGAACAACTTCTGTTTTAACCTCCTTGAAACATTCGTTGTTCTCTAACAGAACAAGGCCTGGACCAGAGCCGTTTTGCATTAAAAAATCAGCATCAGCCTCAATGCTCAAGCTTGTTTTATTCAAAAGTTCTCGACTCATTTCAGCAAGTTTTTGCAGAGCGCTGGTGGCAGCTTCAACTTCAAGTTGAGCGGCCTCTAGTTTGAGTTTCTCAATAGCCAAGTCACCAACACAGGTCTCACCGATTCTCTCCTGCGCTAAAGAATAAAGCTTCCTCAGATCATTAGCATCTTCAACTGCCTCTTCCTTTAACCTTTTCAGTTCTTGCTCTTTTGTATCCAATCTCTCAAGAACTATTTTAAGCTCTTCATCTTTGATTGTGAGAGCTCTCTGTGATGCTAGAACTTCCATTTCTTTCACTCTTAAGCTTTCTCTACTGAACTTGAGTTCTGTTTCATACTGCTTCTTCTGCAACCTAAAATCATCACTTGGTCCATCCAATGGTTGTTGAATGAATTCCAAGGTCATATTGTTGGATTGCCTTAGTTCATTCTGATCTTTAATGGAGATAACCAATTCGTTTGTAAGCTCTACGATCATTTCCACTACAGATTCCGCTTCAGAGACTTTCACCCTTGTATCGTTCAATTCATCTTGCATAACCTGAACATGCTCCTCTTTCTCCTTTATCATGGTGGTGGCTTGGACAAGTTGTTCTTCTTTACCGCTCATTAGCATCCTTAGCTCTGCAACCTCCTGATTTACTTCATCCAAATTCTTCCTCGCATCAAAGAGTTGCAAATCTTTCTCCTCCAGGACAAGCTGAAGAGAAGCCTGCTCAGATTTTAAAGTCTGGATATCTAGTTTAGCTTCCACCAAATCTGATTCTTTAACTTGAAGAAGATGCTGCATTTCTCCAAATTCAGTTTTTTTCTGATGCAGTTCCTGCTGTAGAAAAGATGTCTTCTCAATTGCCTGCTCCAGAGAAGATTTCTCCTTCTCTAACTCCTCCTGTAACTCTTCCACCAGCTCCTTCTCCATGGACAAGTCTCGTTCAAGCTCCTTATTTCGAGCCTCTGCAGTCCTAAGCTTTACTCTCTCACTCTCCACTTCTATTTTGGCATTTTTCAAACTAGTCAGGTAAGACATAACACTTTTCCTCTGTTCTTCAAGTTCTGCTAGTTGCCTTTTTAATAGTTGCTCTTGTTTTTCCATTTGCTTTCTAGAGAATGCTAGAGATTTTTGTGAAGAAATCAGTTCAGATCTCACGTCTGCAAGAAGCCTGTACACCCTTCCAAAATCCTCTAAAGCCTCATTCGTGTCTCCGACTTGTTTAGATGCTTCCTTTGCCAATTTGTTCAGTTCTTCTCGCATTAGTAACCATTCCCTTGTCCGATCCTCCAAGTTGGCCTCCACAATTTTTAACTTTTCTTCCTCAAATTTCCTCAGATGCATTGAAACTTCCAGTTCTTCTTCTTTCTCTCGAATAAGCATTTGCAGTCCTTGAAGTTCGGTTTCTTGTCGCTTCACAACCTCACCAGCCTGGTTCAGCAGTTGAGCCTTGTATTTCAGTTCAGAGTCAATCCTGGCAGCTTCCTCACTTTTCTTCAGCAAATCAGCTTTCATTTTATCCATTTCATCTTCTTTGAGAGAAAGTGCAGAACATGCAGAAGCAATATCCTGTTCTCTCTCCTTGAGTTGAAGCTTTAAAAATTCAATCTCCCCAGCTTGAGAAGCTAGATTAAGATTTGCCTGCTTTAGCTCCCCTTCAAGTTTTTCATGCTTGGAAAAAGCAGCTGTAATTTCATTTTCCCGTTTTTCCAACTCCTCCTTTGCCTGATTTAATCTGCTGTGCTCCATGAAAACATTTCTCCCAGCATCTTGCAGTTCTTCCTCCTTCTTCTTCAAGGCTTTCAAAAGAGCAAGAAGATCAGATTCCAGAATTTCAAGATTAACAACTGGTTGAACATCCTCGGGAAGGCGAGAGTCCCTACTCATCTGTTCTTCGAGTTTCAGAGTCTGTGCAAACAATCTCTCAAGAAGAACCCTTGCAGGTTCTGTAGCCCCATTTTCATTGATGCTCGAGTTCATGTTGTTTGAGATTGATTTGACAATCTGCAGAGAAGGGCTTTCTATGTTTGAGGTTGTTAAGAAAGCCAGTCTATTCTGCTTCAAGTTGAACCTCGGTGAAAACTGCAGAAAAATAACTCATCATATCACATGCTGTATAGGAATTGGATATTAATGATAATCAACAATGAATCAAGATGAATGAGAATTCTTGATATGACTCCTCTTTCCATTTTTTCCAGTATTTGGCTAGAACTCAGCCAGAGATTTTGAGAAATATTTACAATCACTTAAATTCGAAATTTTACTGCAGGCCACACACGAAATCACTTAAAAAAAATGACCAAAGAATGGGCGAGGGCTGTTATACATGGGATTCATAAAACGAATTTCACCAATATATATATATATATATAGAATTTACAATTACCATGCTTCAATATCAATTTCCCCAATGTAACCAAATCGAAGCACGCATTGAGATTCCACATTCTCTAATCTCCATCTTCTCCTTGAATTCTTTTCTCACCACACACACACAAAAAAAAAGAATACTTCAATCTCCAGGCCCGAATTATAAGTTCACCATCTTTAAGTCCTAAAATAAAATTCTTGATTCATTTACAGAAAGCAACAAGATTTCTTGGTAAATGTTTTTGTTAATATCACAGTGGGATGAGCCTTATGCATACGAAGAACAAAATTCTTCTGAAATTTATATACCGCTCTCTACCAAAATTTAGCACGCACTGACCCATCTCTCCAATTTGACAATAGATGCCTGGAGAAAACAAGAACCAATACACAACCCTCAATCTCCCCAATCATTTAGGAGTCAACATGTAAAAAAAAAGGTAAACCGACAAACAACACTTGCATAAGCAAAAAGAAAACAAAAGCAAGATCATTCTTGAAATAAAAATAAAGAAAGGGAGAAACCTTGGAGGAATGGAGAGAAGATTCGACGGGTAGATAACAGCGAAGGGCAACTGAAAACCCCATTTGACTAGGCCACGATGCTCTCTGTCTATCTACCTTGCTGCCATTAAATCACTAATCAAAAAGCTATCCAGTACTCTCACAAGAAATCAAAACAGCTAGTAAATCCTACTGATCACGACTCAAGAAGTGAAGGAGAAGAATCATCTGGGACCATGGATTCTATCTTTGGAGGGAAATGAAACGACGGAACAGCACGAAAAGGAGAAAATAAAGAGGTGGTAGGGTCACGTTTTTTGTTTTAAATTACTATTCTGATATGCTCGTATAAAAAATAAATTTTAAATTTACTATTCTGCCTTTATCTGGGAGCTTCATCCGTAAAAAAATGAGTGCATGGGCTCGTGCTTCGTCACAAAAGAAGAAATGGAAGTAAGGAACAAAAAACAGAGAGTTGGTGGTGTGGACTTAGCTGCATGGGCAGCGCTCCTAGCAAAAACTTCACGATTGTTGGGCCCATTGAGCTGGTGTTCCACAACTCTGTCCACGAGTGGCTGGTTAAGGGCTTTGTCTGTCCGTGAAGTGATAAATGAAGGCTTCGGATAAGAAAACAACAGCCTGCCATGGTGGATCCTCTTTGTTTGCATGTTGCTTAATTATTGTCCTTAAATCTTATTTTCCAACGTATTTTAAATTTATGTTTTACTGGAAAAAATATTAATTTTTATATATGTAATTTTAATATAGTAATTAAAAAAATTGCATCATGTTTGTTGAGAGAGTAGAAATTATATTAGAGAATTATATAAATTATATATCGAAGTGCCATCTAACCGCTAATGTTATATTTTTCAAATTTATTTGAAACAAAATAAATAGATAATAAATAAAGAGTAAAAAAAGAAAATAAGAGAGGTGTTTTTTTATTAAATTATAATTTTAGTCCTCATAATTCTTATGATTTCAAACGCTGGTCAATTTGGGTTTAAAAATCTTGAGTTGGTTTCTTATATTTGTTTGTGGAAATACCAGCAAGTATATGCGGCAACTTACGATGTTATAAATGAGTTTGCTAGAACAATTTCTATACGTTTTAGTGCATCTCTAGCTGCATTTTTCTTTTTCTTTTTCTTTTTCTTTTTCTTTTTTTCTGCATCTAGGATTTATTTCATTGTTTTAACTGGATTTGCTGTCACCTTTATGTTATTTTGCTGACATTTACTTCAATCCTATGCGGTCTTTTGATCAAGGTTGTGTTAAAGTGATCAACTTCCTGGGAACTATACATGGATTTCTGGTCTTGTTGATTGTTGGATATCGTGTAATCATTGAGCTTTTCAAAAAAAAAAAACCAACCACTCACTAGCTTTTGCAATAAGAGGTTTGTTGATGTCAAAGAAGAATTGTTCATGGTTTAGGTTTAGTTGCATGCACTAATTAGTGTCTAGTATATTTTTTTATTTTGTCTAAATTATATAAGTTAATATTGTTTCTTAAATGTGTTATTGAACCTAGGTTTGTTTTGACCTGTTCTATTATTTTATGTTTAACGAGGGAGAAAGTGTCTCATTATTTTATAGAAAAAATGGATGATAAATTTACCTTATAACTCACTTGTTTTTGTCTATAAATAGGTTGGAGATCCTTGTGCATAGTGCATATGCTTATGTATGGTATAAATAATTTATTTACGAGATTGATAAAGGTTGATGTATTTTCCTGTATTTGTTGCGTGTTTTGAGATTGTCCGTTTATGTTGTTTTATTTGTTTACAACAAGATAATTGTGAAAACCTTTTTGACTTAATGAAACACATAGTTATAAGCAAACACGAGTGAAAATGAAGGAAATGCTTAGTCCAGTCAGGACTAGATTGTTGAACAGGGCTAAATCTTAGGGTGAAAAAATTAATCTTGTGACAAGTGATATCAAAGTATTGTTTTATTATAAGATTGATCATCTTGAAGTCATGATTTTTTCATGATAATACTTTTGCAAAGACAATTAAAGTCAGGGTTTCATGATGGTGTGTCTTTGACAATGTTTTCTTGTAAGTACTTTATGCGTTTGTTTGACTTAGAGGGTATTTATTTTTGTAGTGCAACCGGAGGTTACAAAAAAACTGAGGAATTGAGTGTTTGGTTAATGTTAAAAAGCAAAATTTTTGACATGAGACCCACTTATTTTACTGTTGAACCAAAGTTTCACGGAAAGCAACAATTTGCTGCTTTTCGTGTGTTGCGATGGGGCCGGGGGCGGGAAAATATAAAAACTATATTTTAAAATATAAAATATTTTTTTTAATATTAAAATAATCTAAAAATTAATTACAATAAATAAATATATCAAAAGGAGATCATGATATAATTCTGTCTCGCAATCCTAATTTTATTGGATGATATTTTACTATATGTTGTTCCGGGATCGCAAAGACTTCCATGTATAGATTTATAGTTCGTGATGAAATTACAAGTAGTTTGATGGGAGAATAAAAATAAGTGTTTAATTTACTTGAATTATTAATTATATTTTATTATTATAATTATTAAATATTTAAAAAACAATATATACACTTTAAAGTAATTTCACAAGTTGAAAGCAATATGAAAAGCTTAGTAACCAAACACTTGAAACTGTTTTTCATTAACCTAAAACTCAACCATAGTTTTAACCAAACACTTTAAAAATTATTTTGAACCGCAGCTAAAATACTTTTCATGAAACTATTTTTTTAAAACTTCAACCATAAAAAAAAAAAATATCAAACACGCTCTTAGCTCATGTTGTGTGGACAGAAAGGTGTCATGCAATAAACATTCCTTGTCATTATCCTTTTGTATTTAAGTACGAGGGTCTTGAAGCTTTTTAGTGATTAAAAGGCAAGAGTTGCTCATCAATAACATACACTTTTAGCTTGGAATAAATCATCTAAAAAATAATTTCATATGATGGTGGTTTGTATTAGAGGTTATATATCTTGTTTGGATTCCACTCATATCATCTTCTTCTTTTTTCCAGTGTGCAAGAACAAATGGCTGAAAGGGGTGGAGATATTCCCGATTTTCTTCCATTTTTGCTTTATTTTGGTTTATGCTTGGACTAGATTTAAACATTTCTGGGGTTGAGCCTTTTTTTTTATGTGTAATAATAAAAATTCCAAATCAATTTATAGAAATAAGATCAATTATTTAACGTTTGGGACAATTTTATGATTGTTTGTGCTAGAAGGAAATAAATGAATTGGGAGAAGGAGAAATTAATGAAATTTAATAAATATTAAAAACAATTCATTTTTTTCCTCTAAAAAATCTCTAAACAACAAGCTAATACCAAAAAATTATAATGCTATTTATTTTCACTCCATTTGAATTTCCTCTCAAGATTAAAATGTTATCCTAAGTGTATTTATCTAAAAATTAACAATACATTTTATACATCAAATTACTATCCTAGCAGCATCATAAGCAATAGCCAATAAATTCATAATTCTTAAACTCGGTCTAGAGTTGATATAGGCAAAACTAAAATCATGAGCTAGTGGATTAACTTAGATTAACCAGCAAATTTATTTATTTATTTATTTATCTTATATAAAAAATATTATTATTTAAAAAAATACATACATACATGCATGCATAAAATAACGAGTTTTGGCTTGGTTTGTTTCTATACCGGGCCATAAATCAACTTAAGTTTTGATTAGATTATACCGAGTTAGTTCTTTTTATACCGGTAACCCATGCCTTACCCTCTTCCCTAACCAATGTCGTCCCGATGATCTCTGTCTTGTCATAACCCGGCCCCGAGTAGGTCTGGATCCTAAATTAACCTGCTGGGTCAGATGTGATGACATGAATCTCCAGCCTCGATCGTTTTTTGAGTCTCGACAGTCTTCCCCATCAAATCAAAGGAATGTCCAATTGAAAATGAATCAATGCCATCCATTTGATCTTGCAACAAACAAATATTCGTTTTATACCGGTAACCTATGCCTTACCCTCTTCCTTAGCCAATGTCGTCCCGATGATCTCTGTCTTGTCATAAAAAAAGTTGAAAAAGGAAGAAAGGAAGCAGCACCCTCTCACCATTATCACAGGAATAAAGAAATGGCGACCTCATGAACAAGGGACCAGATAACCATCTCTCCCCCCGACGACTTCATCATTAACAAATCTAAAATATTATACGAGTAGTGGATAAAGAGAAATAATTAGTGAAAATAACATCGAAAGTGCCTGTCTGGTGATCATCATAAGCTGTAAAGTGCAGGTTAAAGTTGTAGCTGAGGTTAAGTTTAAGCAGGATGTGACCCTGTACAGATGCTATCATGATAACTTGACAGGACGAGATCCATGGCCAATAAATAATAATAATAATCATAAACCATTGCTCCTTTCCAATATAAAAAGAATAGTTGTAGACAGGGTCTTGTGTAGTTTTCGTAATGCTAATGATCATAGAGTTGTCTTTAATAATAATAAAAATCAGTAATTCTTCCCTTGCGGCTTCAATGCGTTTGAAATGGCAACCTTATCTTCGTCGACCTTCATGGTTAGAAAATCTTGGTTACTGTAATAGCGACAAATCAATATCTTATCTCATTGCAATTGATGGTGAATATTATAATAAAAAAATATAAAACTGAATGTGGCTCAACAATACACTTGCACGCACCCGAGTGATGCACACGAGTGAGAGACTTCATTTTTATCACATGTTGAATATATATACAATATATATTTACAGTACATTCCAAATTAAACATAAGATAGTATGAACTTATATAAATTTCATATTTAAAGAATTTTTACTTGAAAAAATATATAAATTATATTTTAAATCCTCGTATAACCGCTGATATTTTTTACTTTATTTCTAGTGCGAGTGAAATTTCTTCCTCTAGATTTTTTCAATGAGAGGTCCAAAACATCTTAACATTTGAAATGAAGATGACAACACTATTCTATGAATCTTGAAGTTCACGTCACTCCCTAACCTAATTTGAACCCTAGATTCATGCTAGAAACCCTAAAATTCTGATCTTAATTTTCTCATCCTAGAATTGAATAGCTAGAATCACTAATAAAAAAGAAGAAGAAGAAGAGAGCCTTCGAAGCTAGGATTACCAAGATCTTCACAAGTCAAGCACACTAATCTCGCAATTGAATTATCTATGCATTTGTCTAAGATCTTCAAAACAAGAGCACATCACTCGCTACATGGAATGTTCTGCTCCTATCATTTTTCACGCGTAAAGATTATCCATCTTCTGACACCTAGCAGGGGAATGATAGAGTGATGACTCTCTCTCCTACCCGTGTCTTTGACTTTTCTTCAATAATTAACAAAAAGGCAAAAGGAGACATCAAAATTGAAGGGTGCAGGATCTGGAGCTGGGCTGTTCTGGATGATCTTGACCGCTGGTATGGGCCGTCCAAACACAGGGAAAAAAGAGAGGAGAAGAAACATGAGGATATTGTTGAATCTAGGAGATGGTGAGAGGTAGAGGGCTGTGCATGATCATCATGTTAGAGTGTTTTTTCTCAGTACAGTTCGCGTGCGCATGAGCAGTGTTCTGGTGCCGTGGATTTTATTTTGTAGGTCCATCCTCCATCGTCCATGCCACCACGCGTTCCTCCATGCCGTTTCTACCTTGTGAGTTGTGATTTTGTTTTTGAACACGAGGTCTTTTCGCACAGTTTTTTTACATAACTTTTGTTTTTATTTTTAAAATATTTTTAGCTTGAAACTATTAAAATAAAAAATATTTACTTTAATATTTTAAAATTAACTGATTTGAAAATATAATGTTTAATATGTTAATTTTATAAAATATGTCAAAATTAACTCGATATCTATGAGCATATATATATATATATATATATACATTGAATTATTATATTCTCGATTTTATTTTATTTATTTTTTACTTTGAAAACAACTTATTTTGTCAGTGAAGTGAATTTCTTTATTACAAATTTTATTTTATAATGGGCATGAAATCTGAATGGTTTGATTTGAATAAATTGAATATTTTTCATCTAACCATGTTATATATATATATATTTTATTATTTACGAGTTCATTGTCAACTTTATATTAAAAAAACCTTATGAGTATCTTTTTTTTTTTATGAAACTCTCACACTAATCCGTGACCTGCGATGTTGTATCTTCCAAGTGACAAGACCATACTCGTTTTGTACTATTAACACGAATTATTTCTTTTGTAAGTTGTAACTATAAAAGGAAAAAAAATATTTTTTTTCTCCGTGGTCTTATCTCGAACCGCATCATAACTGTATCTATTTCAATCAACATCAACCTTTATCACAATAAGACTGGTTTCATATTTTGTTTTAAAAATATTTTCGAGAAAAAATAATTTTTTTTAATTTAAATTATTTTTATATGGTTATATTATTTTTTTAAATAAAATATTATTTAAGAACTATTTAAGAAAATATTATATATTTTCGTTGGTGTCACGAAATATTTAACATTGAAGAGGGAAAAAAAGAAAAAAGATGAACAGGTTTGGGTGTGGTTTTCACACTCATAGTCGAAGGTGTAAAAGGGCTTTGCCCGATGACCTCATTCGTATCTACCTCTGGGGCCCATAACATTATATGGTTTGTAATAGGAAAAGACACCTCTATATAGATCATCATCACTAATCTAATATATATACGTGGCACTTCATCTGTTTTTTTAAGCAGTTTTATTAAATATATTTTAATTTAATTTATTCGATTAGTTTGTCTATCTAGAACATGACTTGAGCCGGGTGTTGTATCACACTGATTAAAAGCTGACATGATTAAAAAGGGATCTGAATTTTATTTTATTTTTTAAAATATTTTTTATTTAGATATATATTAAAATAATATGTATTTTTTAAAATTATTTTTGACTTTACCGTATCAAAATAATCTTAAAAGACACAAAAAAAGATTCAAAAGGTTTCTCAAGTAGCGAAAAAAGATCCTGTTTTTTTTTTTTTAAATATATATATTATAATAACTCATTTTGAAGCGACCCAGAGACCTAAATTTTGATTCGGTTTTATAACTTGGTTTGACCCGAAACCCCATTCATAGAGTTCCACGTGTAGGGCTAGATTGGATTTGATCATCAAAATGGTATCCACCACAGAAGAGTTAAAAAAAATAATAATTAAGGGAGTCGAACTAGCCCAACCTGGGTGGGACCCTCGGCATCTAAAAATCTCCTGCCCACTCGATTCTCTGAAAAATTTAGGAGCCGTCAACTTCCAGTGAATGACGAAAATGGGTCTCAGCCTCGATATTGGGAAAAGGAGTTTTACTGTGTTTAAAAAGCAGAGAAAAGATTTACTGTTGGATACTACTACCATGCACGGGCGCTTGGAAAGTGATTGGATAACTTGGATTAGCAAATTATTGGATTAATTTGTAGATCATCGGGCTAATTTACGTTAATAAATATTTTTTATATGTTTATTTTTTTACTAAATTAGATTTTTTACTGTTTTTAGATATTTTTCTGGTATTAAAAATATATATTTTTTAAAAACATTCTCAAATATGTATTATATAAAAAACATCAATATAATTTATTTATTTTTCTTAAAAAATAATAAAAAATACCAATAGATATATTTTAAGGAAACGTAACAGGTAAACATTTGCTTGTTTAGTAGTATAGTTGATATTGTTTTAAAAAATATTTTTTGTTCAGAAATGTATTAAAATAATATTTTTTTTATGAACTATTTTTGATATCAACACACATGAAAATGATATAAAAATACTATTTTTAAAATTTAAAATAATAAAAAAATTCAAATTTATTTAAAAATATTTTTGAAATATATGACAAACACGAATGATATTCAAATTTTAATATAGTATGGCAAGAAAAAAAAAGAAAAAACTAAATTTAGATTTAACTAAGAATTTTGATTACTTTATCTTTAATTTAAAAACTAAAAAGAAAAAGAAAAGGAATTAATAACATACCTCATGAAAAAACAAATATATATAATTTACTCCTAATAATTTTTTATAAATTCCAAATTAATACTCTAAAATTAACTTGAATTTACTTTACTCTAAACTGGCTGAAATAGAAAAAATAGTTTGAGATTAAATTTAACACACGCTGATCATCTTTTGCTCTATTAGATTGCATTGATGAGAGAAAGATTTGATCTTTATTTTGGAGGGCAAAAAGAATTTGCAAGGAATTCTACTTTGGTTACCGAAATCCCATTTCCCAGACAAACAGGGTAGAGAAGCCATAACTATAAAAAAGTTTTGCGTATATTAATACCCATTCACATGCTTTAACGCCCCATTCAGTAGAAGAGAATTAAACAGAGAGAGAGAGAGAGAGCAAAGAAGCAATGTTTGCAGCTGAGAATGGACTTAAAAGTGACCCAAGACTACAAGGCATCTCTGAAGCTATCAGGGTGGTGCCTCACTTTCCTAAACAAGGTTTGAATTCTTCCCTCGTTTTTTTTTTTTGGTGTTTGGTTGTTTAACTTTTTTTTTTGTTGTGGTTGATGTTGTTGTTTGACAGGGATAATGTTTCAAGATATAACAACTTTGTTGCTGGATCATAAAGCTTTTAAGGACACAGTGGATATCTTTGTTGATCGCTACAGAGGCATGAACATTTCTGTTGTTGCTGGTAACTTATTAGCCAACCCTTTTACTTCGCTTCTTCTTTCTCTTCTTTTTTTGGCATGGCTTGTCTTTTGAAAATGGTTAATTGCTGGGACAAGGGACGATGGGATTATGGGAATTGGTGATTTCCATGTGTTTCATATATGGATTTTGGCTTTATTTATTTTCTTTCCTTCACTGGGGTGTTGACTTTGGTCTAAAATTGCATAGATTAAAAGCTGTTTCTAGATTTATTAGAGAAAAAAAATTGGTGGGATTTTTGAAGGGTCTTTGTCATTTAAGAATTCTAGTACAACCGGTTTTTTCATGGCTAGCTGAGAATTTTTGTTGACTAGCCCTGCTGGGAAAAAAAGCTGCTTGATAATGATGTTTCCATATGAATGTTGTTTTTCATGTAGGAGTTGAAGCTAGAGGGTTCGTGTTTGGCCCAGCAATTGCCTTAGCTATTGGTGCAAAGTTTGTTCCTTTACGAAAACCCAGAAAGTTGCCAGGTACCACTGTGCTTAATCTGGAGCTCTAATGGTGCTTCTGTTCTAATTTAGTTTTTATGTTGATATTAAGGAAAGGGGTAGCTTGTTTTGGTCCTTCAGCTTCAATGCTATTACTCGCTGAAGCAGATTTTGTGGAAGAAAATTGACGCATATATGCCAGAGGCAAATCATCTAGCTGTTGTTGTTTTGTATTGTTTTTTTTTCTGCATATAAAATCACTATGTAAAGTTCTGTATTTCTGTCTGATTTCCTTAATATCAACATCTCTGATATCTATTGGTTTGTAAATTGATGTAATGTATGCGGCGCTCTCAGAAGTGTACATAAGGAATCTTGTTATAATTGAGGGTTTCACAATGCTGAATCTGCAGGTGAAGTTATTTCTGAAGCATATGAGCTGGAATATGGAACTGATTGTCTAGAAATACATGTTGGTGCTGTTCAGCCTGGCGAACGAGCAATTGTAATTGATGATTTGGTAGCTACAGGAGGGACCTTGTCAGCAGCAATAAGACTCCTGGGTACTGGCCGCCTCCTTCTCGATCCTATTTGAACCGTTTTCACCTCTATAAGTATGCTAACTGAGACCTGTTAACTCTTTGCATAATGTATTTCATGCCGACGTTCATGTTTTCGCAGAACGAGTGGGGGCTGAAGTAATTGAGTGTGCTTGTGTGATTGGAGTGCGGGAAGTCAAGGTAATGGCTGAAGAACTACTTTTGTTTTTCTCCCTCCCTAATAAGATTCATGATAAATGAAAAACGTTTTGGTCGGATTCTTTCCCAGAAAATTTATTCGATTAATATCTGGATAGCGTGTTTCATACCAAATGACATGCCTTTCAGGGACAGTGTAGGCTCAATGGCAAGCCACTTTATATCCTTGTGGAGCCACGCCAAATTGATAATTGCTGTTAAGGTCAGGTACTATACCTCTTGCCTTGCTATAAATCATAAACAAAATCAAGAACAGAGATTGCAGCCTATTTTTATGAGTATATTGACAGGCAAAGCGTGATCAATAATCGCACTCCAGTCTTGAACTCCGGTCACCGCCATATTGGAAACTGAATATGGATATTTTCTCAATATTTTGGCCTCCGAAGTTGTCATTTCTTACCTTCTTCAGATCAAGGATTGAATGGAATCAACAACATTAAATATTTAGGCCACTGTTAGCTTTATGTTCTTAACCACTGTCAAAATGTTCTGCATCTGAACTCGACAAATTTCAATCATTTGCAGGTCTGTGAGAATGACTATGCTCAGGCTGACTTCGCAGAAAAAGATGACACCTGAACCATAGGTGATGATGGGTTGATATGTTTCTCTGCCAAGTTCCATTCTGCTGGGCAAACCTCCCTCACAGTGCTCACCCTGTATCCATTCTTTTCATTGTGGGATCTTGAATCATATTTAGGCTGTCATTGACAGTTTTGAAAAAGCAGCAGCATGAATGGAGAGACTGTTTTAGATGTTGTTAATATGATAAAATGATTCATTGTCCTGGCTTTTCTTCACATCCCCCTTTATGTCTTGTGGGAAATCTGATGTCTGGCCATTTACATGGTGAAAATTTGACATGGACTAGAGATTTGACATCTCAAGCTCTTTTGTTCGGTGCTCCCATGTGATGCAACGCAAAAGGTTAAGCTTCTAAAAGCTATTTTACCTTTTTCTATAATCGAACCAATCTAGAGATTCTAGATTTTCTTTGTAGCCAAAAAAAAAGGAGAAAAAAGAGGAGAGAATGGAAAAAGAAAATAGGCCAGGGCATCCTTTTCTATAATATGGTTTTGACGTGTTAATGAAGCTTTTGAGGTTCCTTGTTAAAACAAGGATGGATCAGAAAAAAGAGTGTGGGGTTCACTTTGGATAAGAAAGTTGAGATTCTTCCCTTCTATTTATTGAATGTTCGAGAATTTAGTTAGAAATTGTTTGTGAAAGAGAAATTTTGCTTGGAAATATATTAAAATGATTTTTTTTAATTTTTTTTTACTTTTGATATGATTTAAAAATAACAAAAAATATTTAATTTAAAATAAAAAATTTTCATAAACACTTTGTACAAAAATCTTTTTTATTCCCATTTGCAAGCCTTTGCCCCCACTTGATAAAAGATGAAGTGGATCATTTTATGAGTTCATAGAGCCATGTGATGTTTTGGTTATAAAGCATATCTGGAATCGACAGGATTGGCTGAAGACTGAGATGATGGTTCATGGTAGCTGAAAATGCAATAATATCCGTTTCTACTTTCCAGATATGGAGTATGGCTTCCTCATTTTTTTTTTTTATTTTAAATGGTCACCTATCCTCACTGGGCTCGGTGTTTAATAACGTACCCTGCTAAGGTGATGGTTTAGGGAGTTTATGACTGCTACATAATATGCTTGATTATCTCGGACAAATAAATAGTGACATCGAGAATAAAAGCATTTTTTTATATAAAAAAATTAAACACAATTTTTATACTCTCAAAATAAAAGGCACATGGGAGACACGTCCCTGTCTTCACTGTTCAATCTTTTCTGTAACTAAACTAGCTTCAGAAATATGAATCGGATACTGGGTTTTGACCCGTTTAACCTTTCTCAATCCCCAGCCTCTACACAGGCTCCGGTCACCATTTTAGGTGGATATCTTTACCTTTCTAGCCTGCCAGATCCGTGCTGAAACCTTAACCTACGAGCTCTATAATCTGGAGTGTAACCGGAGTGACATTCACCTCAACCATGAGAGAGGAGACCATTACAGCCTGGACCAAAATTTTTGCATCGAAAGAACCGCTTATTTATCCACATAATGGTTGTGCATACAGAGACTCCACCGCCGGAAAGTTTGAACAGTACTAAAACAGGCATGTAACCTGTTTATTTGGCTCCTTGAATAATGTTAACTCTCATTATTGCAGTAAACAAATAAAAGATACAACACTGGAAAAGATTACATGAGCTAATTGCTGATTTAGCGAGATGGAACTGTTCAAAACAGATTGTCCATTACCTGTAATATAGTCTCGAGAGAAGCCTTGCACCGAGAAAAAAAGAAGATGCTCAACAGTATTCGACTATACCTTTTGTCTTTCTACATCGTGATTATTGCTTGAAGGAGCCTCGTCATTACTACTCCTACAGATGCTGCCCATTTTAAGAGCATGACGCATAATAGAGTTCACCTGTTTCCTCAACTTAGCATTATCTGTGAAGATATTTGCCAAAATCTTCCTCAATTCATCATCCGTTGCTCTTGTATCCTTGTTAGGAGCAGTTATTTTATCATCTTCAAATAATAGCTGTGCCTAAACAATAATTTGGGGGGAAGCATTGTAGGTAAGACGTATAAAGGGCATTCATGAAACCTACCTTTAGATTTATATTCAAAATGCGCTTCGAAGTGAGGTGATCATGTCTAGGAATCATTTTAAATAATGGCAAGAACATACTAAGCAGAGTAGATTCTGCTTATCCAATACAAGTGTGTGTGCTTGGTAGATTTGTTTAGCAATGAGAAATAGTCAGGAAATAGAAAGTACCTCTGCTAGTAGATGGTCGATTTGATCATCAGATGTGGTCAGGAAATCTAAAGCATCTCCCAGAGAAGAGTTCACAATAAAATTATCTTCACTGGACAAATTGCCGTTGCATCCTTGCAGCTGTTCATACAGAATCCTGCAATCATGAAGCAGTTTCTTCCGAGTAGTTTTCTCATGCCCCTTCGTTTCTCTTTCCTCGTAAAGAAGTTTCTGAAAAAACAAAGCATAGCATAGATCCAGTGAATATATATCACTGCTTGTAGTTTGGGTTCAAATGCAAAATATCAATTCGAGTCTAAAGAATTTATTTTTTAAAACGATAAAATTTCAGGAATGCAACGGAAATGAATAGACATGACAGCGAGATTAACAATAAAAAAACATACCAGCATGACTTTTGGGATAACTGATGTTACAGTAAAACATATCTATGTAGTAAACAAAAGCAAGATGTGCTTCCTAAATCAATTAGTTAATATTTTTTTATAAAAAAAAATAGTGTTTGAAATTTGACTTGGGACTTCATAACTGGCAGAAGTATGCAACATGTTTGAAATTTGACTTGGGACTTAACCAAGTAGAGTGAGTAGTTGTTATATGATGTAGCTTCCTATAAGAAGAAAAAATGTTGAAAAAACTTGATATACAGCAATGATATACTACCACAATATCAGATTTTTCCTTCAGTGATTGACTAAGCTCTTGCTTCAATGTTGCCTGGGAACTTTTGAGGGATTTAAATTCTTTTGCAAGAAATTTAATATCTGCTTTAGATTTCGCTTCGAGCTCTTCATATCGCCTGGACAATTCCTCCTGTTGCTTTCTAGTAGCATCCAACTCCTCAAGTGCTATGTCTTTTTCATGGTCAGTAGGTGCCATTTGAAATTCTGTACTCCACTGCTCACCCTGTAATGGTTACATAAATCATAATTTGAATTTAAGTCATTGAAAGGACCATCTTTCCCTTGAAGTGGGGACTTTCCAAAAGAAAGTACGGGAATGAAAGAAAACAACAACGAAACTTCAAAACCAGAATGATGGCTGATACATAACCTCTTTTGCCTTCAATTTCAATTCCATTTCCAATGATTTCCGTCTCAATTCCTCCATATCCCACTGCATTTGGGTAAGCCTTTCCCTCTCAATTAAAATAGCTTGTTGCATGGTTTCTTTATTTTTCTGTTTGGTAGTTTCAAATTCCACTTCCAGATCCTTGACCTGAAGAGATCCAATCAGCGAGATATAAATAATAACAGTCTGGTGCAGGAGTGAAACATCAAAGGACATGCCAAAAGTTTGATCTTGGAGAGTTTAATTGCTATTATACTCTTGCATGCCCTAAAACTGTCGTGCATAACTAAGCAAGAAGTCCAAATTGCATCCATTCAAACATGTCATGAAAAGATAGCACCTGGAAGGCTTATTCAATTACCACTGACATACCTTTGTTGTAAGGTAATCTTTTACAGCTATTTCCTGATTCAATCTTGATACAAGGTCTTCCATGTCTGTTTTAGCTGTGACTAGCCTCCGCTGCATCGTTAATAGAACCCTGTTCATTTTATGACGCTGATCCAAAGGAAGTACTATGTGCGCATCACCTGAAAACTGCAGCTCTGTATTGCCAAGAATTTCTGTGGAACTCGAAATCTCAGCAACTCCTGGAAGGTCAAGAGATCCATTCCCAGATGAATTTGGTATCCCAGAGTTTGATATTTCACTTCCTCGTAGAGAACTTCCATCACTTTCAACACTCTCACAAGATAACTTTCTAACATGACCAAATACCTTACCAGGCTCTGGCTCAGAGAAAAATTCCATCCCATTTCCAGTAAGAAATGAAGCTTTAGAGGCATTTCCATTATATACATCTTTCCCTATAACATTGTTTATATGCCCACCATGTGGTGTTTGCCTAGGAAAACCTTCTAGTTGCTCTAGAATAGTATGTCCCATAAACAGCCCCTCGTCAATATTCATCATTCCATACTTCACAAGTTTTTCTATAGGACTGGTTAAATCTTCATCCAGTGCTAGATCCCCCAAGCCAATTCCAAAATTGCCATCTCTTTCTAGCCTTGGTGTTCCAAGGTCAGATGTCTCATAAGCAATATCACTGCCATAATCTGATGCAATTGATGAACTGGTAGCAAGAGAAGAACTCAAATCTGGAGGAATCTGAAGTGAGGAGGTTGAACTATCACCAGCTGGACTTGCTTCTGATGATTGCTGATTTCCATCTTGGAATGCTGAAAACATTGATGGAATGATAAGCAAGATTCAATTCTTAAGGGAAACCCCCCTCAAAGAGTTGAGATTCAAGTAGATTATACACTTTCAACATAACATACAGAAGAACTTAAGATGTTTTAACGTAAATTTCATGCACAACAATGACACATACAAGACCTCGCAGCAGCTTCTAATTCAAAATAGGATGCCACTGCCACACTTCTTGATAAATCAATGTCAGACAGCAGTTTTGTCATCCACTGCTCCAAAGAGTACCTTCTCTGCAACAAAAATAAGTCTTTTAAGAATGTTAGTCAGTTACATGTAAACAAAACAAAGTTTTCTCATTAAACACTTATTTTGTAAGCTGGATTTTGGTATAGTTGCAATATAGTGAAAACTTTAGCTTACAAATAAGTGTTTATTTTGCGAGAAGGGAAAATATATAAAATTATATACCCTTCGATTTCTACAGTGCCAAAACCAGCAACATAAGCACATAAACGAATTTTTAAAGGTTTTATCGGCTTAGATTTCTACACAGCAGTTATGGCAATTTGCTCTCTAGAAAGAAGCGGCATTAACAATAAGCGAATATCAAGAGCAATTATTGCACAAAAAATAATGGCATTCAAATCATTATCTTCTTCTGTTTCCAAATAATAGAAAAACAGATGCAAGAAAATGTCGCCTGCAAGACTAAAGAAAGAGAACAACAGATGCAGTAACAAAGTCCAAACATGTTCTGTACCTCTTCCAAGAGTGCCCTGCTTTTCAAACGCAGAAGTCCCTTGGGTGGAGCGGGTGGGATATTTTTACTGGGAAATGCCTTCTTAAGCTGTAAAAGATAGAAAACAATATAAGAGCATTGTTCACAGTTTTATACAGTAACAGACTCACTCAAGGCAAGGGCTGACTTAGCACCCATAAAGAATGCTTGACAGCATCAAGTAATTCAAGTACCCTGAATTAACTAAGTAAAACTATTAATTTAATAAAATGCAATAAACATTTTGTACTCACATCAGTAAATAACTTCATAAAATCATTAAATCTTTTCAACACTCCACGGATGGTTGTAACCCCTTCTGGTGATTGTACACCCACCTGAAGCCTGTAAAACTGTCCCTTAAGAATGTTAACATAAGGTGTTTGAAACTCGTACTTAGACATTACCATATACACAGAAGTCTGCGCAAAACATGCTGATACACATATCCAAACTCAGTTGAGCATTTTGCAAAGGAATTAAACAAGAACAATATTTTCATTTTATGCACTTCCTAACAAAAGAAAATTGGATAAATGAAGTTAATGAGGGTAATTTGACCAGAAGAATATAACACACTGATATAGCAAGAACATAAAGTAATTCTTGCAATGAAGGAATGAGATATGCAAATAGAAAACAAGGAATGCTATTAACCTCTTTCACCACAATAGCATAATTTGGAAGCTTCAACTAGTTTTTCCCTAAAGGAAGGTAAACCATGGTACCGGAGGTCCATATTATTACAAACTTCCTAAGAATAAATAACCATTCTAAAGTATTTAATAACAAATCCATTACTGGATCTGAATGATATTTACAATACAAAATAAAGTAATGCAATTTGAGTACCACTACAGGATCTGAATCTCTTGATTTTGGGAGCACGACCCAGGATGGTATAGTGACACAGTAACTCCATCCTGTTCTAGGATCATGAGGCCAAACAGTTTCCCGCCCACTCTGCAAAAGAACATTTTTTATCCTTCCATGTATTGAAAATATTTATTGCTAGCGGAAATATAATTATAGCTACAAAATTGCATATTGTTATTAACAAATGACAGGGAAACTATGAACGAAAGCCTGGGAAAAAATGAAATGAATATATCAGGGTCAAGAATGTGAAAAACAAAAAACTACATAAGATATGTAAATATAGTTACCCTTCTCTCCATAAAGAACAATTCTTTTAAGATTTCATATTTCTCACCAGGTCTTTAAGCATCATTTGTGGTTAATAAAAACCATTTCCATTTACAATCTCTAGACTGGTTGACACGTGCTGTGCTGTACTACTGGCCGAAGCAAGAGTCTTGATTCCAGCAATGAAAAGGCCAGCAAAACTAAACGAATAAATTGCAAGAAATCCCATCTATAATTTCCTTAATATATGCATGAAGTTCTTTCAAATGCCATACTAAATCTACGATGTTATTCCGACCGCGATTCTAAATACACGTGATTGAAATATAACACACATGCCAAATTAAATCAGCTAACTAATCATGCACTGCATTAACTGCACGGAGTTCATCCAATAATGATACCAAATGCGCAGAGTTCTGCCGATTGCGATACAATTAATTAGATGATTCTGCATGATGTCACACAGAATGCCATTCCGCTTCGCATAAATTAACTTCCATATGAGTTATCATCATTTTCCAGGTGCAAAAAACAGCTAAACTAATTCTAATTGCACCTTAATTACCCTAATCAAACTCGGTGTTGACAAGATCAATCGACCAAATCGCAATTCAGCGACCACTTAACCAGTCCATCCTGAGCTAACACTTAGTTAAAAAAAATAACAAAAAACTCATGCAAGTCTAATAAAAAAGTGATATAAACTAATTATCTAATGGTACATACAGAATTGAAGTAGTTGGCAGTTTTACCCATTTTCGAGGCGGAGGGCTCCAATCCATCCCTAACGGCAACGGCGAAGTCCCGTCGTGCCTGTGCTTCGGTGGACTCCGCTGCCTCTGCATCATTTTCTATCTCGAGAATCTTTTTCCCTCTCTAAAAACTAGGGATTAGCAGAAACTGACTATGATCTCTCCGATTCTATCATCAAATCACGCTATAAGAACTTCAATTCTCGGTGTTCGAAAAGGATCACTCTCTCCGGTTGGGATCGGAGAAACACGAACCGGAGAGATCGCCAGATGGTGATCGTTAAATTTATTCCATGAATCGGATTTTTTTCTGAGAAAAAAACAACGATGACGACGGAGCGAGAGAATTGAGGAGCAACGTAAACGTGACTATAATGAGCAGAGGAAGAAAAGGAAAAGACAGAGTCGTCAGTATCGAGTTCACAAAATTGCACGGTGCTATGTTAAGATATTTTTTTTAAAAAACAAATGATGAAATAATGTGTTGTGTTTATTTAATATTGTATTTTCCATTCATCACTTATTCATATGATGTTATTTTTCCTAGAAAAAAGAGTGCGCTAATATCCTAAAATTCATGAAAAAGTCACATCCTTTCAACTAGAAAAACTATAATTCTCTTAATTATTAAAAACCATTTTTTAACTCATTATTTTTTATTTATCTCCTCTCATATTTTTTATTTTGTTAAATTTATAATATATTTCTACTTTTTTATATCAATAGAATTATAATTTTCATTTATTTAATACACACACATACATACAAATCACAAGGTTTACTTTCGAGTCTCTTTTAATATGTCTTCATCAATGATATAAAAAAAAAAAAGCTTTTAGCTCTAGTTGATATTGTGTTTTAAAATTTTTTATTTTTATTTCTATTTTTTATTTTAAATTAATTTTTTTGATGTTTTTAGATTTTTTTCACGTGTTGATAACAAAAATATTCTTTTTAAATATATATATATATATATATTATTTTGATATATTTCTAAATAAAAAACACTTTAAAAACAATCTTAAAAATACTCTCAAACAAACACTAAAAATCTCCATTATACCTCTTTAATTTTTTCATGTTTTGATATATTTT
Organism: Salix arbutifolia; assembly: GCA_025169955.1. Taxonomy (NCBI): domain Eukaryota; kingdom Viridiplantae; phylum Streptophyta; class Magnoliopsida; order Malpighiales; family Salicaceae; genus Salix; species Salix arbutifolia. The sequence goes on from CM045907.1 coordinate 18,900,911, forward strand.
AATTAATATTTTCAAGATGCTAATAAAATTCAGTTTCACTTTGAATTGAAATTGGAAGGTGTTATTTTATATTCTAGACAATAAAAATCCAATAAGTTAGAAAAATAAAAACTAAGCTGATTTTTTTTAAAGATCTATAAGGAAGTCTTATGGATTTATATAGATAATTTCAGCATACTTTTCAATTTTTTTGCATACGTGCATTTCTCCTAAAATTAGTCTATTTTAAATTTGATTACGTGCCACGCATTCGACCGACCATACCTAGATATTTTGAAAATCTTGCTAAGACTAATAAGATAAATCTTATATGATTTTTTTTTTTGAAAAAAAACCCAACAAAATTCGAGATCATTCTAAATTATTTTATATTAAATGTTTAATAAACACTAAAAAAATCACCTTGAACTAATTTTCTTTTAAATCTAGTTTTTAATAGTAGATTGGATTTTTATTATTATATACAATAAAATATCAAGAATTGAATATCACTCAAGACGCGTGTGTGTGAGTGTACGTGTTGGGTTTATATTACTTAAGATTTGGAGCTGTTTGGGACAGTTGTTGCTATAGCTTTTTAAAGTGTTTTTCGTGCCGAAATATATCAAAATGATATTTTTTTATTTTTTAAAAATTATTTTTGACATCAGCACATCAAAATGATCTAAAAACACCAAAACATATTCATTTAAAATAAAATAAAAATTGAATTTTTTAAAAACACAATTTCAAAAACTGTCACAAACAACTTCGTGATCACATGCATTCTTTATGTGATCATTTATGTAGACCTGCTCTTCTGGAGAAATTCCAGACATCTGCAGCTTATAGAGAGTAAACTAGAAAGGAAAGAAGAGAATTGTAAATGAATCATTTAGTGACAAAATCTTGATGAGAGAAGAGCAAACGGCTTTTTTTTTTTTACTTCATTTTTTATTATTATTGTTATATATATATAAAGAAGAAGCTGAGTTGTCAACATCTTATTAATTGTGTATATATATTTGTCTGGTGCCTGGTGGTGATAACGATGATATAGCCACAAATGTGACATGGCTGGGTGACATGGCTGATGTCTGATTCAGGAAGCTTCGTTTATCTTTGACGTGGACTTAAGAAATTTCAATTTTTATCGTTTTTCATTAATAGGAAGTTGCTATTTTCCTTGTTTTTTGGGAAGATACTTGCTTAGAAAATGATAGATTACCTGCGATTTCGAGTAGAGACAGTAGGGTTTTTTTGAACATCCTATTTATTGAAAATTCTTGGACTTTTTTTTTTACTCCTTCAAGAATAATTTGTAGCGTAAGAAATCCAATTGATTCTTATTTTTTCATATTTTTTTATAGCTATTCTCTCAGGCGGATGATCAAAGTCTTGGTGCACGTTTATTGGAGATGGGAGAGGGAGAAATGACTTCTGTTATTATTGCTAGAAATCCAATTTTTTTTCTTTTTATTTTAAATTAATTATTTTAGTGTTTTTAGATCATTTTCATATATTAATATCAAAAATATTTTTTTTTTAAATAAAAATATCATTTTAATACATTTCTGAACGAAAAACACTTTAAAAAACAACTACACTCCCAAATAATCACTTTGGTTGAGATACCACTCCGATAATTAGTTTTGGTTATTTACTTATAGGGTCAATTCAAACCAATTATAATACAAGATCAAAACAATATTTTTTAAAATTAAAAATAATATGGTGGGATAGTAATTTTCCAGCTAATAAGTTTCATAGCAGCTAAGCTTAGATTTGAGAACAGCACTGAGTATAGTGATCATGAAGCACTGGCATATATTAAAAAACAAAGTAATTCTCTTGAGTTGCAAAGTGAATCCGAGGCTTCTCTTCTTATGATCAGAATGAGGTGGTCGGGCTTATTTAGGACTGTTGGAAAGTTAGAAAGAATGTGGAGAGCATTTGGCACCAGAAATCAACATAAGATGTGTTATCTGTGCAACAGGTCTCGAATTAGAGTCGGGACGTGTATTTCTTGTAAAAATTTAGAATAGCCAGAATTTTACTCACTTAACTGAACCCACAAAATACGTTTTCTGAAGAGCAGAGTTTACTCGCATAAAAAAAAGGTTATCGATTTTGTTTCAGAGAGCATCAAATATTAATCTTTTAAGGGGGATTCAACTAGGGAATTATTATTATTATCTTACTCATTCGCAATATGCAGATGATACTCTCATTTTCTCTCCTTTCCATACAGATTCATTGGCTGCTATAAAAAGGATTCTTAGATGGTTCGAATTGTGCTCGGGGCTTCAAATTTGTTTCCTTAAAAGCTCAGCTGCTGCAATAAAATGGTGATGATTCTTATATATTTTCTGGAAATTGCTAAAACTGGTTTTTGTAGGTTGATTCCTTGCCTGTTCAGTATCTGGGAATGCCTTTGGGTGCCAATCCGAGATGTTTATCTACTTGGAAGCCAGCTGTGACTGAATTCAGAAATAGATTAGCAAACCTTTGTGTGAGCAATTCCCATGTTTGTTCAGCATTTTGGTGAATCCTTATGGGAAAATTTCAGACATCTGGAATGATGGATTATGGGTGTGGGCGTGATCTTGTGTCCTTTCTGCAATTTAGATTTGGAGAATAGAAATCATTTGTTGCTGCAATGTCTTCTAACCTAGAAGCTATGGTGTCATTTCTTGTCTTGGTGGGGGAGTTGTGTGGTGTGTTCTAAGAAATGTCCTAAGATCTTGTAATTGGAAAGATGCAGAAGAAGAAGATCTAGAGAAGAAGCCTGATATTTGCTGTGGAGTTTGGCTAGCACGATATGAAGTTTTTGATATTATTCTTGCCTTTTCTTCTTATCCTATTTTATTTCTATTTATTTTTTACGTTTTCATCCCTTAGTTAAATGAATTTTTTAATAATAGAATTGCTCGATTATCATAAGAAATAATAATCAAAGCTCTGTTTTTTTTATACAAAATAAATCACTAGAATTAACTCAGCTAGATCATTTACTATAAATTGATTTGTTTAATAATTTAATTACTTTTCAAGTATATATTTCTTTTTAAAATTAACTGAATGTAAATATTTTAAAGAGTGTTTGAGATCGGAGTTGTGATTGATTTTTATTGAGAAATATACTAAAATAATATTTTTTATTTTAAAAAAAATTATTTTTCGAATTATTATTTTAAAATAATATAAAAACTATATTTTCCTAAATGGGTAATTGGTGGGACAACCGATCCCACTTGACAGAAACCGAAGCTCGATACGTTATGCCTAGCATGACCTTCTAAGAACTTTGTTCGAGCAAGATGTGTCATGGCTTGTTCCTCTGACCCATTAGTTACGTGTCTAGTGGGTCCAGTTCATTGGGAGAACACTACCCCTGTTTTGGAATTATTAGAGTTTACTTTTTATAGTATTTTTTATTTAAAGATATATTAAAATAATATATTTTTCTTACAAATTATTTTTGATATTATCATATAAAAATAATTTAAAAATAAAAAAAATCAATTTTATTCATTTTTATTTGGAACACAATGAAAAACACTTCCTACATCTACCAACATGCTACTTTCTTGTTCCTTTTCTTTTATAGGAAAATGGTGTGTGCCGAGTTAAAATCGTTTGTCGGAAAGTGGATTTGAGAGGTGATTCTTGGAAATAAAAAGTTTTTTTTATATTAAGTCATACCATGAAATAAAAATGACTTGAAAGCTATTTTTAATATTTTATTTAAATTAAGATTTGTGTTTTTATATATATATATATATAAATACATTTTCTAATTTTTTTATTTAAAATATAACAAAAAATCTAAGGATAAGATCTAAAATATATTTTTTAAACCTACCATAAATTTACAGTTTTTACAAGAAGGCTATATAATTTCGCATACCGTAACCACCTTCACACAAACCAGGCCTTAAATTTGATGAATGCAGAAACTCGTAGTCATGTTTCACTATATTGCAATATTCATGTAAAATTCAGTGTTTAATAGAAAGTATGATTTAGGTTATTTTTGAAAATATTTTTTATTTGTAAATATATTAAAATATATTTTTTAAAAATAATTTTGATATAGAATATGAAAATAATTTTAGAATACTATTTTTTTATTTAAAGAATAAAATAAAATACTTAATTATTTAAATTTTTTTATAAAAATATTTTTTAAATACAGAGTCAAATACTCTTTTAGCCATTTATTTATGATCGTTATGGGAAAAAAAGGATATTATAGAAATAAATTTATCTTTCTATTTTATATGTTTTTAATGAAAGATATTTCGAGACCCCAATTAAAAATCAAACCAATCTCACTCAATTAATAATTAGTTAACACTTCTTATCTAATTAATTAATACTTCTTATCTCACTCCATTCCCATCACCTTCCCTCGGTTTCTCCTGTTCTTACAGCAAATAGGCACATCAGTTCCCTCTCAATTTTTAATCTAGATAGCTACAAACTAATAAAAAAATAATAAAAAAGAAACTCCCAATTGTGAGAATAATCGATCGTTCATTAGATCCCAATGACGATCCTGTACGCGCTGGTGGCAAGGGGATCGGTGGTGCTAGCGGAGTTTAGCTCCACAGCAACGAACGCAAACGCGATTGCTAGGCAAATACTGGATAAGATACCTGGCAATGATGATAGCAATGTCTCTTTCTCTCAAGACCGCTATATTTTTCATGTTAAACGCACCGATGGCCTTGCTGTTCTTTGCATGGCCGATGATACCGCTGGCAGTAAGATTTTTTTCAATTCCCTTATTTTTTCACTAATTCCGCATTAATTCGCTTGAGTTTCGGTCAAATACGGATTTTAGGATCTCAGTTATGATTTCTTCGTTGTGATTATGCTATGTATGTCGGGTCTTAGACCAAAAAAGATTAAGGAAGTTATGAAGAATTATTGCCTTGGATAACAATTTAAAGGAACATGGGATTCTAGGATCCGAGCTACTACGCATGTTGGGGAATTAGCTGAATTTGTTAAAAAATTCATTGCTTTCTTTAGTGGTGCTATCGAACTTGTTTGTGTGCAACTGAAATTAAGTTTATCTCCTCGTCAAGGCGAAGAGTAAGAATCATAGTCAGGAAACCCAACCGGAGGTCGACGTGGCCAAGATCCATGTCGCGGGTTGGCCAGGTTAACCTGGATCGACCCCAGACATTTTGTTTTCTTAGAAAAAAACTGAATTGACACCTTTTAAAAAAACCCGGGTTTTTCCACTGACCCGGTCCAATTCTGTCCCGGGTCAGTGCATCGACTGCCGGGCTGGTTTGAGAATTATGCTAGGAATTAATAGCTGGATTTTAGGATGCTGCAAGTTACGGTGCATGAAACCATTAAAAACTTGCAACTTATCAAGTCTTCAGATTATTTGGGCATTATACATTTGATTTTTGTGGTGGGTATAGGTTTGGGATTGTGAGGATTGGAAATGTATTGCATGCGGGTAAGCTCTGATATATAGTTGAAGGCAAGTCATTCACTGTCGCAATTGCTGCGTTTTGATGTTTGAGGGGGCTGTGTTAATTCTTTTCTTAGTAGTCAAGCTATACCTGTTCGGAGAATAAATGAGTTTATTGAAAAGTTCATAACTTTATATATTTGGCTTATAAAATTGAATGCTCTACGTTTGATTTTAAATTAGGTCTAGCACCTCTAGATTGTAGGATGCTTGGGATGAGTATAAGAAGTAAATTGCATGGGGAAAAGTTATGATAATGTTGATTTTATGTCCAGGAAGAATTCCGTTTGCATTTCTTGAGGAAATTCATCAGAGATTTGTCAGGACTTATGGACGTGCAGTTATTACAGCTCAAGCTTATGCCATGAATGATGAGTTCTCAAGAGTTTTGAGTCAACAAATGGAGTACTACACTAATGATCCGAATGCAGATAAGATAAATAGACTGAAAGGTGAAATGAGCCAGGTGCGCTTGATTGAATCATGATTGCTATCTCTTGGATCAATTTATGAATTTTGGGGCTGTTTTTTATTTACTTTCCAATTCATGATAGATGTATGGAATAATGTTTTTAGATTTTGCTGCTTCAAAATGTGGTCTCGACATCTTGCCGTTCCGTTGCTTTGTCAAAGTGTGGTGTTTAGGTTGAATGACTTTTTTGTTGTCTTGAATCCTACTTGGGGTACTGAATAATTAAAGTAATGGTATATGAAGGATATAAACCATTACTATCACAGCAGTTAGATTGAAAACCTACTCTAATACTGAATAATTATTCTATAAATTTCCAGTTGAAGGATCATGTCTGAATTTCTCATTTTAAACAGACTTGTAATTTCAAAATTTGCAATTGTTTTATAATAGGTGCGGCATGTTATGATTGAGAACATTGACAAAGTTTTGGAGAGAGGCGATCGCTTGGAATTGCTGGTAGATAAAACTGCTAACATGCAGGGAAACACCTTCCGTTTCCGAAAGCAAGCTCGCCGTTTCAGTAGTGCATTATGGTGGAGAAATGTCAAGCTCACGTATGTACTCCAAATGAATTGTTGTTGATGTCTAACTACATGCATGAATGTATTTCAAGAGTTTCCTTCAGCAATCACCCACTTGAAACTACAGATATCTGAATTTCTTGCTCACTGACTACATTCTTTGCTTCTCGCAGGGTTGCTTTGATTTTACTACTACTAGTGATAATCTACGTTGTGCTGGGCTTTGTATGCCATGGAGTTACACTACCGACATGCCGAAAGTAAAGAGCAACCTTCGAGTGAGATCTGGTGTGATTTGTGCTTGCATTTTTTTTATTAATTAATTTATTGTTCTTAGTAAATGGTTTTTTCTGCTTGAAATTTCTCTCCTAACAAGTTGTATTACATATCTTCTTTCAAGAAATGTGAAATACTTGAGTTATCCGGGTGTGAGCTCGCACTTTGTGTTAACAGACTGCCCTTGTGGAAACAAATTGATGCAGGCTGTATGTTTATTGAAGCGTGTGATTGATATAATATTTACTTGAGTACCAATATTTTTCCAGAATTTTGTTTCTTTTTCCTCTCTGATTCCATTCAAAGGGATGCATCTTCTGTGGAATGAAAAGCTTGACATCCTTTTCCATCGTTAATAAACATAATATATAAGAAAACGCATTGCGAACTCCATCAAGGTATTTGTCCAATTATTTCTTAATCCTCAAATGGTAGGAGAAAATATAAATATTCTCAATGACCAAAATGGAGTAATTCATGACACGAGCTCAAAGAATCAAAGACACGGGAAACCTCGTATAAGATGCTTACCTTCCGCCAGTGGCATGAGAAGACAGTAAAATAGACACCGCAAGAAGTTTTACAAATTGGCATTTTCTAATTTCTAGCTAGTTTCTACATATAGGAATTTACACCGAGTTGTCCTCAGCAAGATTGAATTTTTTCAACAGCTCTTCCAGTTCTTGCAATGCAATCTTATAATGATCTGAAGACTGTGCTCCTACTTCCACAACTGGAATGGCAAATCTATACAGAAGATTATGCCAGTAAACTGGGTTATTCACATCAATGTCACCGGGATTGAGATCTAGAAGACCCCTGCGCTTATAATCTTTGCCCCAACGTGGCAGAATGTAGCGAGAAGGGACTTCTTCCACGCCATTATAATTAAGCACATTCATGGCGTGCCTACATAGATAACCTTTGTAATTGAACAAACTGCATATGCATCGTATATCTGCTTGACTTGTATCATATAAAACCTCAAAATGCCTAACCTCCTTCTCACTTCCTGCAACTTCAACTCGTTCTTTGACTATGTATGTTGCTATTTGTCCATTAACTCTCACCTGCTTTGTGTTAAAACAAGAATACATCCCCTCAACTTCAGACTGGAACTTTCTAAAGATTTCTTTTGTGTACACTTTAGAGAGCTGCACCTCAAAGTTGCATCTTGTTTTCAACTCATAGCTTGAATTTGTGGACTCCAGATCTGCCATGGCTTCTTTCATGTGTTTACGGTGTAGGGCGAGATCGTACTTATCTACAAATTCCTTAAACGATGTATGCTTATGTACATAACCATCAAAAAAGGCATTCAAGCTCTCATGTTCTTGGATGGGGATCATACCCACAAAAAATATGTCCTTCAAGTAGACTGGAACCCACGCTTGTCTTTCTTCATACAACGTTTGAAGCCATTTATTATCTCCAAGACCATGGCACTTGATCATGTCTGCCCAAGAAGTTTCAAACTCAGCTATCTTCAGGGAATTATAGACAGCTTTATTTAATTGTCTTTTGATGGCTTCATATCCCTGCAACCCTCCCAACCTCTCTGGAACTCTCTGGGTGATACAACACACATTGTAACAATGGCGAGCATTTGGGAAAACCTCAGATACTGCACTTTGCAAGGGTTTGTTTTGGTCGGTAATGATAACCTCTGGAAAATGCCCTTGCATGCACTTGAGCCATGCCCTGAAAATCCAGACAAAATATTCCTTCGACTCCTGTCCAAGGAAGCCACATCCCAGTAACACAGATTGTCCATGGTGGTTCACACCAACAAATGAAATAAGAGGCATCTCATATCTGTTTGCCAGGCATGTTGTGTCAATTGTTACCGTGTCACAGAAGAAACCATAGGCAACTCTGGACCTAGCATCAGCCCAAAACACATTCCTCAGGCGCCCCTCGTCGTCGAGATCCATTAAGTAAAAGAAGTTAGGATTCGTCAACTTCATGCGACACAAGTAGTTATAAACTGCAAGTGCATCTCCTTCTTTGAGTTCCAAATGTTTGAAGTGATCAACATGATCAACATGCCCCATTTCATCAACATTTAAGTACACATTACAACCAGTATTCATGAGAGCTCTACGATGCAACCTGATAGTGTGTACTTCGGTGACAGGCTCCGGCGGTGGTTGCGCATTTTTGGCTGCCAGAACCATCCGTTTATGAGACTTGTAAAACCTTTTGATTTGAGGATTCACCGGATGATTATGTTCAAGCTCGACATCAACTATTCTCCATCTTTTAGAGTCCACTAGCCTAATGACCACCATTGCAGGACAACCAGTTCTTGTTTCCGGTCTTGGATTGTTTGCTTCACTCTTTTTCTTAAAACCTGCACTACTGCAACTAAGTTTTGCTCTATAACGTTCTTTTCTCTTTGACCTGAACCACGAGTTGCTCACTCTTATACCAAAACCTTGTTCCTTGCCATAAACGTTGTAAAAATCATAAGCTTCATCAAAAGAGTCAAACTCCAAACCCACAGTCGGTTCTGATCGTTTTTTCTTCGAACAATTTTCACCAGTTTCATCATCACATCCCACCCCACTGCTGTCTCCCTCAACTTCATAGTCATCGCCATCGTCAAACACCGGCTCACTATTCAAACAAACTTCTTCCATCTGAGCACAGATGAAAAAAAAAACACTAATTTGAAACACACACAAACAAAGTATCATGGACAAGATAAAATAGGTAAAACAATGTTGACAACCTTAAATATCAAGTTTCATAGTGAAAGACCAGACAGGACCATAAACAGTAGTTTCATCAAAATGAGCATAGTAACCACCACCAATAAACTAATTTTAGCATCCTTTGCTCGCTTACTTTCCAAACACAATCTGCTATATGGTAACAAGTGTAGCCCAAGTCACAAGGGATACATTAGAAAACATGCTTAATGCTTAAGACGCTTAGCAGAAAATATGTCAAGCAGTATCATCCGGCCCTTCGGAAACACACTTCACATTTAAGATTCTTGTTGAGTAATCTCAAATTTTGTTACAGATATGATCAATCGAAACCCTAAAAGGTAAGAAAGTTTGATTTTTTAGCGCTATGAAATCAGTTGCGAATTGAAATTGAAGTGGGAATTTTAGAGGATCTTACCGTGATTACTGAGTCAGGCGGGAATCGACGGTGAATACATGGGCGGGATTGATTGAGTTCTGTCCGAGTTGGCGTTGAGGGAAAGTGTGCGAGTCACACTCGGGCTTACAGAGGTTTCGTTGATCTCTCGACTCTGGAGAACGACACGTGGGGCCTGAAAGGGCTATAAATATACTACCAGTGTTTTTCCTCTGGTAATTGTGATTTTTTCGCTTTTTGGTTCTGTAGTTTGCAAATCAGCAGTGTGGGTGTTTCCACTTCGTTTATTTCTGTGGTGTGGAGCAGCTCGAATATTTAGTTTGGGGATAAATTAAGAAATAAAAACAATTAAAAGGGATAAAATTTAAGATTTTTTTAGTTTTTGAGATAAAAATCTAATTTGTTAAAGGAACTGAATTTGTTTGTTCTTGAAGGGGCGGGGCCTAGTTTCGCCAGGTGGTATATTTTATCTAAAATTTATAAATAATTAATTAATTAATTCACATAAGAACCATTAAAAACTCTCTTTTAATTTTTATTTATCAAAAGACTATAATTTATAAATTTTATAAACTGTAACTTTTAAAACTATTGATCCATTTAAGTACTATTTATTATAAATTATTTATATATTATATTGGATTCAGAAAAATATAATTTTTTCTATATCATATATATACCTTCAGCTGAGTTTGAATCTTGTTTCAAGTTGAATTTAACATGATTTATTTTTTAAAATAAAATAAATTATTTATTCGGATTAGTTACCCATCGTATTTAAATTAAATTGCCATACAAATAATAGATTTCCATTTTTGGTGCACACTTTCATTTTTTACGAGCCCAAAAGTATAGCAAAGGCCTATCACTAATAAGCCTGTATCAATTGGGTTTGGGTTCTGATCCAAACGGCCCATATAAAAGGCCCACGGCCGTTTGTCTGCTCCGTATCGAAGAAGATTAAAAAAATCTGCAGCCCGCCTAGGTTAGCCTTTTCCCTCCAGTTAGTAAATGCTAAGGAGAAAACTGAATCGTCATGATTTTCAGCCAATCCGTTAACGTCACTCACATATGATAGCATGGGAGAGTCATCATCGCCTATGGATAGAGTCATACTACATTTAGCCAATCCATGACGTGGCCCAATAAAAAAAAAGCAAAAAACAACATGGAATATCTGCTGCACCCTTCCTTTAAATGGACCATCATTCTGTTTTATTCCCCTAAAAAAGGAAACCATTAATTAGAAAATTCTAAATTTCAATAAAATGACAATCGTAACCATTAATTAGCAAATGATTAATATGGAAAACCAACCGATGTTCTAAGAGTGATCTGTATTATTTTGGTCTTTATTTTGCTTTAAATGTCTGTATTTATTCTCAAGACAAAAATCTTGATAATCAATTAATATATATTTTTTTTCAAAATTAGATAATAATTTTCTACAAAATTAATCGGCTTTTTAAGAGTGATCTGGTATTATTTTTATTTTAAATTACTTATTTATTTTTAAAACAAAAAGCTTGGGAATCAATCGATAAGTTTTTTTCGAAATTAGAAATATTGGTGCAGGTATTATTATTATTTACTAAAATCCCAAAACAAATATATTAAATATTTTTATAAAAAGTTAGCTAACTTTATGGCTTACGTGTCCATGCTCCCATGCATGTGCATCATAACCATCCCCATAACATGGAGCCCACCTCACAATTTTCCTTAATCTCACACAAACAAAATCTACACCTACTCCACACTGGATCCTGACTCCCAGAAAACCTGAAAAAGAGAGAGAGAGAGTGAGAGAAGAAGCTCATGTTAACTACAATGAGCCGCTCACTGTCCAAAGCCTCCTCTTACCCTCACGCCCACACATCCCTCTTCTCTTTCTGCTCCTTTTTCTCTCTGATTTTTTTGTAGAAAGAAAATTAAATTAAATTAAAATTAATTAAATAAATAAATAACTCCAAAACCCCTAACAAACAATGAAACACAGCAGCAGCAACTGCACCAGCACCACCACCACCACCACCACCACCGCCACTTCAATGGAAGCGGCAGTCACATCATCTACCTGCTCCTCGACCTCATCATCCGCCCCTGTACCTTCTCATTCTGACCAATCCTCTCCCGGAAACTCATCATCGACAACAATGTCGACAACAACAACCACGACAATCGACGATATCACTGTGGGGACAACGCTAGACGGAACGAACGGAGCGGCAGCAGAAACCGTGACAATCGATCGGCGAGGGGACTATTCCGCAACCTGCAAATGGACGGTACAGAGTTTTCCACGTGTTAAAGCTCGGGCATTATGGAGTAAATATTTTGAAGTAGGCGGTTACGATTGCCGTTTATTAATCTACCCTAAAGGTGACTCCCAAGCTTTGCCTGGGTACATCTCAATCTATCTTCAAATCATGGACCCTCGCGGTACATCATCGTCAAAATGGGATTGTTTTGCTAGTTACCGTTTATCAATTGTTAATCCACTTGATGGTTCCAAAACTATACACCGTGATTCATGGCATCGGTTTTCAAGTAAGAAAAAATCACACGGTTGGTGTGATTTTACCCCGGCTTCTACCGTTTATGATTCCAAACTAGGCTATTTGTTTAATAATGATTGCGTTTTAATCACCGCTGACATTTTGATTTTAAACGAATCTGTTAGTTTTATGCGCGATAATAGTAGTAGCACTAGCAGTAGTAATAATGAAGTGCAATCGGGGGTTTCGTTATCGATTTCATTGAATTCGGTAGCTGTGGGACCGGTATCGGACGTGTTAAGTGGGAAATGTACGTGGAAAGTGCATAATTTTAGTTTGTTTAAGGAAATGATTAAGACTCAGAAGATAATGAGTCCGGTGTTTCCAGCTGGGGAATGTAGTTTGAGGATTAGTGTGTACCAGAGCTCTGTGAATGGAACGGATTACTTGTCTATGTGTCTGGAGAGTAAGGATACAGAGAAGACGGTTGTTTCAGATAGGAGCTGTTGGTGTTTGTTTAGAATGTCGGTTTTGAATCAGAAGGCTGGGGGGAGTAATCACGTGCACAGGGATTCATATGGACGGTTTGCGGCGGATAATAAGAGTGGGGATAATACAAGTTTGGGGTGGAATGATTATATGAAGATGACTGATTTTATTGGGGCTGAGTCAGGGTTTTTGGTTGATGATACCGCGGTGTTTAGTACTTCATTTCATGTGATTAAGGAGCTCAGTAGTTTTTCAAAGAACGGGGGGTTAATTGGAGGGAGGATTGGGAGTGGAGCGAGGAAGTCTGATGGGCATATGGGGAAATTCACTTGGAAGATCGATAATTTCATGAGGTTGAAGGATCTTTTGAAGAAGAGGAAGATTACTGGTCTTTGCATCAAGAGCAGGAGGTTTCAGATTGGGAACCGGGATTGCCGACTCATTGTTTATCCTCGAGGTATGCAAGATTTTCATTAATAATATCTAGTTATGAACTTACAGTTACTCATATATCTTTACGTTATGGACTTTTTGTATGCCTTGACTTCCTCATTAAAATCATGTCCTGATTGTTAATTCCTGATATAGATGAGATGTAATATTTCCTACTTGTGTAAACATGATAGAGTTAATTTCTTTTTGTTGATAATTGTCTGTTATGCTGGACTTATTTGAATTAGATTCATTTTTTTTCTCCAATCAGTGATGAACTCATTTAACTGGGTTAAGGGGTTACCAAACACTATGCATTGTTGTTTACTGCTTATAATTAGCTAGTTACTTATATTTTGGTTGTAGGCTGTAATAGGAAGAGAAGGATTTCTTGAGTCAAATGCTTTATTTATTTAAGCTAATTATAAAATTGCTATATGTGTATACCAAACTGACAGTCAAAGCCTTCTCTTTACTCACATGAATCATGGATTCAATTTGATATGTAAGCCAGACTGACTTTTTTCTTGGGGAGTGAACTGATGAGAATTTCATGTATGCTTGATTGTATCAGGGCAGTCTCAGCCACCATGCCACCTTTCAGTGTTTCTTGAAGTTACAGATTTGCGAAATACCTCTAGTGATTGGAGTTGTTTTGTGAGCCATCGATTGTCAGTTGTCAATCAGAGGATGGAGGAGAAGTCTGTCACTAAGGAATCTCAAAATCGCTATTCCAAAGCTGCAAAAGATTGGGGTTGGCGTGAATTCGTGACACTCACAAGCCTGTTTGATCAAGACTCTGGGTTTCTCGTTCAAGATACTGTTGTATTCTGTGCGGAGGTTCTCATTCTGAAAGAAACATCCATTATGCAAGATTTTACTGATCAGGATACCGAGTCAACTAATGGCACTTCCCAGATCGACAAGGTTGGGAAAAGAAGTTCATTTACATGGAAGGTGGAGAACTTCTTGTCCTTCAAAGAAATAATGGAAACTCGAAAAATATTTAGCAAGTTCTTCCAAGCTGGTGGCTGTGAGCTTCGGATTGGTGGGTAGTTATCTCTGGTTCCCTCTCAGCTGAAATTCTGGTTGTGGTTGCCTCTTTCTTTATTCAACTGATGGTCCGTATTTTTCCCAATGCAGGTGTGTATGAATCCTTTGACACCATATGCATATATTTAGAGAGTGATCAGTCAGCTGGTAGTGATCCAGATAAAAACTTTTGGGTCAGATACAGGATGGCTGTTGTGAATCAAAAAAATCCAGCCAAGACTGTGTGGAAGGAGTCATCTATTTGTACGAAGACATGGAATAATTCTGTTCTGCAATTCATGAAGGTGTCAGATATGTTGGAAACAGATGCAGGGTTCCTCATACGTGATACTGTTGTTTTTGTATGTGAAATTTTAGATTGCTGCCCATGGTTCGAGTTTTCAGATTTAGAGGTTAGAAATATGGCCCTTCTTCTCTTATTATTGCCTACTATTTTTGTGCTTTGAGATTCTTGTATGGTGATATGCCAGTTGGTTCATGGGCTTGCTTTATGTTTTTACGTGATTTTTAATCTTCTGTAAACGGAGAGCTTTGTGTCCTAGTTTTTAAAATCTATTGTATTTACATCAGCCTGGTGTTTTAGATTTTACACTCTTTTAAGTTATTTTTATATCAGAATTATAAGAATATCATTTGTTTTGGTTCATCTATAGGCCAATGGGCCTTTGAATACATAACGAGGGTAGTTTTCCTCCATCCCCCACCAGCCCGTCCCACATGCTGGTAATTATATTTAGAGGCACCACATCAGGAAATGCATGTGACAATAGAAAAATCCGTGACTTCAGTCCACCAGTTCATTGGTTCTGATTTTTTTCTTGAACCCTTTGTGTTTTTGTGTTCAAAAGATTTACCCTTTCTCTGGATCTTCCTATTTTCAATAGCCTGTACTTCGTAAAAATTTGTTGAAATTAGAAGCAACATATTTTATTTGTTCTATCCTCTTCATATGCTAGCTGAATGTTTATATGTATCTGCCTTCCCTTAGGTTTTGGCGTCTGAGGATGATCAGGACGCATTAACAACTGATCCTGAGGAACTCATTGATTCTGAAGACAGTGAAGGAGTAAGTGGAGATGAAGAAGATATCTTTAGAAACCTTCTTTCAAGAGCTGGGTTTCACCTCACATATGGGGATGATTTTTCACAGCCTCAGGTTACCTTAAGAGAAAAGCTTCTAATGGATGCCGGTGCAATTGCTGGTTTTCTGACTGGACTACGTGTTTATCTTGATGACCCGGCTAAAGTAAAGAGGCTGCTTCTTCCAACCAAGCTTTCTGGTGGCAATGATGGAAAGAAGGCTTCAAAGGTTGATGAATCTTCTCCCAGCTTGATGAATTTGTTGATGGGAGTTAAAGTTTTGCAGCAGGCAATCATAGATTTACTATTAGACATAATGGTTGAATGTTGCCAACCTTCAGAAGGAAGTTTGAGTGATGATTCCTCTGATGCGCACTCAAAGCCTCCTCTTGATGGCAGTGGTGCTGCCAGCCCATTGGAATCTGACAGGGGAAATGGAGCACCAGAATCAGCTCAATTTCCTGTAAATGAAAGATTGGATTCTGGTCTAGATGATTCTAAAAGAGCATCTGCTGTGCAGAGCTCTGACATAAATGGGACTGATATGCCTGGACAAGCTCTTCCAGTACAGCCTATTTATCCACCAGTAACAACAGCAGGAGGTGCTTTGGAAAATGCTTCTCTTCGCTCGAAGGTTTGGGTTTCTGCATAACTGGCAACTTTTCCTAATTTATATTTTAGTTTATATTAATTAATTGGAGAAGCTGAACTTTCAGACCAAGTGGCCAGAACAATCTGAGGAGCTCTTGGGACTGATTGTTAACTCACTGAGAGCCATAGATGGAGCTGTTCCACAAGGCTGCCCAGAACCAAGACGAAGACCTCAGTCTGCACAAAAGATTGCTCTTGTAATGGATAAAGCTCCTAAGCATCTGCAGCCAGACCTGGTTTCTTTGGTACCCAAATTAGTTGAGCATGCAGAGCATCCATTGGCGGCTTATGCACTTCTTGAAAGACTTCAAAAGCCTGATGCAGAATCTGCACTGCGGATACCTGTAAGATAACTGTTGAATACAATAGGACACTTTATTTGAAAGATTCCCTCTCATTTCTGCCAACTGCACATGCAATTGTTTTTTAAGTCTATTGCCAGATGTTTCATTGTGTGATTGTGATTTTGATGGTGATGCTTAGGTTTTTGGTGCTCTTAGTCAACTGGAGTGTGGGAATGATGTGTGGGAGCGTGTTTTAATTCAGTCTTTTGATCTTTTGGCTGACTCAAATGATGAGCCTCTTGCTGCTACCATAGATTTTATATTCAAGACCGCATCCCAGTGTCAACTTCTTCCTGAAGCAGTATGCATTTCTTTTTCAGAATATCTTATTCTGTTGTCCAGCATGATTTCTTTAATGCTTATTTAACCAGCTCTGTTTTCTTTTGTAGGTCAGATCTGTTCGTACCAGGTTAAAAAACTTGGGGGCTGATGTATCTCCTTTTGTCCTGGATTTTTTGAGCCGAACTGTAAATAGTTGGGGGGATGTTGCTGAAAGCATACTAAGAGATATTGATTGTGATGATGCCCTTGGTGATAGCTGCTCAACATTGCCTTGTAGCCTCTTCTTGTATGGAGAAAATGCATCGGCTGCTGAAAGGTTGCATGTGGTGGATGAGCAGACATTCCATTTTAGATGTCATTTTTCTGACATTTATATTCTGATTGAGATGTTATCCATACCTTGCCTTGCTGTTGAGGCATCTCAGACATTTGAGAGGGCTGTAGCTCGAGGAGCAATTATGGCTCAATCTGTAACAATGGTCTTGGAAAGACGCCTTGCTCAAAGATTGAGTTTTAATGCCAAATTTGTCACTGAAAATTCTCAGCACTCAGATGCTGTAATAGAGGAAGAAGCCAGTGAACAGCTGCGAGTCCAACATGATGATTTTTCTGTTGTTCTTGGTCTTGCTGAGACACTGGCTCTTTCTAGAGACCTTTGTGTAAAGGGATTTGCTAAGATGTTGTACACGATACTATTTAAACGGTATGCCAATGAGACCTATAGAGGGAGAATGCTAAAGCGACTCGTTGATTGTGCCACCAGTACTACTGATAATAGTCGTGATGTAGATTTAGATTTGGATATATTGGCTATTTTAGTTTGTGAGGAGCAAGAAATTGTTAAACCTGTTCTGAGCATGATGCGGGAGGTTGCTGAGCTTGCAAATATTGACCGGGCAGCTCTCTGGCACCAGCTATGTGCTAGTGAAGATGAAATTATCCTTATACGTGATGAGAGGAAAGCAGAAAATTCTAATATGGCTCAGGAGAAGGCAAATCTATCTCAAAAATTGAGTGACTGTGAGGCCACTAACAAGAGGCTAAAGGTACTTCATATATTTCAGTTAATAAACATGTGGGAATTTCATATGGGTGTTTATTAATGTTAATAACACTATTCCATTACCAGTCTGAAATGAAGGCTGAGATGGATCGCTTTGCTCGGGTAAAGAAGGAACTTTCTGAACAAATACAAGAAGTTGAGAGTCAGCTTGAATGGCTACGTTCAGAGAGAGATGATGAAATCACAAAGCTGACAGCTGAGAGAAAAGTTCTTCAAGACCATCTTCATGATGCTGAGACACAGCTCTCCCAATTGAAGTCCCGAAAACGGGATGAATTGAAGGTAAGACAATAAGATATTGCCTTCCTTTTGTGAATGCTTTCCTTTTTACCACATCAATCCATCATTACCGTTTCTCATCTCAACTGAAATACTAACTTAGCTGTCTGGTTGAAGCTCCAGTAGGTAGCCACTCCCTTCTGTCTTGTATACCCATTCCAAATTTTGTTCCAATCAAATGATCTGCAGCTGCCAACTTATATTCTCAATTAGAAAAGGGCATATGTGTTGTATCTGGCTTGCTGTCAGGGAATTCTAGGGAGGAGTGGCAAGGGAGGGGGGGATTAAGGAAAGGGAAGAAAATAGAATACTCTTTCCTTGTTTCAATTCATCACTAGGGAAATGCTTGTTAAATAATTTTCTTTGTTTGGTTAGAGAATGGGAGGGAAATGAAGTTATTATCAAGTTTCTTGTGTATCCTTCAGGTATAGTTTCCTAAATTAATTAGAATTTTATGATTGGAAGTTTGGCTTCAATAGTTATAAAGTTAATACCTACCTCCATTATTCCCAGTCCAAGGGGAGACTTTTTGAAGAGAATGGCGTTTAAAAATTTCCTTCCCCTCCATCAACCTCTTTGCAAAATGTATTGGAATTGATTTTGCATGGAAACTTGGACCGTCTTTTGCTTTTAGCTTCATTTCTTACACTCTCAAAGATGTAATTATTCTACTGTGCTGCATCCGATCATGTTGCTTTCTTATGGAAGAATGTTTTGGAAATAGTGAGTTGCTTGATGTTTGGACCAGCACTGGATAAATACAGTTGATATATTCCTGTAAAATTTGTTTTTTTGTACTTGAGATAGGTGGATGGAATTATGTTATTTAGAATACTTTTTTGGTCAGGGTTACTATCTAAAGTTTGTACTCTGGAAACAGTTTTAGCTGTTTGCATATATTCTCTCCCTTTAATGCTGACTGCTGTTGTGCTGCATTTTATATATGAACATGCAGAGAGTAGTAAAAGAGAAAAATGCTCTTGCTGAAAGGCTGAAGAGTGCTGAAGCTGCACGGAAAAGATTTGATGAAGAACTGAAACGGTATGCTACAGAGAATGTGACAAGGGAGGAAATCCGTCGATCATTGGAGGACGAGGTGCGGAGATTGACAAAAACAGTTGGGCAAACTGAAGGAGAGAAGAGGGAGAAGG
Source organism: Salix arbutifolia (assembly GCA_025169955.1). NCBI lineage: Eukaryota > Viridiplantae > Streptophyta > Magnoliopsida > Malpighiales > Salicaceae > Salix > Salix arbutifolia. The sequence goes on from CM045907.1 coordinate 18,920,092, forward strand.
AAGAGCAAGTTGCTAGGTGTGAAGCGTATATTGATGGGATGGAATCAAAATTGCAGGCCTGCCAGGTTTTTGCTTTTACATAATTTACGCCTCTCCTGAGTATTTTATGATCACAGTCATGTCAAATCATGTGCTCATATAGAAAGCTGGCTTGGTCATGATACTTGATCAAGCTTGCGGTTCCCTTATTGTCTTTGAGAATTAAAACCATTACCTTGTTTTCAAAAAGGACTGTCTAAATAATCGGCCACTTGAACTCCCACATGCAATGTCGGTGTTTTAGGTAATAGATTTATTTATTTTTCCTCGGATGGTTTGGGCAAGCATGATTAAACGTGCTTGATTTATTGACTGCAAAAACAGAGCTGCTACATAACCTTGTCAGGTGACAGACTGTTTGCAATCATACACGAGATTGTAACGCTAGACTTGTTATTTTTCCACCTTGTGTGAATTGGAAGCAGCATTGTCAGATTAATGCTCATCCTTTCCTTTTCAGCAATATATCCACACCCTTGAGGCTTCTGTTCAAGATGAAATGTCCCGACATGCCCCCCTTTACGGAGCTGGATTGGAAGCTCTATCAATGCAGGAGTTGGAGACAATATCAAATATTCACGAGGAAGGTCTCAGGCAGATTCATGCCCTCCAACAGCGCAAGGGGAGTCCTGCCTCCAGTCCTCATATGAGCCCCCACACCTTACCCCACAATCATGGGTTGTATCCCGGTGCTCCACCTCCAATGGCAGTTGGATTGCCCCCAATGATTCCAAATGGTGTTGGGATCCACAGCAATGGACTCGTGAATGGAGCAGTTGGTCCATGGTTTAACCATACATAAATTTCGCAATTACAGGTTCGATAATGTCAAGTGCTGGCATTTGTTCGCCCTACTCAGCCTGGTGAAATATCAATATGAAGGGATGTTCCTTTTTGGAGCACTCAGAAAAGGGGGGAAAAAGTTACCAGAAAAGTGAATAACACATCTCTCATATGAAAGAGGGATGAGAGGGCAGTGCTAAGTCCAAGAGGACTAACAGTTGCAAATGCCATACTTACCTTGTTTCTTTTCATAAAAGTTAATTGCAAGGCTCTTGAAAAGTTTTGTCGATTATGGGGTTTTGACTTGACAAGGAAGTAAAGCTGTGTTCTGGATATAGCCCTTCTGATACCAGAGGCTGGCTCCCTTGAGTTCACAGAGATTCTCTGTTCGACTTGACTTAGTTCATGTGATTGCCCTTGGCGGGAATCTCTCGGTTTCGAATTTAACCGGCTGGTTAAGTGTCCGGTTGTGAGGCAAAACATGATCGATCTTGGCACAGAGTAAAGCTGCTGCCTCTCAGATTTCTTTTCTAATATTTTGAATGCATCAACAACGCAAGGATAGTTAGTTGTTAAGCATGGTTACAAGACCGGGATCACTGGCTCAAGGCATGGGCTCAAGCTTTGTCATTTGAGAAAGAGACAAGACAGATATAGAAATTAAACAAAATTCTATTTAATAGTAAGGTTATTCTCTATATATTCTATTTGGTTAAAATTATATATCTTTTAGTTTTTTTTTTTTTGTTAACTCGGGTTAACTCTTTTGATTTATGGCTTGAGCTCCGAGTTAAAATTTTAAATTACAATAATAATTATTTTTATTTTTATATATTTTAGCTGGATAATTTTAAAATATTGTTTTTAGAAACATTTCTCATTTATATTTTCTGTTTTGAAAGTATAAAATTTATTCTAAAAATATTTATTTTTATATCAATATCTTTATCTATTTAATCAAATATATTTTTGTCTCAATGGTTAATATTTTTCTATTCAGGAAAAATAACCAAACACAATTATGAAAGTGCTAAATCAGAAGTTCCTCCATTCAAGGATCGATGCAAATGCTGCAATTGAAAGGATAAACCTAAATTATCTTGAATAGTCATTTTCTAGGTGAAAAAAAAATGAAGACTTGTCAAGAGGCGGTACTCTCCATATATCAAAATAAACTCATGGTCAAATCTCCACCTCAGCTAACACGGTCAACAAGAGAAGACCATATTACAGTGTTCGCTTCCATTAGAAGAAATTACAACATGACTCAGCCAGATAAGATCATCACCATCTTCGATCCTTAATCATAGGATAGATCCAACCATGTTATCTTTGACCTTTTTGCAAACGTACCATGATGAGACATGCAAGAAAATTAACACGTTTTGGAAATTAAGACACCTGTTTTTCCAACACGCGAGTTCTCACAACATCACAGCCGATAAGATTATTCATGTAGCCTAAAATTTGGCATCGGTACATAGAGCTTGATGATAGACAATTGGACATTTCTTCGTCCATTTTGGATCATCTAAAAGAGAAAATAATAATAATAAATAAAACTCAACGCTTCAATTAGTCACGGAAGCATATTCATACAAGTTATATAGCAGTTGAAGGTGAGAGGCAATTTTCCCCATGCCAAGATTTTTTTGTTCTCGGTGTGAATAGCCATGAACTTGTCACTACTTTCCTTGAAGTTCAATCCCATATACAAGTACCACAATTCAAGATTTCCTCTTAAATCTAACCTCCAAAACCCCCATAAATTTTTACATTAACCAAATTAATTTTTATATAACAAGAAATTATTAACAGTTACGATGAGTCTTTATAATATGATTTAATCTGGTTTGATGCTTAGTTTTTATAATTAAATTCTTATTAAAAATCAATAAGTCCATATAATGATTTCTCTAAAACCCTAACCCACTCCTCAAAGATGCTTGTAAAAATGCATTTTTTAAGGATTGTGCAAATTAATTACTTGTCTTGGGTCAAATTGCCTGTTTGGAAGATTCTATTAATTACTTGTCTTGGGTGGAAGTACTTCCATTTCGTTTTACCACCCTATGATTTATCTCTAGACCATAGTCAAACTTTTTGATTCACAATCTGCATGGTCTAATTATATATCCCTTGAAGACTAATATACCCCTTATAAAATTATTAATTATTTTACACTCACATTTAAAAATATGAATTCAATTACCTATATTATATGATACTTCACAACATGTTTGGAACTTTTGAATTGAATTCAATTTAGAGTTTTTATTAAAATTTTACGTTTGAAATAATTTGAAGTGACAAGAATTGAATTCTAAACATGATTCAATCTTTAAAAACAGTGTAAGAATAAATCAGTCTGATCCACCAATACATCTATCTTGAAAGCAAAATTTCCCTGCATGTGGAAGCTAGCTACCTACCATACACGCACATACATATCTTGGGACTAAATTACCTCGTCATCACATATTTGAAAGACGTTGCTATATATATATATATATATATAAATAAATATATATGAAAGACGTGTTTGGCCATTTTTTAAGTGAGAAGATCAAAGAGGATGGGGCATTTTTCTTCACTAATTACTTGTTCGTAGAAACATGGGATTGACTAGTATCCACACAATAAGAAAGCCATAAACATAGGGAAGCATCTGGGAATGATTGTGAGACATGAAGACATTGAAGAGGAAAAAATCAACACAAACGTGGCCGATAAATATTATTTGACTTTTGTACGTGTTCCTCTTTCTATCATTTTTCTCCCGACAATTTTCTTCCACAAGTATTTAACATTCTATATAAGGTAATCAAACTCCATTCACAAATTAACCTCAAAATAGCAACCTCGTTCTCTCTCTCTCTTCTCCCACATATATTGGAGCACGTCAAGCATAATTCGTCTTGAATTTATCTTCTTCGACAAAGAGTTTGAAAACTTTTTGATTCTGCTCTCTCTCTCTCTCTCCTGAGCATTGTTGCTACATATAACTAGTTGGGTCACTGTACCACTACGTACGATATATATCCATGTAAGCTGCTAGACTTCCTCTTTAATCTCTGATCAATTTCTTCTTCTTCTTCTTCTTCTTTTTCTGTAATTAACTACTTTTTATGGCTATCATATAATTTCTTTTGATATTCGAAGGGTTTTTGATGAGGGATAATATGAAAACTGGTTGAATTTCAAGTTCATTGGTCTGGTTATGTGTTTTTGCATGCATGAACCTTCTTGATATATATATATATATATACCATATTTAATTTGCATTGCAAATTTAATTGAAATAATTCATTACATATAGCTCGTCTGTTTAATTCTAGGAAGAGAGAAGGGGTCGCTAGGGCTAAATAAACAATTTATCTTCGTGTTTTATATATATGATTTCTTATACCCACTTCTTAATTTTTACATTTGTAAATCATGATCATGATTTAAATAAATGTGTTTTTTTGGGCCATTTTGCTTTCATGTATTGATGAGTTGTGAAGCCAAGAGTACCTGCAACTTTCAGTTACTATGATTATATTTAGCAATTTGCTAGCTTTATGTTGCATCACTAAACCAACAAGTTGTAAAAATCAAGGCTAGTAATTAGAGGGAGAAACAAAACGAATTAAGATCTCGGAGTCTTTTAGTTTTCACATGCTCGATCTTTCTTTTGGCAGAATGAAGAATGTCTGCTGGCCTTACTTTGATCCTGATTTTGATAATCTGTCAGAGAGGATATTCGGGCCCACGTAAGTAATTTACCTTTCAATATTATAGAAGCCTATATATTATAATAATCCTCCATTGTTGCGAGCTCATGTAGCCACCTTCTACTGTTCATCATTGAATTGCAGGTGTAGAGTTTGTATTGACAATGAAAGCATGGAAGATTGCACGGTAGTGATGGTGGATAGCGTAAACAAGCAGGGCCTCCTCCTGGAGGTTGTGCAAGTTATGACAGATTTGAATCTCGTCATCTCAAAAAGCTATATTTCCTCGGATGCCAAGTGGTTCATGGATGGTAGGGTTTTTTGTTGCATTCTATATTTACAACATTTTGTTGGGTCTTATGATCAAGCTTTGCTGAAGAACAATTGGTTTGTGAATTCATCTTGCGCAGTTTTTCATGTACAAGATGAGCAAGGCAAGAAACTTAGAGATCAAAATGTTATTAACTGTATCCAGCAGGTAATTAGTGTAATCTCTCATCAAGCAAGCGTGATTAGCGTCCTTTTTATTGTAATTAACGAAGAAACACTCGACCTCGAAACTTTTTACAGGCTATAGGATCAACAAGGGAGAGTACCCCAAGAAGCCCTAAAGCAAGAGCATATACCAACAATGTTTCCAGACCCGACCATTTATCCGAGCATACGGCCATTGAAATGTCAGGAACCGACAGGCCTGGACTCTTCTCTGAGATATCAGCTGCCTTGTCAGACCTTCACTGCAACATTGTGGAAGCCCATGCTTGGAGCCACAATGCTTGCTTAGCCTGTGTCGCGTACATTTCCGATCAATCCTCTCACGCCCCAATTGAAGACCCCCGCCGCCTTGCCTCCATCGAGGATCATTTAACCACACTACTCCGTGCCGACATGGTGCCGAGCATCAGTACCGGACCATCCCAGATCAAGAGCAAAGAAGTGAAAACCGGAGGCTTACTTGGAGGGGAAGGCACCGGGACCAACGTGGAAAGGAGGTTGCATCAACTCATGCTTTCAGTGAGGGATTTTGATGGGCCTAGAATAAGCTCATCCGCGATGAATGTCAACGAAAGAGGGACGAAGATGGCAGTTTCGATCGAGAATTGTGACCAAAAAGGCTATTCAATTGTTAGCATAGAGTGCAAGGATCGGCCGAGGCTCATGTTCGATACTGTATGCACACTAACTGACATGCAATACGTAATATTCCATGCTTCAGTTGGCTCTCATGGTGGCCGGGCATTCCAAGTAAGTTCCGCTATATGAACACCCTACTGCTGCTGAACATATATAATCGATGCCACAATCTTTTCTCTCATCGACTGATTAATTAACCACAATATCTGTTGACACAGGAATACTTTATTCGGCATGACGATGGATATCCGCTTAGCACAGAAAGCGAGAAAGAACGAGTAATTAAATGCCTAGAGGCTGCCATAGAGCGCCGGGTTTGTGAGGTGAGCTCCTGTAATTAAAACAAAGAATTATCACACGAATCTGATCAATGGTATCGATCCATCAATCATCATCTTCACCACAAGATTTTCTCGATCAAATTCATATATTGATTTTCCAACTTGTGAACAGGGTGTTTGGCTAAAGTTATGCGCAGAAAATAGAGTAGGGCTGCTATCGGACATAACTAGGGTTCTCCGAGAAAACGGACTCGCCGTCGTTCGAGCAGATATAGCGACAAAAGGAAAGGAAGCAGTGAATACTTTCTATGTAAGAGACGTCTCAGGGAATGAAGTTGATATGGGATTCATCAAGTCAATGAAGAAAGAAATGGGTCTAATTGATCTTGAAGTCAAGAATGGTGATACAACGACAAGAACAAATATTAGCTCACATGATCAAAGCCATCGTTTCTCTTTTGGAGACTTGCTCAAATCTCAGCTTGAACGATTCTCTCACAACTTTATTGCTACAAAATAAGTTTTCTTAATGTAAAAATTATATATATTTGTAGATTTTTTATATATAATTATAGAGTGTATTAATAAATAAAAAATCATTTAGAAGATTACCCTTCAAATATTTATAGGGCTTGTGCATATATAAAATAAATTCTTTAGCCTCTGTCATGTTTGTTCAAACTGACTAAGAATCAATACAAGCACAACAAATAACCAAAAAAAGAAAAGGTAATTGAAATAAGGATTGAAGACTGTTAAATTGAGAGAGCTGTTTTATGTGTTGCAGGTTATGCGTATAAATAAACATAGCTTTGAACCTGAATTATAATACTATAGTTCAATTTAAATTGGATTAACTCATATAAAAAACATTATCATTAGTTTTTGATGAACAGGATCATAGATTTGATTAATTAGAAAGACTATAAGAATGTTGGTAGCATGATTAAGGTTGTTTTTAAAAATATTTTTTATTTAAAAATATATCAAAATAATCTTTTTTTTTTTTAAAAAATATTTTTGATAACCCTGAGTTAATTATAGATTATTCAATACACATCCAAAGCATCAAAAAAATCCTCACATCAGAGAAAGAGGTGCCAAATATTTGGAAAATATCCAGCACAAAACTATCCTTTGCAGCAGATTATAACAAATTCTGCAAAAAGTTTAAGGTTCCGAAGCTATGGTCTAAAGAACTTGTAATCAAAGTTGCATACCAAAACAAACTTGCCATCGATTATCAATTCTGCATCTCGTAAAGTTGATTTCATGTGAGGAAACATGAGTTCTCTAATTCTAAATTCAGCAAAGCCTAATAGCGAAGTCATATTTAGAAATTCAAACAACATTTATAACAAACAAGTTTTATTAATCATAATCTCACACACTCTTATTCATGAGAGCCCAAGGCTAGCTAGGACCAAAACGACAAACTCCCCACCGGGGGGGAGTGTAACTTTCCAAAAACATGAACCAAAACTCGTAAGCAAGAACATGGAGCCAGAGAGAGAAAAACATCAGCCACGCAAAACTCTTTCAGCGCATACTAGAAGTAGGGAAATATAGTAGCATCACACAAAAAACCCAGTTTAGAGATCTAGAGAGAACGGGAAAGTGGTGGATTTCAACCAGCTGCTACCATCAATGAAATTGCGAGCAGTAAAACTCTGAGCTTCAGTTGCGCTAGTGATCATCTTGTATCCTTCCCAGGTAACCCTTCTAGAGGTTTCAGCACCAGCTCCGCTGTTTCCATACTCTGCAAAAGATAATGTGTTGAGTGCGAAGCGTCCCTTCAAGCCATTCCATCCGGCTGGGTGTATCACGTCACTTATGGATGATTGCATGATGACAGTCCTTGCATACTCCTTCCAGGGTCTACCGAGATACGCCGAGAAATTGCCCCGGACAGCATGGAGATCAGAAGTGACACCAATCCTACATTTCTGAATTACAATCCCCGTGTTTTGAGTAGGATTACTCCTCCCTTGGGCAGTTATTGTGATTGTCTGGCCTGGATTGGGACGGCGAGCACGGATGTCACAGTCCTGGAAAACAGCAGCTGCATCGCCGACAATGAAATCGATTGTGCCTGTAATGAAGCAGTTTCTGAAGAATTGACGGTTTGAGTGGACATAGAGGGTGTTTTGATAGCCCAGCATGCCACATTTGTAGAATGCTGCAAAGTCAGACTCGACTCGTAGTGCCACAGCTTGGTACTTGGAGGGACCAGCCGTGTTTTGGAAGGTTATGTCCCTGGCTAGGAATCCTTGGCCCTCCACGGCTGCAACGTTCATAGGAATTAATATAACCAAAATTAGCAACTTCACCCCATCAAATTGCTATAAAAATGGCATATAAATATGAAAAGAGAGAAAAGGTGAAAATGCATAGACGAAATACCAACTGTGGCTGACTGGTAGGTTGTGCTGCCACCAGCCACACTCCTACTTCCGGTAATGATAGTCATTTTTCTTCCATCTCCAAGAAACATGATGTTACTCTTCTCCTTCGGTACCTCCACATTTTCTCTGTAAACACCTGCCTTGATTCTGATAATGTACCTCTTACTGCTGTAATTAGGCGCAGCAGAAACCGCAGCTGATACTGTCGTATAGTTCCCGCTGCCGTCCGCCGCCACCACCACATCTGGAGGAGTCAACGATGATAATTGAAACAGCAGTCTATCGGTTGACCACTCTGCCCCTCCTTCATTGCTATCATCGTCCTCCTTGAGCTTCCTGTTTGTGGTCTTCAGCCCAATTGCCATTTCGGCGGTTTGCTCGCTAGGAATCATTCCCCGTGCCTTTTCACACCTCCCTTTAACATCAGCTAGGTCAGAGAACAATGTTGCACGAACATTCTTACTTGAAGTCGAATGAGAGAAACCATCCCGGCATGAGTTATCGTTGGTCAAGCAAGAAGAAAATTTGGTTTGGAGATCCTTAGCAGCTTGTGGTGTCATTTTGGTGTTGACATTGACACCCGCAAGAACCTGTTTTAAATCAGAAACAATCCTGCCATGATTTTTCCGACAATCTTCGATAGCAATCTTTTGTTGATCATTTAATTTCGTGCTGGTAGCTTTTTTCTTAGACAAAGTATAGATGTTGCTCTGAGCAGCATTTATACTGCTGTTTACCTGTAGTAGAAAATCAGGCATTGAAGAGGTCGATTTGCGGAGTTTGGCATGAGCAGCGTCATTGGGGGTAGATTTTTTTTGTGAATTCACACCAGTGACAATGGCAATTATAGTGGCAACTAGTAAGAAGGAAGCAAAAATAGCTAGGACGAGTTTCTTATTTTTCTTGGAGATGGAAAGATTGTGCTGGCTGGCTTCTGTCATTTTTTTTCTTGTTTTTGGAGTATGGAGATATAGAAGAGAGAAAGGGAGGGATGATGCGGTGAAATGGAAGAGTCCGCGAACCAATATATAGATGAAGAAAGTGAGTTGTGGGGGAATATTTTAATTTTTATATTTTATTAAAATTATTTTTTTATATAGATTTCGCGCAACTTTTGGGGATGGAGAGAACTTTTGGATGATGAAATATAAGTTTTTTTTTTTTTTTTCTGGTTCTAAAATAACCTAAGATATTTCCACAACTTGTATGTATAAATGTTTATCTCATTTTGTAGCAGTGATATTTAGACCTTATTAAATGGAGAAAATGAAATAATATTTAATAAATCACAAATAAAAGATCGATTATGTTTCCAAGTCTTGATAATTTACTCCTAATTAATTTAATTGGCTTAGAAATATCGTACTAATCATGTTTAAAATTTGACCATTAACTGTTCATCTAAAAATTTCATTTACACTTTAATAAAGATCATTAATTACCAGTGAAATATAGAATTACATAAACGATGTCGCATTAAAGCAAAGATTAAGCCTCATTCTAGAATCTTCTTACTAAAAATTAAATCATTCATAAGAAGCCAAATATCCTGAAAGATGCCATAAGATAATGTGTTTGAAAAATGACCTCTCGCAGATGAAGGCTATTGAGCAATCAACTAATCTAAAGTCAGAGATGTCCCAATGTACTTCCCCACCATGATAAAAAATTTAATTGTATGGTTATTAATATGATGATAATTGGGATTTATGATTATTAATTTTAGAATTTATTGGGTTATATGGACAAATTGGCCTGGACAATTATATTAATAAAAATAAAATCTTGTCCACGTGTATCCATGCTTCCTTACATTGATAAAACAACAAGTGCTGGGATCGATGTCTTCGAATTCACGTGACAAAAAGGTAAGAAGATAGATTGTAATTCTATTAAAATAAAAGAGCTTAGATTTGGGATATAAACTTGCCTAGAAAATCCTTAGCATTAAAAAAAAAAAAAAAAAAGGCAAGTAAAATGGTCGCTTGATTGTAAAGAAATCTCGAGGCCCACAACATCAATTCGGTCCCTCTATCTGTCTTATGTCCTTTAACGTCCTTTAATTCTATTTCAACTCAATAATTTGAAGCTACTTTACTTTATTCTTTCCTTGCTCCTTTAAATTATTCATGCTGCACGAAGCTTTTATGCATGCACGTTAATCACGACTATATATATATATGCAGCAGGAAATCAACCTTCTCTTTTTTCTTTTTTTTTTAAATGCAAGTGTTATATGCAGGTTATACTAGCTAGATTTATTTTTTCACTCCCGATTTCATGCATAGAACCTGTTTCTTTTCCCTTTCTCGGTCCAATAATTGGCTAAACAAAACCCTAGTCGTAGATGGACGTGCAGTAGAGGATTCTCTAATATATATTTTTCACTAAAATCAATTAAAAATGCAATTCAAGTGAGCTTAAAGTGATCATAAATGGTATCCATCCACCCGTAATTCAGGAAAAAGAAAATCTATTAGTAGTTAGACAAATCGACTCATCGATATAAAACCATATAAATCATAGCAGATTGACCATGAAATGATATATATATATATATATATATATAGATATTACGAAGACGTTTTTGTTACTTTATTATACTTAAATGAGAGATGAGAAAATGGGGAATAACAACGAGTTAATTAAAACATGTGTAGTTTTGTAGTGATATCGTGTTTCACAACATCGAATAGCTTTTTTCTTTTCTTTTTCAGCTTTATTATTTTCCACTCAGATCCCCATGCAGCGTCAATCATAATAAACAGCATATAGATGCTAAAGAGGAAATAGTAAGTACTTTAAGATCATAAAGAGGATAACATACAGAGAAGAACTTTGAGTGCTCAGAACGAAATGGGGATGCCAAGCGCTCACTGTATTATAAATCACTTACGTCTTTTATGTTGTTTCAAAAATGTTTATAATTTTTTTTTAATTTTTTATTGTTTTTAGATTATTTTCATATACTTATGTTAAAAATAATTTTAGAAAAAATAAAAAAATATCATTTAAATATATTTTTGACCAAAAAATACTTTCAAAATTAACATCAACCACACTCCTAAACAAACACTATTTAGTCAATCAAATATTGATATAAATTTATTTATATGTGTATTTACTTTTATTTTCTTATAATGAAGATTTACTTTCTATAAAATAAATTAATGGTTTTTTATGATTTATTAATTCATATCTTTTTAATTTATTTTATTAAAAGCATTGTAATGCCAAAACATGCATCCATAACGTCAACACTTTTTTTTTTAATTTATTTGTTAACAACTAACTTAAAATCCCAATTCATGTTGTAGTTATTATCCTAAAGTACTGTGCTGAGTTAATCAAATCATCAGCTTTTCACTTCTAATCCATCAACAAGTGCCGCTCAGTGTTGTTCTCTAATGTCTCCGATAAAGTAAGGCAACTAATCTGTAGCTTATGAATATTTTACATTCATCGATCCCCTTCCCGCTAGCTTTTCTTCGCATTCATGGGTGACGGAGTGTTAAGAAATCATTTTATTTAAAAGTTTAAGTTGTTAAATGAGGTTCTGGAATATGATTTATATTATTTTCTAACACATCCTTTCAAATAAAAATCTTTTGGGCTTGAAACTTACACATAGATTCACACTATTCTGTGTTTGATTTTTATCAAATATAATGATGGTGGTGAGATTCGAACTCGTGACTGCTGGGACAACAAAACTCTGATACCATGTTAAAAAACTATCTCACCTAAAAATTTAAATTAACGTGAAATTCTCTAAGCTAGTTATTATTGTTAAGGACTCTAAGCTAGTTATTATTGTTAAGGACTACACCTAGTTAACTAGTTATGTTATTCAAACACTGGAAAAAAAAAAGAAATTTTTTTATGCCTTGAATCATTGAACATTGAAGAAGAAGAAGAAAAAGCACCGTACGTGGTCTCATTAGAACCTCTGACGCTTTCCTGCTGGGATTTGATGGATAGCACCAGAATTTAACAGACATCCATTGTCTAGACCTGAACCAGAAGCACCGCTAGAAAAAATTAACATGGAAGAGCATGTTTTAAATGATCCACGACGAAACTCAATAAAAGATGGTGAAGCCAGCGGTTTTTGAGCCAGAAAGCTTGCATTTGCAGGTGCATTGTGATTAATGGTGGAAATAGGTAGCATCTTGAACGGTTGCAATGGAGGAGGGTTTCTCCACCGTGGAAGTGGGCCTGCAAGAAGTAGTGTTTGAAGAAGAGGGCCTGTTTCCATTACAGCCTGCAAAAGGTTTCCTCTTTGAGGCAGCACTTTTCCTTTCACAAAATTTTCGATTACAGCATCGGCCGGATTGATCCCGGGAAGTACTGCTGGAACCTCTAAACCAGCTGATACGGAGCTTTTATCATACTCTTTAACAAAGTTGCTGCTCACAAACCCCATGTGACCTGATTCTGCCATGTTCATGCTACTGAAATCTGGACAAGCAATTGCATCGAAGAAGGAATCCACCGGAGAGGAGCCGTGTGATCGGTGGTTATGTGTATGATCAGATAAACTGTTAGATTCAGGAATGCTCGGGTTTCCCGATTGTGATTGGGGAAGAAAGGGAAGTAATTCAGTCGGATTGGAAAGGATAAGTTTGTCAAGTATATTTTGCAGATTCTCTTTTGCCTCGTCTCTTTCTTGCGAAGCAACCTTCAGCATGGTGATTAATCGCCCCACATCCTCCTTGTGCTTTCTGTGTTCTTCATTTGCTTCAACTTTCAGTGACTCTAATTCAATGGTGGTGTACATAAGCTTCTGCTTCAATTCATCAATGGTCTGTCAATTTTATGTTCAGGTTAATATAGTTTCAGAAAGGGATAAAATATGGCAACAACAAAATATATAGAGATATGGGTAGAGTGTATTAATGCATCATTTGACAATATATTGAGATAATAAAATTAGGTTGGCTTGATTTTTAATGATTTAATTGATCAGTTAAACTGAAAAAATAAATAGAAATAATAATTCTAGATCTATAAATCTAATAACTCAAACTTTTTTTTTCAAATGAGTTCTATGGATTGAGTGGAATATATAATTCATAAGTAAAAAGATTCAGGCAAAAGAACGAAACCGAAGCCTCGTTCTATAAGAGACACAGAAATACCTTGGCTTCAATGGAACATGGACAATGATATGAAAATCACAGAATCCTGACTTGGCATGGACAGAAGTTACAATATTGAAAATCTAAAATAGTCCCTAATATTGTAAAGTATTCGAAAATTGCCCCATAAAATAGTCACTAAATATGGAAAGTTTTAAATTTGCACCTAAATCGTAAGGCATTTAACTCTCTTGCCATTTTCACTAACTTATAAAGCTGCATGGAAATTAAAATCTTAACGTGAATGAAATAGGGGGAGAGAATTAAAAAATTGGAAGGGAAAAAAAAGGTGAATTCATTTGTAGAATCATAATTATAATGTATTTTCTATATCTCGTTGGATTTTTTGAGTGGATTTGCTTTGTGAAGTAGTAAATTCATTCTTTAAACTACTTACTCTTGCAACAAGATTATTTTAAAGTTGGTTAATTTTTATAATCGATCTATTTTAGAGTTTGAAAATAAATGTGAATTGGAACGTCAAAATATAAAAGGCTATAGCTTAAGGTAAAAGGGTCTTGCCCCTATCTACTCTTTAAAATATAACAAAGTACATGCTTATGAAAGAAAAAAAAAAGAGTCAAAAACTTCACGATGAGCAAAACATACGATTGAAGCAGAGAAAAAAGAGGCTTAAATGGGAGGCCAAACAAGAGCAGGAAGAGGAAAGAAGGGAGTCGAACGAGCTCACCTCTTCATAATCCCACATGGAACCCAACTCCATCTTCCCTATCTCTAGTCTCTATCGTGATAGAAAATGGGAAACCTTGAAAGAAAGAATGCTGATGCCGAACGTATTAGGACTCCTAATCTAGGAGAGTGCAACAAAATTACTCATTTATAAACTAATGAGGTACGGTTTTGTGATCACCAACTAGAAGAATAAAAAAATTAATTAATGACAAATAAAAAAATTACTTTCTATTTTCTACTCTCTGCATAAAATTTAATTTCTTTTGAAACCCACGCATCCTTTTAGGACATTACTTAAAATAATACAAACTACATACTAATTGATTTAAAAAATATAATTGGTTAATACAAAACTACATACTAATTGATTTAAAATTTTATGATGTTTATTGAGCAACTCTATAATTATTTCTAAGAGATATTTTTTTTCCATGGTTATTAGATTTTCCTTTTATGTATTCATTATTATTTAAATTAAACGGATTTTACTTTGACCATATTATTCGGTTTTGTGGATTAGTATGTTAAGTTTCCCTAAATACTTTTTTTTAATAAAAGCCGAATTTAACCATGGCGGCTTGTGGGGGTCAATGCAAAAGGGACAATAATTTCCTACGTGAGAAATTCCTTCCCTTAAGTGGCGTTGATTCGAAAGATTTCTGCCATGGATAATGATTTCGACGTAGAAAATTTCATGAATCTCTAAGATGGCATCCATTTAAAAGTTTTCTACAGTATCTTTCGTACACCTCCACGTATAATATACTTCCAACTATAAACACCAGTATGACTTTCTCTTTCTTTTTCTTTGATCATGATTTGTTTTTAATAATTCCTTCCGTTCTTTTTCATTGCAATACCAGAAATCTCAGTATTTATAAACCGAAACACACTCTTAGCATGAATATTGCAATGAATTGTTCATAAGAAAAGAAGAAGAAAAACGAATATTACAATGCATATATTGCTTGATGTGTTAGAATTTTATGTTAGAAACCCTTGATTTAATCATGAAAAAGTAGCAAGATTTCAAAAAAAAAACTAGAAAAAAAGAGGTTTAAAGAGATTTATATTGTTTATGCAAAAAAACTAGAAAATTAGTGTAGAAGAGAGCCTAAAACATGTGTCACCTAGGAAATTTCCTACTTATTAGAGGTTTGAAAAACACGTGTTGATATGTGATGAGTCCCAAAACCTAAATAGTTTGGAGATGAAGTTTATGTCTTGAATTATCGATTAATCTCTTGGTTTTGATGATTTGATTCATTATTTCTAGTCAAGGTAGTCGGAGGCAAGTGCTCGGTGCTTGCAAAATTAAGGTCTTTTTGGTAAATTTGATGTCTCTTTGATGATTAAGTCAATAATTTATTGAGAATAATAATATTTCATAGAGATACTTTACAAATAAATATGTAGTAGAGAAAGAAAGTTTCAAGCCCTTTTTGGTTGAAGGATTTATTGTTTATTTATAGCAAATGAGTCTTATTATGGAGAGAAGACATTAAAGCGTAATATTGTCCTGATTGTTTTAATAAGAGAAAATATTTATAACATATGTATTAATATTGATGGAAAATATCTCTGACACATATAATAAAAAAAATATGATATATGTATTAATATTGATGAAAATATGATAGATTTTTAAAAAAAAATACACATTATCTCGTATGCAAAATTAATATCGATGTAAATGCCATGAATCTTTAAAGAACTTTTATACAAATTAAGGTAAATGGCAAGCAAGATTCAAAATATAGTTGTGCATATGAGACCAAGACTAGACTCTTCTTCTAAGTTGAACTCAAAAGAGTTGAATTCTTTTCTTTTTTTTGGAGAGGGGTTTTGGGTATGTTAAATTTGGATTTACCAATATGTAAAATGAATTTTACTAATATAGTAATATATATAACAAGATTTGTTGAAAATGATTTTTTAAAAAAATATAAGGAAAGTTTTAGAGTTTTGAAGATCAACATATTCATAATGATTTCAACCATAAAATTTCCAATGAGATTTGCTAGAAATAAATGCTTGATTTATAAAAGTGTTAAAGCTTTTAGTTGATATTGAATCTTCTTACATCTTGGTTTTTCTCTCTTTCATCAAAATAAATATGATAATTATATATATAATGATTTTTTCATTAGTAAATATCATTTCTTAAACCAAACATAGTTACGAATTACCGTTGTTGACTGGTAGATCTCCTGTTTGGTGGAGACACCACCTAAACTCAGCTAGTTAACATCTTTCCCGAGCTTCGAATGGAAGCAGCCATGGAACAATCAAAGAACGATCAAGACAGCCATTCTTTGTTAGAATTCCTAGAAGCTCTCAAGAAAGCTTCGAAAGATATGCAAACCAACCCCATCTTTATTACAAACGATCCCCAACCCAGCATGGAATCGATTTTAAACCTTGAAAGTGAAGTGGACACCATATTGTCGAGCGATCCAAATTTCTTCAAGCTTTCTCAATTACTATGCAACCTTAAAACCCTTTCCGAAAAGCTCAGAAGTTATCAGGAACACAGCCTCAAATCCTTCTTTTCCCGCCAGATCACAAAGTGCGAAATTTACCAGGTTGCATTCACTATGGAAATTGAAGTCCAGGCACGTATTGACAAAGAAAACGTACAAAATCTTGTCAGGACACTTGAAGAAGTGGTGGACATTGAGGAGGAGAAAGTGAGGGTCTTGAAAAGGTTCGAAAGGCGTTTATCACAGGGTTTCGATAGAGATTTTCAAGAAGTGGTTCTCAGAGGAAAAGTATTCGCCATTCTCGAATCGATACTCTGTGACTCAACTCGTTCAACGAGAGTTAGAGAACACGTAGCTCATACTATAGTTGCTCTGGTTAGATTCAATAGAGACGTGTTTGTGGGAATGGTTTTGATGAGTGGGATCGTCCAGGCCCTGATACCAATGGCTTCTTGCTGTTCAAGGCAGGTTGTCTGCTCACTCGTCACGTTGATCAGAACTCCTCTGATTGATGAAATGGGATTGCGTGGAGAAATCCCAAGAATTGTCAGCCTATTTTGCAGCTCCGAAGATCTGTCGATCGAAGTGGGAACGATGGACTGTATCTGTCAAATTGCTTATTTTGGCAGGATGGAAGTGATTGAATCCATGCTAGAAAAAGGGCTGATAGAGAAGCTGGTGGAGCTGCAAAGATCAGCACATGGAGACAACTTGATCGAGACGCATCAAAGCAAGGAGAGTGAGATGGCAGTGGTGGGTGAAGAAGGTGAAAGATTGAGCCTGGAAATAGATGAAATTGAAAGGGATTTGCCATTTGCAGGCTGCGTTGCCAGATTTTCTGTGCAGGTTGAAGTGGGAGAAGGGTTGGGTCCAGCAGAGAAGAAGGAGATTAAAGTGGAAATATTGAGGAGAATCAGAGAGGCCTCTGTTTCTGAGGCAGAGGCTGCCACTATTATTGCAGAGGTATTATGGGGTTCTTCACCTTGAAACTAGATTTTGGAAAAGAAATACTGTTCTTATTTTGTTTTTATTTTTAGAGCAATTATATAGCCTAGCACAGTCCATTAACTAGGGCTTCTAGATCTTCAGTTCAGGATTGGCATTGATAGTTTAGTGATGGTGGAAAAGTAGGTACACGGTTTTCTGTAAGATTGATTGAGCTTGAAAAATACGTTTACTTATTGAGATTATTCCGTGGGATTTATTTTTATTATGGATATTTATTAATGTCTATTTTTCATAGTCTTTTAAAAACATTAAAAAATATATATCTTTATTTTTCTGCTTTAAATTATTTATTTTTATTGTTTTTAGATCGATGTCTTGATGTTAAATATAATTTTTAAAATAAAAAAAAATATTTTGATATAATTCTAAACAAAAACACATGGAAAAACAACATCAACTATTGTATTAACCCATATAAAACATTCTAAGGAAAAAAAGATTAGAAAAAACAAGAACTAAGAACCTGGGAGACTTCAATTTGAGTTATCCCTCCAACAACATGCAAGATTCCTTTTTCCTAGATTTTTATTTTTCACTGGCCAGATTCACAAGTCTCTTCCCAACCTGAGCTAGCTATATCATAGTTTTTAGATGCTATTCACATTTGGTTGGTAAATTATGTGAATTATTATTAAGCCATGGATCATACTTTAGGTTAAAACAATATTATTTTATTTTTTTATAAAAAAAATATGTTAACTCGGTTACATTATTAGATTATTAAAAACCTAGTTAGGTTAATTGAATTTGTAGGGAGTATAACAACCATGATCTATATATTTGTTTTTTGGAAGCATGCGAAGGTAGGCACTAAACAATACATATATATATATATATATATATATATATATATATATATATATATAAAAGATGGTAGGAAGAAGGCAAGTCAAATAATTACAAGCACATCATGCTACTTTAATGTCCATATATAATGGCTACACACCAACCAAGTATAAGCTTTTCTAGCCCACCTTCCATTATCAACCATTAAATTAGCAAAATATAATACTTATCCCATGAATGATGCATATGCATCTAAGGTTTTGAAAGTATTTTTAAAATATTTTTTATTTAAAGATTTATTAAAATAATATTTTATTATTTTATTTTTCACATTAACACTTTAAATAATATAAAAATATTAAAAAAATAAGTTTATTACAGAATATAAAGTTTGGAACCGACTTCCCTAATACCTCCAAGCCTGTTCCTACTTCCTACACGACAAAATTGCGGCATAAAAAAACTGGTTTTGTTAATTAAATTTATGCATGTTTGGGAGTATAGTTGCGGTTGTTTTTTAAAGTATTTTTTTTTCAAAAATAAATTAAAATTATATTTTTTTTATTTTTTAAAAATCATTTT
Organism: Salix arbutifolia; assembly: GCA_025169955.1. Classification (NCBI taxonomy): domain Eukaryota; kingdom Viridiplantae; phylum Streptophyta; class Magnoliopsida; order Malpighiales; family Salicaceae; genus Salix; species Salix arbutifolia. Next base: position 18,939,143 of record CM045907.1, read on the forward strand.
TAATATCAGCACATCAAAATAATTTAATAACACCAAATTTTGTTAATTTAAACTTAAAAATAAAAAAAAAATTCAAAAATACTTTTAAAAAAATACTCACAAACACCCCTTCCCGACAGCATGCCTTGTCTTTTTGGACTCAATAAGTTCCCTTTCTTGGCATCGAATGAATATTACCTGCCGTATATGTAATTTATTTGCTCCCGGGGATATGCTGATTTTGGGGGTCCACGGTAAGATAGTGATGGATTTAAAAAAAGAATATATTTTCATGATTTTTTTTCTTAAATATAGTTTTGATATTAATATATCAAAATAATGTAATATATGAAAATAATCTAGAATTAATTTTTTAAAAACATATGATGTGGTCATGAAACAAACACGCCCTACGAATCTGTCTAAGAGTGCAGCATTTTCTTACAGGTATATTTATCTTGAAAATACATTAAATTTACGTTTTATTTATTGTTTTTTAATCTTTTAAATAAATCTAGAAACGATCACTTTAATATATTTTCAATCAAAAATATTTTAAAAAACATTTTTCACCATTATATCAAATTGAAATAATTCTCCCAATCTTGGGTGGCTGAAGTTCTAGGGTGATGAAAGCTAATGAATGAATTGTTAAGAAATCATCTCACCTAAAAGTTTAAACTTTTAGGTGAAGCTCCAGAATATGATTATATTAGTTTCTAACACACACCCTCAAGTGAAAGCCCCTTGGGCTTGAAACTTGCACAAGTCTACATTACCTTGTGCTTGATTTTTTTATCAAATAGAATGGGGGTGGTGAGATTCGAACTCGTGACCGCTAGATCAACAAGGTTCTGATACCATGTTAAGGAACCATCTCACCTAAAAACTTAAACTTTTAGATGAGGTCTCAGAATATGATTATATTAGTCTCTAATATGAATGAGAATTCAAGCATTATAATTTTAACCACTGAAAATTGACCGTCAAGAAATTAAAATAATTAGCGTGATAACATTTCAATTGAGTTTAGTAGTAGTCATTTGATAAATTTAATAGGTCGAAATCATGAAATAATGTTTATATTTTATTTATTATTGAAGTTGTTTGCTTTGTTGGGTAATGTTAAGTGCTAATAACTATAAATAAAAGCTGAACTCAAGATGAAAATAGCATTTGTCAATAGTAATTTCATTGACTGTAAAAAATAAATTAAGAAAAATAAATAATTAAATCATCATAGTAAGTATATTGTCTAGATAATACATTAAAAAGAAGCAAAAGTAGTTAAATAAAGACAAAAATGTATCTTTTCATGTGCTTGTTTGGGAGTTTAGTTGAGATTGCTTTTGAAATTATTTTTCATTAAAAAATACATCAAAATGATGTTTTTTTTATGTTTTAAAAATTATTTCTGACATCATCACATGAAAATGATATAAAACACCAAAAATAATAATTTAAAGTAAAAGTGTATTTGAAAAAAATTCAATTTTTTTCAAATACACTTTTGAAACGCAGTGCCAAATACCACATAATAGAACTAAAGTATAATTTTTGTAAGGGATCTCAAGATCAAACTCAAAACTCTTGTGCTATTACTCAATAAAAACTCAATCAGATGTATACATGTGACCATATATTAAGGATTAGCCTCTTGAGCATGATGTGATGACAGATGACTTCCGATATGTATAACAGATCTTGAGTTTGAGTCAAGGCATGCATCTCTTGTAACAGTTTGGGACAACCAAAATTTTATTCACTTATCTGGTCCCACAAAATACACTTTTCAGAAAAAGGTATATAAAAAAATATTAGGAATTAAAAAAAAACAATTCAATGAGTCGTATTAGGAACTAGAATGAAGTTATTAATTTATTTACCCCTAAAACTCTACTACTAGAAATATTAATTTATATTAACCATATGCTAAATTTCTATACCTAAAAATCTTAAGCCTCCTTCAATCATGTGTCAAGCTTGTCTAAAAGTGATAACAATTATCTTTTAAAGTTTTTCTTAAGAGATACATCTAAATAATATTTTATTTATTATTAATTTTTAAAATATATTTTTGGCATAAAACACATTAAAACTATCCAAAATTAATAAAATATTTAATTTCAAAAGAAACGCCATTTATATCTCAAATCAATCACATTCTTTGTTGTTACAGGGGGGTTATAAAAAAAGTCAATAGAGCCAACACAGAAATTAAATGATTAGTTAATGGGTTGATTGAGAGAATACCTCGAGTTAAATGAGTTAGTTGGGACTTGATAAATCGGACCATTTTAGCAACAAAACTCTTAAAAACCATGTTCATTCTAGAAACTAAAAGTTTGAAATCTTATTTTAGTCCATGTAATTATGAATTGTTACAAAGTCATCCCTGTTATCAAGTTTATACTTTTTTAAAATACAATTCACTCTCTAATTAAAAAAATCAATCACATCTTTGAATTTTAAATTGTAAACATAATTAAAATTAATCAAATCTAAATGAGTCAGTTAATAAGAGTAACCATTAAGCTAGGTTTTTAACCAAGTTAATTAAGTTTATTTATTCTATTATTTCCTTAATTCAGATTAATTTAGGCTCTGAACTGAGCGGGACGGGCTGAGTTTTTCAACTATTGTCCTACCTTAACTCCCCTTATGGTTAGAAATTAGAATTTTTTATTTTTGTTACAAAAAAATCTAATTTAATGACCAAATTCTATAAATTAATAAAAACATTTAATGACCAACTACTATTTTGTGCCTGTCGTTTTTGAGACCACGTCACAATAAATTCAGGGAAGAGTTATGTTTTAGTAATAACTAGTTTAATGGCCCGCACTTCGTTGCGGGCGAAGTAAATAATTTTTACAACTGTTCAGATTAAAATATAATATTTATACATGTAAAGTTTGATATAATGAAACAAATTAAAATACTCTGTTATAACAACAGTAACATCGAAGTGTTAACTTCTAAAATTATCATCACTCTTATTGTCAAAACAATAACAATTATCAAAATACCTCGAGAGAAAAAAAAAGCAAGTAAGAACAAAAACTTAAATTATTATTATTATTCTTAATATTAATATTATTATTCCATAATAACCAAAAAAACAAAATTAGATCAAAGACTAAAAGAAGTCTAAAAACATTAACAAAAGAACAAATAAAAAAATAAAATAAATGATAAAACAAAAATAAAAATTATTACCTGAAAAAAAAAATCATTTCACTTGAAAATTAAAAAAATTGACCGCACTATGTTGCGGGCTGAGAAATTTTTTTTTATGATTGCTGGAATTAAAGAAATTAATAGGATTTGTTGGTCTAAAATTAAAATATAATATCTATATATACAAAATATAATATAATAAAACAGATTACCACGTCTTATCATAAAAATAGCAAAATCAAAGTTTTAACATAAAAAATTATCATTGTCATTATTGTCAAAACAATTAAAATTATCAAATTATCATGAGAGAAAAAACATTCAAAAACATTCACAAAAGAGTAAGTAAGAAAAATAATTAAATTTATTATTATTATTATTATTATTATTATTATTATTATTATTATTATTATTATTATCATTGTGTTAATAAAGAATAAAAAACCAGAAATAAATGAAAGACAAAAAAAATTGTAATAACTTTCACAAAAGATGAGACAAAAAAATAAAATCAAAATTATTAGGCAAAAAAATTAATCTAACTTGAAAATATATAAAAAAAACCAATAAAAAACTAAAAGACAGAGCAAATAAAAAAATATAATAGATGATAAAACAAAAATAAAAATTATTAGCTGAAAAAAATCATTAGCGGCTATAACCGTATTTAGCTATTTAAAAAAATATTAAAAAAAAAAGTTGCGTCAGACCGGACCGAACCGGACTGGTCGTATGCGAGCAATTACATCCGTGACCCTCAGCTGGAACCTTTTTTTGTCCTATTATCAGGGTTAAAATCGTTGAAACACTGTTCAAAGAACAGAAAAAAAAATCGATCAAAGAAAAAAAAATCAATAACTTTAACCAAAAAAACCAACCAAAAAATGAAAAACAAATATAAGAAAAAAAATAATTTGACGTCAAAATAAATAAATAAAAATAATAAAAAACAATTAAAAGAAATAAAAATGAAAAAAAAAACATAAGTTAAAAAACAGAAGAAGCAAAAAAAAAAAGCAAAAAAAAAATAAAAAATTAAAGCAAAAACAGATTGCAAGTCGCGCTGGGCAGGGTTCGAACCCTGCCCTCCTTGCGCAGGCGCGCCTGCTTTCCGGTAGGCTACTGGCCTCTCTTTGTTATTCCCTGTGAAACAATATATAAGTATCATAAAACTTGCGAATCAAACCAATAGTGCACAGTGATTACTGTTAAAAACGAAAAAAAAAAAAAAAAAAAAACACTATTGAAATCCACAGTGTTTTCACTCACAATGCACAGTGTTTTCCTGATCTCTTTTAGTTTATTGTATAATTTTTTAAAGTTATTTTTAGTTTAGAAATATATTTAATTTTTTTTTTTGTAAGGGAGATACTTTTACCATTGATATATATAAAGATCTAAAAAATAAAATAAAATTTTAAAAAATCAAAATTGATATATTGTCCTGTCTTGTTACCAAACGGTATGTTAGAGAGAGAAAGAGAGTTCCACGTAGGAAAGAGAAAGAAACAGATACAACAACAAAAATGTAAAATAACCGCGTTTGCTCCACCCGCCTTTGCGTTGAACGACATGATTTTTTTTATTGACCTTTTGCCTATTTAAATTAATTACTTTCCTTGTGGAGTCATGAATTGGTCAAAGTAATCTTTCTTCCACTACAAATCATTATGTAAGAGTGAAATTAATTGTTGATTAGGTTTAAATGTGTCTAGATTTATATAAAATATTTATTTTTACTGCCAATTTCAAAAAGAATTCCTCTTGTCTTAACCGATCATGTGCTTGTTTATTGTATTCCAAATATTAAAATTGTGTTTTTTCTAAAAAAAAAATCATTTTTTTATTATTTTAATATAATAATATCAAAAATAAATAAATAAATAATATCTTAATATATTTAAAAAAAATATTTTAGTAAAAAAACCATGCAGGTTATCTGAAGATTAAAAAAAATATATAATTAGCACAACAATGAACAACCACTAAAATCACAAAAGAAAAAACACTAATTAACAAATTAAACTTCTCTCTACCTTCCCTCCCTCCCTTTTTCCAGCCAAATTCTCCCTTCATTTGCAGGAATCTTGGCCTTTGTTTTTCTTTTTTCTAGCTCACAATATACACCATCAGCCTGGTTAAGGATCGAAGCCCACGCCATCTAAAGCCTGAGAGATCTCCAACATCACCCTTGACCTTTCATTTTCCTTGCAAGGTTTTATAGCCAGTTGAATATACATACGTTGTCGGTGTCCAGTAAAATACTAAAATTAAGATCTGAGAGGTTTTACAGATCTCTGAAATTCTTTGGCTGTTTTCTCTATCTGGGTTTTTGTTAAATTTGTGAAACATTTATGGGTTGGAGATATAAAGCTGGTTTGTTCCTTATAGCCGCTGTTGTTATTATATGGGTCACCTCTGCGGAAGTTACCCAGGTAATCATAAAAAAAAATCACATTTGTTCCCCTTTATCTAATCTTTATTCTTGTTGAGAATTGGATTGCTTTTAGATATTTGGTTAAATTTGCTGGCCATTAATTATGCTGCTGGCCCAGTTATTGAAATCAGCATCTCCTTTGGTATTGTTTTGTCTTAGATGGTGTGTTTTTGTTACTGGAATTGTTGAGGTTGAAGAAATATAGTTTTGTGTGTTAAAAACTGAATCTGAGATTTTTTTTTTTATAAAACTGAACTGTTTTGATTCACCCTTTTACACTTGATGGGTGGTGTGAGCATATTTTCGGTAAAATATTAGTTGGTTTACAGAGAAATTGTTGTAAATAATGAAGTTGAGAGATTATTTCAAAAGTTTTTTTACTCCATATTGGAAAGATATTATCTTCTTTGTTTAAGTTAAATTATTTAAACCAAAAAAGTTTTTATTTCATATTGAAAAAACACATTTTTTTCCCTTGTGAATATAGAGTATATATACTAATGAACTTTCAATCCTATATTGAAAAAATAAGACTAACTTCTAGTGTTTATGTAGTGAACTTTGATATGGGATAATTACCAATAAAAGAATTTGGTAGTATCACACCTATAGGGTTATGCAAGCAAGAGAAACCAAAATGATTGCTCACTGCTCATGAGGCTTCTAGACTTTAATTTCCTTGCTAGCTGTTGTAGATCTCTGATTGACCCCCTGTGCGCAAGCCTCAGGTTTGTTGTTTGTTTGTTTCTGTTCGCCAGCATTTTACAACAGAAATGAGTTGAAAAGACGAGGAATGCTGGATTTCACAGAAATTGAAAATGACCATGAAAATAAATGTTGATTATTAGTCGAGTTGGTGATCGATACAATGGAATTAATGGCAATGAATATAAGAGAAAACAATGCAGCTATTTAGTAACATAGGTACAATCACTCTTTATTGTCTGGTTTATTTGCAAGGGAATGGATTGTAGGTGCATGGTTGTAGGAATTATGTTAGTTCAAGTGTTTGTTATGCAGAATATTTGAATTTTTATTGAAAGTCTTAGAAATGAGTGAACTTTAATGTTTTGGCCTAATGAATGAGGTGTTAATAACAAAAATGCATTGCCCAACAGGATATATTTGCATATTATAAGCAGCCATTTGCAGTGACATATCTTGGAGCTTCTCTTTTGGTGGTTTACCTCCCAGTGGCATTCCTTAAAGATTGGACATGTAATCTGCTAAAGCGACAGTCTTCTAAAAGTGGTAATGATGCAGCCAGCGTAAATGGGTCTTCTGATGAATTAAGCTCTCCTCTAAGTCGCAAAATCTTTGAAATTGAACTTCAGGGAACTTTGACTAAAAAAGACAGTGAACTGGACCTTGCATCTTCAGAAGAAGGAAAGCCTTTAGTTTCTAGACACAAGGATGATTTGAATGCTCTTAAACATGACAAAGAGCTCACAACCAGAGAAATTGCCATGTGTGGTTTTTATATAGCCCCTATCTGGTTTGTAACAGAGGTAAGTCTTCTCCAGGACTATCTTTTCCTTTATGTGTTTCTCCACAATAACAATCAAGTTGATGTGTGAATCTAATATTGATTGAGGGAAAATACCAACAAGGATGTAAAATGAATGTACAAAATCAATACAAGAATATTTCTATAATGCTTGTCCACATATATTTGCTAGGCTCTATTTTGTTTTGCATTGGACTCCCGAACATAAAGGAATTCAAGAAAGTTCTTAGTTATTATTTCTTGCTGTGGACAGTACCTATCAAATGCTGCACTAGCACGGACGAGTGTTGCAAGTACAACAGTTTTGTCATCAACTTCTGGACTTTTTACTCTTTTCATCGGTGCGTTTTTGGGTCAAGATTCTTTAAATGCAGCAAAGGTGACAGCTGTCCTGGTGAGCATGGCTGGTGTTGCCATGACTACTTTGGGAAAAACTTGGGCTGCAGATGAGTCACAGCTAAGTGATTCCACGTAAGTATATAACTCCATATTTGTTGGTTATGCCACCTTACTTTTAAATTCCCTATCTGTCAGCATAAAGCAAAATAAAGGACACTGCTGATGCTTTTCAATGTGGCTACATGAGGTACCTTACTAGTAATGCACCATAAAGAAGGAAAGAGTTTCCGATACAGGCTCCCAGTGCATTTTTACTAAAGTGCGAATTAAAAAGTGATAGTTAAGGTTTGTCTATCTTCTAAGGTGAACATTACCTGCACCAAAAATATTATCGAGAACCTTAGATAAATAATCTACTGATACCTCAATACATTCAGATGCAAATACCATGGTTACTTCACGTGCAGTAACATCTTATGCAGGACAATAACAACTTCATCAAATTTCACATGTATTATTTGAGCAGCTATTATCTTATAAGCTTGCTCGTTGTAATTCGTTTCTGGGCGTTGACAGTTGATATTTGTGTTTAGCAATGGCAAACGCTCGCTTGTTGGGGATCTTTTTGGTCTTCTCTCAGCCGTGTCATATGGACTATTTACAGGTTTGCCATATCTCCATTGATTGCTTTGTTTTTAGTATTCCAATATTCATAGGTAGTCATTGTTTTAGTTTTATTCTGCCAAAGCACAGTGTTAATGTATGCTTTTTCAACCTTTGCTGCAGTGCTTCTTAAAAAATTTGCTGGAGAAGAAGGAGAAAGGGGTGATGTGCAAAAGTTGTTTGGTTATATAGGATTGTTTACACTAGTAGCTCTGTGGTGGCTTGGTAAGATGCTATATTTGTTCACTGTCCTTTGATTGGGTGCAAATGCAATGCATGAGATCATGGAATCATAGCTTTGTAGGATGTGATTGATGATCCAGGCACTAAATTTTACCCATTTGTTGAGTCATTGTTCAACCTCTGATGGGACTTATTAGTTCAAACAAAAAACTTCGTTTATGTCATGACAGATATGGAGTTTAGACAGTAATGCTTTGAAATTAATCTTGTTTTACTTCTCAGAATGTGTGGGTGGCAATGACTTTATTTTGCATTTGTTTTCCTTTTCATTCTTCGATTTATATTTTATTGATATTCTGCCATTTTGATGGGCAACTAGTCTGAATTGAAAACCATTTAGCATTCTGACTTCACCGTTTTCTTTAGCTTTTGGGTTTTCTTTGCCTGGACATGTCAGATCCTGAGAACTGACAGAATCATTGTTTTCTGTTTGTCTGCCAGTTTGGCCGTTGACAGCCTTGGGAATTGAACCTGAGTTTACAATCCCTCACTCTGCTAAAGTGGATGAAATTGTTCTTGCCAATGGCTTTGTTGGAAGTGTCCTCTCTGACTACTTTTGGTACATGAAAGCCACCCTTCTTTCTATTACTGCTTCCTATTCATTAGCCTAGCCTCTCATTCTGAAGCTGCTATTTTCCTTCCAGGGCATTATCTGTTGTTTGGACAACTCCATTGGTGGCCACCTTGGGCATGTCCCTCACCATCCCTCTTGCTATGCTGGCTGACATGGTGATTCATGGCCGTCATTATTCAGCAATTTACATTCTTGGTTCTGCTCAGGTAATGATTGTCGTTCTTATAAAACGCCTCCGCGTAAGTTTCGTTGACATCAGGAAACAAGATAACCATCCATTATATCTGCCACAAATTAAAGTTCCGAAACGTGGTCTGTGTCATTTTCTTCTCCTTCCATCTTAAGATGAAAAAGGTGGAAAATTGCTATTATTTCAGTAACAATCTCATGCTATAAAAACCTGTTGAACGACATGTTACAAAGTGATGGTTGGCATTTGGAGCTAAAGTTTGACATCCGTGTAATCCTATCAATCTGATGTTCTTTCTTCATGTGCTGCAGGTATTCGCAGGTTTTGTGATTGCTAATCTTTCAAGTTGGTTCTCAAAGAAGTTAGGGTTATAGCATTGGTGAAATCCTGGCCTAAAGCAATCCTGATTATTTTTCTCGGGGCTTTCCTTCACTGTTTTGACTTGATATCAAAATCTTGGTGTGATCCTCAATGTCTTGTCTTTACAGGGAATGTACCGTCATGGTAAGTGTAAATGTAAGCCACAGGGTTTTGTATTTTGGGATGACAGGTCTGGTGGAGGGATGTGCCCTAATTGTAATAAAAACATTTTCGTCCAAAGATTTTTTTTTTTGTTCTTCTTTTATTACCTTGTGAATGTAAATTTAAACTGATTTGAGGATGGTGGGGTCAAGTCACAAAAGTGGTCCCATGCATGTGATGTGTGCCTGGCTGCCTGCTATTCGCTCCCAGGTATAGCAAAAGGGATGCCTTGGATTCATCTGACCCTGTGAGTCAAAGCACCCCAAACCTGCGTCCATACCTCAATGTCCGTTCACCTTCAATCCCGTTTCAATGAGTTCGACAACTTGCTGTTTATATACCGTTGATATGATCTGGAATTGAAAATAATTTGAAAACACTAAAAAAAAATTTAAAAATTTAATTAATTTTTTTTAAAAGTGTTTTTTAAACGTAGTAAATAAAAAATAAATTTGAATATTGAGGGGTCTGAGATGATGAAGTAAAGGAAGTTAATGATGGAAGCAGGTGTACTATTGATTGTTCTACAATGAGAAAACTCTTCACCGAGAATTCCTTCTTTAAAAGAGAAGGTCATTTTGTAGGAGGAAAAGAAGTTCCCAGAAACCAGGAGACTTAACACACCTGCATGTGTACAAAACTTCATTGAAGAGAGAAAGGTATTGTTTGATGGAGTTTCCCTGGGAAGCTTGACAGGAGAAAATTAAGTCACATTTTATTCATTGACAGAATTCTTCTAGACATCTGTGATTGATAAAAGAATCTTTAGAGTAGCACGTTAATTTCTAAAATGTTTTTTTTTTAATTTTAAAATATATTGAAATAATTGAAAAAACTTCACTAATTCCATGTGCTTTCTCTGACATGTTGGCTCCTAAACCCGAAGCTTCAATGAGTTGCCTGGATTTGACAGAGGTAGGTGATCATCGAAAATAGTTTATTTGATGATAATAATTAGGGTTCGTGAGATTCACCGGGGATTTGCTCCGGAGATGGTTTTGGAAAGAGTATTTTAATAGAATTGGCTACCCTTTTTTCTCACGATCTTGCCTTGTTGTATGAGACAATTATATGTTGCCATATACAAAATCAAATCTATGATAGTTAAAAAAAAAATCGAACAGAATCTTTCATATTTAGCAATGTTTTAAAAGTATTTTTGAAAATTTTAAAAACATTTTTTATTTTATTTTTTATGCTTTTAAATAATTTTAATACATCAATATCAAAAATATTTTAAAAAATAATCTCAATTATATTTTCAAACAGTTATTTCATCCATCAATTAGATAATCCTCCCCTCACCATTTTCACATTGCGATACTATTTGTTTTAAAAATATTTTTTTAATTTAAAATTTTTAGTGTTTTTATATCATTTTCATATGCTCATATCAAAAATAATTTTTAAAAAATAAAATATTATATTAATATATTTTTAAATAAAAAACACTTTTAAAAAATAATCTCAGCCACATTACCGAACAATAAATTTTAAAAATATCATTTTAACTAAGGACCTCTCTAGATTATAATATGCCTAGTCATAAATTCCTGCCCCACATCACGTGTTGACTCCATCAAATTAAATCGAGATATAAATATATCTAGTTTAAGAGACATCTACAAAATTATTTAATTTTTAAAAAAATAAATAAATATTGGTAAAAATATTATTTATTTATTTATATTTTTAATTGAAACTAATAAAAACACGGCATGTTTTCTCCATGTCTTAAGAGTCAAGATTAGCAAAAAACTGAGTTGAGTTCATACATAAGGAGGACATGTGGGGATGCAATTAATCAAATTAAAACTATCTTTATTGAACATTGATACCAGAGGGGCTTATGTGTAATTAAGAGTCTGTTAGGCTGTTACATCATTTCCTTCTTTTTAAACTCTCTTCCTCCAGTTGGAGAAAAAAAATCCCAACAGAACCTACCTACAAATTTCTTCATCAAATCGCACATATCATCTTCTACTTGCTAATATACGGTCCTCTCCTATACCCATACGTAAAACATACGGTACCTTTCTCACCTTTGAAATGGAGAGCAGTATACCAGTGTCGACTAAATCAGAGCGAAGATGGAGATCGAAGCCGTTACAGACCTCTAAACCATCTCTTGTTCTAGCTTTCTTCTCTTGTTTCGCTTGGCTATACGTCGCTGGCCGGTTGGTTTCCATCATTTCATTTTTTTACTTCGCTGTATCAGTTTCATCGAAAATCACAAAAAAATGATTTAATCTGTGATTAGCCAGCTATAATTATCGGGTTTTTTTGTGTGGATTTAACTGCAATTAATTAGGGTAGTTCTGAAACTCAAATCGTGAATTTATTTTTTACCGTGTTTCTTTTTTGTTTAATTGTGAATTTTTGATTTATTAAGCTAATTTTAAAATATTGGAAATAAACATTCATTAGGACGTGTTTGGAAAAACGAATATGGATATAATTTGTAATTTCTAAATGTTTTAGCTACGGTTTATTGAGATCGTGGTGGTTGTAGTTGTATAGTCGTAATTTGATGCAATGAGTTCAATTTTAATTAAGAATTATGGATTAATTATATTTAATTTGCTTTTGCTTTGCTCTTTCTGTGATTTAGGCTATGGCAAGATGCAGAGAACAGAACATTACTTTCTAATCTTCTAAAGAGAAATACAGCTCAGGTTCATACTGATCCTTTAAAAAAAAATATTATTCATTAGAAAAATGAAAAGAACTATTAATTTTTCTCTTTTTTCAAATATTTGTTCGCAGGGACCAAAGTTTCTTACAGTTGAAGATAAGCTGGTTGTACTAGGATGCAAGTATGTTTTTCTTCTTTACTCTTATATTAATATTTTTCAAAATTGAATTTGTTTTATGCTGTGATGTGAATTGGTGTTATTGATTGTTGATTGTTTTATTTGTAGGGATTTAGAGAGGAGAATAGTGGAGGCAGAAATGGATTTGACTTTGGCTAAGAGTCAAGGGTATTTAAAAAACCGGCTTTCGGAAAATGGGTCATCTGGTAAAAAAATGCTTGCAGTTATTGGTGTTTATACTGGATTTGGTAGTCACTTGAAGCGGAAGGTGTTTAGAGGGTCTTGGATGCCTAGAGGTTAGTTGGTAATTGATTAGATATTATGATGGCTATGGAGTGTGTTGTCTTTTGTGTGGTTGTTAAGGTTGCAGATTTTAATTGATTTCATATACTGTGTTGGTTTTCATTTGTTTCCATTGATGCTCATCCAATAAAAAGAAAATTCTGGCATTATATGAATTTACTCTCCTGGTAAAGTTTTGACCTTGAAAGATTTACTTGACGTTTTGCATAGTTGTTAAGAGTCATGTGATTAGATTGTGTTTTTTTTAAGTATTTCCTTTACAAGCTAAGTGGTTTTACTCAGGAATCTATTGTTGTTTTCACAATGTGAATGATAGTCCTATATCCTTTAACTCTTGAAAAATAAATCACCAGCATTGTTGTTTCTTTTGTAGGTGATGCCTTGAAAAAACTCGAGGAAAGAGGAGTAGTGATACGTTTTGTGATTGGTCGCAGGTTTTCCTTCGCACTATAATCTTTATTGTAGTATTCAAATACCCTTCATTTTTTTTTTTCTATTAATCAATTTGCTTGGTTTAATTCCTTTTACATTACCAGTATTATGGTTGAGATAGCTACTAATGCCATGGATTTTATGATAACTTTAAACTGGCAGTGCTAATCGAGGGGATAGCTTAGATCGAAATATTGATAGTGAAAATCGTTCAACAAAGGATTTCTTGATTCTTGTAAGTGATGCAAATTCGTACTCTATAATTTGTATTTTTAAACATACGCATGTACATTTTCTAGTATGATGTATTTTCACTAGTAATGGTTTCTGAATCTTGTTGCTGGCCTTTTGAAGTTTTGTCCTTTCCTTGTTAGATGTCCTGGATGAAAGTTAAAACCTTTACCTGTTCATAATCACTAGATATTCTTTGGACTATTATAAAAATGATATTTAGCAAGCATAACTCTCGATGCAAAATGCTCTCTTGATTTCATTAAGTCACAAATATTTGAATGGTGTCTGATTTCTTGGATTCTACAGGAAGGAGTGTAAGTGCACTTATCATTAATTTTATTTCAGGAAGGTCATGAGGAGGCTCAAGAAGAATTGCCCAAGAAAGTAAAGTCCTTCTTTAGCACTGCGGTGCAGACATGGGATGCAGAATTTTATGTAAAAGTTGATGACAATATTAACCTGGATCTTGGTATAGCCTCAATGTCATATCTGGTTATTTAAAACATACACCAAGATATTCAAAATTTATTCATTAGACCTGATTTTTCGTTGTTGTATGCTCTGTTTTTCTTGTGTAGAGGGGCTAATTGAACTACTTGAACGTCGTCGCAGTCAGGATAGTGCTTACATTGGCTGTATGAAGTCTGGAGAAGTTGTAACTGAAGAGTATGTGATTTATCATATTTTATTTCAGCCTAATTGTGGTTGCCTACCTAGTTTAACATGTTTGACACTGTGCAGACATTTTAATATGTTGTACTGCTTCTTTATAGATGGATTAAATCTTTAATGAAGTTTTTGGACTTTCTTCCTCGTACATTTGGAATAGTAAAATTCATCACACGGCATTATTTTCTGAACTTGTCACCCTCATGTGTCAGTACTGTCATTCTGATTTACTTGGCAGAATTAATGCATAAATCATATTCCACCAAAGAGTGTATGCTTATGTGTGGAAAGCCTGAAATATTCATATCTATGCTGTTTCTTTTTTCTGTTGCATCTATAATTACATACTGATCAAACAACCATGATGAATGTATGAGTTTCATTCATGCGTTCATTTGAGCAAAGTCTCCTATTTGACCATTCTTACTTTTCAGTCCTGTAAAAAGAGGTTTTCTTTTTTCTTTTTAAGTTGAGGTTATCTGCACTCTTTTTTCAGCCTTGAAACCTTTCAATTCTAAGGTTATTGGAATTTATTTGAGAATCTAACCTTTTATTGATTTTCAGGGGAAAGCCATGGTATGAACCTGATTGGTGGAAATTTGGAGACGAAAAATCGTAAGTGGCTGAAATTGTGAATGACAACACAAAAAGAAGTTAGCTGTACATGTATAATTGATAATTTTGGTTAATATCTGCAACATCAATTTATGGTTTTATATACTGCATGAATGGTCAGAAATTGTTATACATTCACCTCTTGTCATTTCAGGTACTTTCGACATGCATCTGGTTCACTTCTTATACTCTCCAAAAACATGGCTCGGTATATTGACATAAACAGGTTAGATATAAACGTTATAACAGGGAAAGTTTTAATTTTGGGAGTGAGCATAAGTTTGGTCAGTTTGGGAGTTGTGACTCAAATGCAGCTTGGTTGATGATAGGAACTCTCTAGGATCAATATTAGATTAAAAACTTCAACTACATTAGCAGAATATGTGCAAAGCTGAGGAATTGGAAACCCTCCATCTCCTCATTGTACCATGGCCTTTGAGCTTTGTGGGAAGTGGAAAGAAGTTCGTTTCCCAGCATACTTTTCTGAAGTTGATGAGGAATATGTTTACATAGTAGTGATACACAAGTACCGGATTTAAGAAAGGCTTAATAGAAAGTAAGCTTCCCAGTTCTTATTACAAGTTCTGTTGGCTGAGAAGTTCATCACTGTGGTGGTCGCCTGTGCAGAATTTTACTCAAGTTAATGCAGATTTCATCACCCTTTGCATGAGTTGCAAACTAAACTGGCTCGTTATTATATGCAGTGCATCTCTAAAGAGTTACGCTCACGATGATACATCAGTGGGATCTTGGATGATGGGTGTCCAAGCAACCTATATAGACGACAACCGCCTTTGCTGCAGTAGCATTAAACAAGGTAAGCTTTTTCTACAATGTCCCTTTGATAGAATTGAGCTTGTTTTTCTCTAGCATTTTCCTCTCTCTCTTTTTAGTGCTCATCTTTTCTTTTCTGAGTTGATAGCTGTGGTCTCTGGACTCGACGGTAGAAAAGCATGTATACTAATAATAAAAAAACATTTGTAATTATCAAGTGATACTTCTTTTCTGCCACACGTGATAGATTATTTGAAGTCCACTCTTCCTTACCCTTCCCTCATGAGTGAATTTGAACTGAACTGTTCAGTGAACTTTACAAGCACCTTTCATCTACTAGTTTACTGATTATCAATGAAGTTGTACTAACCGCAAAACCTCTCTCCGTTCATTCGCAGACAAGGTTTGTTCCCTGGCTTGATCAGAGAGAGGGGCTTCCATTTCATAGACACAGATCAAACTTGCTTTCTAAGGTTTGTTTAATGGCACATTGAGTGAGATATGCCACTGTATCTCGCACGCCATGCCGGTATTCCTGTGGAGCATTCGTTGGACAATTCTTTTTAGGTGCAGAGATTAGTCACATTCTTTTAGGATTGACACGAGCAAAGTGCATCTTTCCTTACTGGCTTTGCATTTTGTGAACTCGTCATTTATTTCTTCTTATAGATTATTATGCTGTATTAGTCGAGTTTTCCATCCCTTCTATAAAGATCTCTTTGTAATTAGCGAGCAAATGGTGGAGTTAAACACCGTTATTCAATACAGACGCAGGCATTACTGAGAGATGTTTATGATGAAAAGCATGCAATGTTATTCGTTCAAGTATATTTTATTTCTTGACCAAAAAAACTTCAGAAAATTTTTAATAGCCAAGCTGATGAAGCCTTTCATCTCCCATCCTAATTTTATCAAACAAATGACTTGACATTTTCATTATGTAAATTGCTACTCTTTTATTTATAGTTGATCTGATTTTTCAGCTAACAATTTTCAAAGCATGTGGTGATTAAATGCTGTGGTTGTGATTTTATTCGTGTGTCGAACATACGACGTGCCAATGTCCAGCATGATAATACTTAATTATGATTTAGGTGATTCTTAATTCATCTTAATTTGATTAGTCGTTGAAATATATATTTTAATTACAGTAGCAAATGACAATACTGTACGACGTGGATTTAAAGAAATTTTTTTGGCAATCAGTGTAATTTTTCTCTACTTGATAGTTTATGTAGCTTTTGAAAATAACATCCACATGCATTTTACCATATGATAATCTATATTCTTTTAATTTTAATTTGTATTTAGTCAACTAATTCTGTGAGTATATTGTTGACTTTCTGAATTCTGATGATAGTATGATACAGATGAGAAAACCACAAGGCATTAGTATTTTAAATGTATCATAACTTGATGGCTAACATAAGAGAAAACTAAAAATCTAGAGAGATGCCTGTACAATAGATATGATTTAAAATCCGTACAAGAATGCAAATAAAATTAAATCTATAAATTAATATCCATGAAAATTCATCGAGAAATTATTAGTCAAGACTGAAATAAAAAATATTATTTTCTCAATTCATGAGTGCTATATGATACAAGGAAACAGAAACATGAGGACTTGGGAAGTTCCTTTTTTATTACAATGTATCTATCATCCACAATTGCAGTTCCCGAGCAAGAAGTCCAGGAAGCAGCAAGCCTGGTATCGCATGTTCATGTATAAAAAAAGGAAATGATCTTTACAAGGAGGATCGCATACAACAACAGCAGTTTTCCCTCTAAAAGAATGATCTTTCATCGTTATCTCGAGCACGCAACAAACTGGAAAAAAAAGTTGTTGTCAATAACTTCAGATGCCATTGACCATGGAGCGACTGAATCTGTGTGTTTTCCACTTGATCTGTTCGCAAAAAATCAGAAGACACTGGGTTATTAAACAATTTACAGACAAGTTTTCACAAAACGAGTTTAAAGCATTTACTATGCAGGCTGCTCCGATCAGAGGAAGGCATGGGTGCAATCATGGGATATGCAAATGTTATAGCTTAAAACAACATAAACATATGCACTTTATGAAGCCGCTACATTTATTTAATGGAGGTGGTGATTCTATACTCGGACAGAACTACTTGATTTCATCCCAAAACCCCTGAGATACAATCAAACTCATACCCGAAGATGCAATGCGTAGGGAGAGCTGGAGGGGACAGGTTGCCTTGGCTTTGCATATCATTGCATGCAAGAAAACATGGGTGGAAAAAATAATTTAATCTAACACATGTAAAACGATTTCGAGTAACTCGATGCAGTTTTGGTAATACTTCTATCGTTGACTCTCTTCTTACCTCATTTTTATTTTTTTGGTGTCAAACGATTGACATCAGAAAATCATGCTCACTTTGTTTCATCAAAAATATCAATTGAAGGGGTTTCGATAGTTTTTTGAACCCTACACATTTTTTCCCTGAAAACAAAACTTAACATGGTCAAGCATATCAGCCAAAAAAGAAGGGGGGGAAGATGTGATAAAGAGAACGAGTAACTCAGTTATATAAAGGCTATAGCATTGCCCTTCAAGAACATAGTTGACTATTTCTGCACAGAATACCTGAAAGAAATCTTACTTGTAAACCTCTCTATATATAATGGCATATACCTGTAATAGCATCAGATGCCCAAGGAAAGACGCAAATGAGAAGGCACTATTGTGCCAAAGCTCAAACATGCATCCCAACAAGAAGTTATTGTGCATTTCAATTCTGTCACATGAACGGAACCATATGGAATCTTGTTTAACTTAAATTCAAATCAAAAGGGGCCAGCATTTTTTTCTTCTAATTCCTACATCATAAATAAAGTCCTTAGAGGTGAAAGTTCATATGACATTACTGTCTCCCTTCATAAATTGCCTTTTTTTTCAAGTAATTTTAATATCAATCATCCCAGAATGCTGAAGTAATTTAAGTTATATGCTTGGAAGCATAACATACCCGCCTTA
This sequence comes from Salix arbutifolia, assembly GCA_025169955.1. Taxonomy (NCBI): domain Eukaryota; kingdom Viridiplantae; phylum Streptophyta; class Magnoliopsida; order Malpighiales; family Salicaceae; genus Salix; species Salix arbutifolia. Next base: position 18,957,624 of record CM045907.1, read on the forward strand.
AACCAAAATCAAATTTGCAAAGGTAAATGATAGCAAGTTTCCTACTGGTTACAAGTTTTCCCATCCTTGATAAGCTCCTTCTTTAGTGGAAAAACATCAGGGCCTAAGAGGTACATAATAAAAAAAATGCACAGAAAACTCCACGGTGCAAAAGATATATTAATCAATGTAATTACCTTGCGAAAGAGATGTATTTCTCAAGGTCCATTTTCTGTTCATCAGCATATGCTAACCATTTTTCACTGGGTGCAACAGAATTCCATGCACCCATATCTGTACAAGAAAGATAAATAATGACATGCAACATGTTTATTTCATCATCTACAGAAATGAAAACAAATCAAGCATCCCAACCTTGAAGCAAAATAACTGATTGACCATTTAGTTTCCAGAAAGCACGGCCATCAACATCCAGAAGGACAGGGTCAGTTCTGACAGCATTGGATAGTCTCTCTGATCATTGCAGGTAAAGGTTAAATATATATGTTTACAGATTATACATTAACACGCATGTATTATCAAAAAAGAACAGCATATTACTACACAAGACAAATATAACCAATCCTAGCAGCAGGCATATAACATAGGTTTCAAAAAAATATTTTTTGATCTTGGATTATTCACTTTCCTGTTGATGTCCTTCTCAAAACTTGAAGGCATTCTCTTGGACTAGTCATGTCATATAGTTCTTATTTAATATTTAATAGTAATGGTCTTTGACAAAAAACAGTTCAGTTAATAAATGGAAAGAGACACCAAGAATCATCCCTTGTCTGATCTTTGATTATTCTGGCTCTGAATCTCCTTGGACAAATTAACAATGATTTAGTATAGTGCCACAAACCCAAAGAATACCAAATCATCCGAGCCCACAATATCTAACATTATCAATAAAAAAAATATTTTTTTATGTAATCACATTAACTTCAAAGGTAAAGATGTACTTACTCTCTTGTACCATGCCCCTGGCCTCAAGCATTTCTGCGCGAGCTTGCACGGCTTCACTTTTTATTTGAGAGACTAGTTCTTTATGATTAGAAACAGAGTCGGGTGCACCATTTTTCTCAATAATAGCTTTGGCCACCTCGTCTTGCATCTTCCTTTTCAATAATCTTTCCTGTACCAAACAAATATGGGAAAAGAATTAATTTGCAAGTGAATCTTGGATTCACCAACACCACTGAAAAACCCAACATCACCATTTACAATGAGTATATACCTTATCCTTTGCTGCAAGAACTTTTTCTTTGGCTTCCTTCTTTCTTTCAAAAAATCTGGAGTTTTCATCATCAATCCAACTCCTCAACTCTCTAGAAAATATATTTATAAACAATCAAAATAAAATATTAAAATGTTTTCTCAATACAAATTGATAATTGTAAGAACCAAACCATGTACACATTCTGTTTTTGTCACTTACTTGGTATTAAGAGCTTCGTCACATAGAAAATTCAAGAGTCTAAGCTTTTCAGAGCTCTTTAATTTATCGTATCCTTCATTGTCCAGGTCAAGACTGTCAGAAAGAATTTCTTTCGATATGAAAAGACATTTCGAGACACATTTCCCGAGAGCTTGAAACCAAGAGTTGTCATTTGTTGCAGTTAGGGCAGGAGATCTGAACAAAAAAACACAAAATTATCATTCTTCTGTCCCTACACTAGGCTAAAGTGGTTGAGAAGAATTTGACAACGTAAGAGATTGCATACTCTTCTCCTATATCCTTTTGTATCACTGATAGTAACTGAACATGAATCTGGGCTAGGTGATAGGATTGCGACCGACGCTCTCTATGACCATTAACAATTTCTCCAAGTATAGTATCAGCTTGCCCTTTCTTCAAACCAAGAACCTAATTAAGCGGGAAACAAAAAAGGACAGTCAAAAGAGTCCTGAATAATTAAGCAGGGAAAATGGAAACACAATACAGAACCATCAGCCCCTTAGGTAATTAATTTTTAAAAAATTTGTCAGCGATACTAAAACAAAACTAAGAAATAACAGTTTGACAATAAATAAAGGTATATGGAATTTTATGGTTACTAAATCTACAAAACAAGAATTCACCTCAAGAATCTATATCACTTTATAGAGGTTCACTCTAGACCATACTCAAAAGGAAGTTATACTATAGACCATACTTAAATAGAAGTTCACTGTCAAGCCATGCTTAAATATAAGTCCAGCCATCTTTAAAGTACCACTTGAAATCATAAGAGTAAATTCACGATGCTTCATTTGGTTAAATAGTAATAAACCCATTTATTCATACCTTACCAAAACTAGCACAAAATTCCAAGAATTGCAATGCATCACCGACATCTTCAGGAGGTAACTCAATGCCAGCTACAGCCGTTAAGCAGGTTCCCTGAGGTAACCGAATGTCCACATCAATTTCTTTGTTCTGAATTTCTGTCGAAAGCCTCTCTTTGGCTGTCTTTGATTTGGTTTGAAATTCTGAAGGAAACTTGTTGACTTTGCATAAGTCTTCATCCATCTTGGTCCCAGTTTGAATTTTATCATTTTTAACACCACAAACTATTCCACCAAAATAACTTCTACCAAGTAAAACTTCGTTCTTGGAAAACTCTTGAGGCTGTGTCTTAGACCTCTTTTTCTCCACAAAAGCATCTCCACTCTTGTCCTTGACAACATCACATTTATCTTTTTCAGTCGTCTTCGTTTCATTTTCAGAAACCTCTTCAGTAGCCTTTGAACTAGCTTCACCATTCCTGCTGCCATTACTACCTTCCTTAGTCCCTTCCTTTTTTGTTTTCTTTTGAGCACTCTCCTTTAACCTAGTTTCAGCATCCATGTTGCCATCACCGACTTCCTCTGCTCCTTTCCTTTTTGTTTTCTTAGATTTCTTCCCAGAAGAGATGGGTGTTAAGTTCTGAGCATGCAAATTCGTATCAATGTTTCCCTCAAAAGAATTTTCATTCCCTAGTTCCCGTGGCAAAGTGACTGTAGACTCCTGTTAAAGCATCAATTGACGTATACAGATGGCGAGTCAAAAATCCCATGAATGAAACAGCCTAATAATTGTTTTTTTTAGCCCAATAATGTAACATTTTTGGCAAAATAACACAAAACATTTTGGCGAAATAACACACTTTTACATTGTCGTGCTTGTGAAGCACGACACTTACTAAATATCACTATTCTCAAATGCGACAAGATAGTTTTTGCTCTTTTGAAGAGCAACATTTAGTAAATTTGTTAACTACTCTTGCATTATGATATACAACAACTAATTAAAAAAGATAACATGAGAAATGCATCAAGCAAGGGAGTTGAAGCTCAAAAAGGGAACAAACTCAGAAACAAAATAAATAAATGAAGACCAGCTTAAAGAGGAGGAAAATCACAAAAACAATCTCTGCCACTCCCAACCTACCTTATCCTCCTATCTCCTCCACCATTCCTACTTCACCATCACCACAATAGCAACCCCTCCACCTCTTCAACCACCACCACCATAACAACAACAATTTTCTAATCAACCCCACCAAAAGTCCACCCAAGTGTCTGTGAACATGTACTTCAGATTTCAGATTGTGGGCTGGGACAAAAGAAAAGAAAGAATTTAGAGCGATGCAGAGGGCAGAGGGAAAGCTTGAAACTGATGCTTCATAATTGATCCCTCAAGGAGGAGAGGCCCACCACCGCTACTACCTTCACTGCTCTCCTTAATCTTGCTTCTTTTCTTTTAAAAGCAATGGATAATATTGTCTTAAGGGGTAATACTATTTTCACCTAGGTTACTTGTTGCATGACCTCTAGGCTTTAGTTGTTAGCTGGGTTCTTGTAGCTTCTATTCTTGGTGCAGTTTGGTTGGTCCCATTTACAAATAATTGATGTCGCGGATCTGAACCGCAACATTTAATTAATGTCACTATTCTAAAATGCGACAAGCAGCTCATCTTGTCATTTCGTCATTGCTCATTCCTGTTAAGAGAATAGCGACATGCAAAGATGTATTATTTCGTCAAATCTTTTTCCTGTTGTTGTTGTTGTTGTGTTAATTCGCCTATCTTTAAAAATTATGTTCTAATAGTCCAGTTTACCCCTAATAATCATAACACAAGAACATTATAACTAAACACTTCCAAACCTCCTCTGACAAAGCACTTTTCTTTGGTGAAACATTGTTTTCTTTTACATCCTTGTAGTAGTTCAAATTTTCAAGACCTTTAACCTGCAGCAGTTGTGAGACAGAGGAAAACCCATTTTCCTTGGCGGTGTGAACAAGCACGCCAGTGGGTTTGTGACCTCGTCTCTTCCTGGAAACATGTTATTCTATTAGATCCACCAAGAAGACCGATCATATTCATTAATATCATCACTAAACTTCAAACACAATGTACTTACATGCAAAAGCTACAGTTGCAAATGCCCCTACATTTGGGACACTGCCAGTCATCCAACAAAGCTACCTCTTCTGCTTTCTCTCCGTATCTAAAACAACTCAAAGCAACATGTATAGAGTAAAAACTCACATGCAAAAACCTCCTTGAATTGTTTGATAAAGTTTGTTGTGCAAAACTTACATCACAAACTAACCTGTTCAATAGGCATTTGTGGCAGAACTTGAGAGTACATAGTTTATTTCCTTTCTGAGTAGTACACACGGCAGCGAAATCCAATGTTTTTTGTCGGCACTTTGAAGATTACAAACAAACAAACCAAAAGAAGAAAAATATCAACTAAAAAGATAACAAATACAAAAAAAAGATCACCGAGAGCATCAATTCTACTACCACTAACAATTTAAAAATGATTACAATACTAAATCAAATTCTTGGTACACTTTCATATGGAACAGCAAAATTAATGCTACTAGACAAAACAAGTGCTCTGAACATCATAAAACAAAGATCCCAGATTCCACTTTCCTTTTTTACTTATCATCAACCAACATAACACAAGTAAAAACAGAACAAAAAGGAGCATGATTTTGCATGTAATGATAGGCCATTGTTAAATCAGACAAAAACTAAAAACTGAGACTAGAAATTTAGGTTTTCCCTTGTTTTCCTGCACGTTCTCATCAACCAAACAGAAAAACACAAATAGGATTTACTTGTCATCTAAAACTGAATCAACAAAAAAATCATACTAAGTACACTCACGGGTTCAGATCAACCAAAAAAAATGTTAATGGCTAAAACTTGAACTTAGGTTTCTTTCATTTTCATGCATCTTCTCATCAACCAAAGAGAACCTCACAAAACGGGTTTACTTATTACCTAAATTTCTATCAACAAAGAGGTCATAAAATCACGGGTTCTCTTTCAATCAACCCAAGGGGAAAAAAAAGTGAAACTTGAAATTTAGATTTATTTTATTTTCTTGCATGTTCTCATCAACTAAACAGGAAGGTAAAAACAAACAAAAAAAGGGTCCACTTATCATCTAAAACTCTATCAAAAGAATCACTCATTACTTGATGGCAATTCTTCCCATTTTGAGAATCATGGATCCTCCCTCCAACAACAGGAACTCCCGGACACTTTGTCCGACTCTTCTCTACAAATTCTTTTCCATTCGAATCAGCAGGAGTTGAAGTGACTGCCATAGCTGCAAAACTATTTTCTGTGAGACAAAAAAAAAAACCTTCTTAGTATTATAGACCTCTACAAAAGAATAATTGTTTCTTGCTTTGCTTTTGTGTTTGGAGATAAGTGATTTGATTCTCTCTCTGTCTCTCTCGATGGTGAGGGAGAGAGATTTGGGTTTGGAATTTGGAGGGACAAAGGAGCGCCAAGTTGAAACCTTTTTGAGGGTTTCTTCGTCTTTCTTCTGTTTCTTTGTCAGTTTGATGACTTTTCATCCAATTTCTTATTGCAGTCCTTGCCCGCGATACGTTTCAGGTGTTTGGGGATGGCACAACCTCTTACCGTGTTTTTTATGCTTGGAAATCATTAGGATGGCAATGGTATCAAGGGGTAGGTTTCTCTGTATTCATATTTTTCGAGTTTTGACTATCTAAATAAATATTTATAATCTTGGTATATTATTTGTTGAATAATAATTATTAATAATAATAAGATAATAAATATTTATTACATAATAAAATTACAAATTATATAATGAATTTGGTTTGAGAATATTTTAAATAGAGTCTAATAATATTTATATTCTATTTATTATTTATCATGTAAGCTAGTTTTTCAAAAAACATAATCTAAATTTGATTCATTTCTATATGCATCCAGGTTGGATTAACTTATCAACCCTAAAAGTTATAATTAAAGTTATTTTTTAAATATTTTTTATTTAAAAATATATTAAAATAATATTTCATTTATTTAAAAAAATATTGTTGATTTCAACCTATTAAAACAAAAAACACGAGATCAAATCCAAGTTTTCAGCTCGATATTATTTATGTTAGGTGAGACATCTTAGGAAGGTAATCTTAAACGGGTCCAGCAGGTGTTTCGAAAATCTTGCCGAATAGACATAGGAAGAAAATGCCACTAAATTATTTCAGTCCTGGTTGTCTATCGGAGGGGCTTGGTCGGAGTACTCGGCACGTGTGGTGGTCGGAGAGTGATGGATTGTTTTATTAGGTAATAGGATTATTTATTAGCTCTTGGTGCTTTTCGAAAGGTTGAATTTTATGAAAGTGATTTATAAATATATATATTTTTTACTTAATTTTTATACAAAATGGTAAACTTCATCATTGATTTTCCCCTGCATCAAAACACACACTTGAATATTTATTTTTTTATTTTATTTCCCTGACTATAACTGATATTTTTAATCATTTCATCTATATTCCTATTAACAATTCCCTTCAACTCATTAATACACTACACATCCTGTTTTTAATCATTTATTTTATTTTATGAAAGCTACTCTTGCAGGCAAAAATCCATCCCCGTACTGTGATCCAAGTTCCAGATACCTCATAAGTCCAAGTCATTAAGTATTTGTTGGATATTAATTAAGACCGAATCTAGTTTTCTTGTTGGTTGGATAGTTATCTGGTATAGCATTTTAGGAAGGGTAGTGTTAAAAAAGCAAGTAAATTCATGGAAAATCTCACCAATATTTCTGAATTAGTTTTATATATATATATATATATATATATATATATATATATATATATATATATATACACACACATACATACATGTAAACGAGATAATTGTGTGGTATGCATGTATTTTCAGATTATAAATGGTAACTTTATCGGTTTTTAATTTACTAAATAAAGATGTATGGATGAGTCTTTATACACTTGATAATTATTAAATGAATTAAACAAAGTATACAGTCAAAATCCAATAAGAAGAATACTGATTTAACAAGAAATCTTTCTTAAAATCGAAATTCAAAATTTTGAGAAAAAAAAAGTTGATAGGTTTTGAATATATTTTTTCTGGTTAGTTTTAGTGTTTCTCATGCATGCTAATGGAAGCTCCTTGGATTTTTAGAAAAGATTTACTATAAAACATCTCCCGCTGCAGATTCTTCAGCAGCGGAGGGAAAGAGTCATTGAGGCATGCAAAGTTACAGAAGATCAAATATTGCAATAAATCAAGGAAAGGACTGTGGCAAGAAAGAACGAGTTGGAGAACAGCCACTCCGGCCGCTTGCACCGGCAGAGCAGCGAGTTGCTTCACCCAGATGGCCCGTGGAATTGCACTCTCTTGACTTTTCCGTGCTATACTGTCTCCGAGAACTAGTTTTTTCATCATTTTCCATGTCAAACAATATTAGGAGATTGGTGCTGGGATATTGGAGCGAGGTGTCGTGGATATTTTATGCTGTAATTAATGCGAGCATGGATGAAAGATTGGCTAGAAATTTTAGTCCATGAAGCAAAAAAATTGGTAACCATACATGGAATACACAATCTTGAATCAGGTTATAAACTTAAGTCATCGAGGCATGCTGCTTCTTGCAGAATTGCTAAAGTTCCATTGCCGGCAGCGTTTTCAGTTAAACGTGGACTTCAACGGTCGTGTTTCCGTCGAGGTTGATCGACAGCACTGTAATTCTTTTCTGTACGTAATGACTAGAACAGAATGCATTGGCCAAGCAGAGATTTGAAATTTTGTTTGCTTATCCGAGCTTTATGGATCTGCTTACCGATGCTTCGCACAGTGTGCATAGACGCATAATTTGTTCGTCCCAGAGAAAGTTGTCGACAGGACATTTCTTCCCATCAAACGGTGCCGCAGAAGAGCACTGATGGGTTGAAGATAATGACCACAGAAAACATGATTCTTGGTGATGAGTTTTTGACGTTGTTATTTTTTTATCTAGGAAATTTATTTTATAAAATTTGCTGATTTATGAATGAAGGTTTTCATTTTTTTCTACTTGATAAGTTAATCCAATAACTCAAAATTTAATTTGATTCAAGTTTTAAAAGTTGAATTATTTTGTACATTGATATAATTAAATTCAAGTTACTCAATCAAATAATTCATAATTTTGATGATATTAACTCTACCTTTTTTTATAAAAAAAAAAACTCAAACGATATTATTTAAAATAAAATAATTGCTCTGATTTGACTAAATAATTTAATCTTTCTATTATAATTGGGTTAACCTTAATTTGCGGTGGTGACAAGTATGCACCTATTCGAAAGTATAATAAAAATTGTGTTTGCTTTGAAATACATGGAAAAAAAATCACATCAACAAATAAAAAAATTCAAAGAAAAATATATAAAAAACAAATTTAAAGTAAAAAAACATTTAAAAAATAATGCAACCAGCTCAACCACAAATCCAAATAGACCTACAGAAACATAAACTCAAAATGAAGAAGTGTAACTGTGCAAGAACGTGGCACTTCGTGGTGCAAAAAAGTCCAAGAAGATTGCACACTTTCTTCACCACGCCCATGATAATCAAGACAGGACTGCACTTCCCGTGGCAGATCTTGTTCAAGTATATAACTAGGCAAAATCACATGCTTGGTATAACTGCTATTCCATCACTCACTCTGCAATGGCAGGCTTCCTCCATTTTCTGTGTGCTGTCTTCTACCTCAGTCTCATCAGCCAAGGTAAACATCCATGTCGTATTTTCAATGCTTCAAATGATCGATCAACCATGCACGTCGGTCAACTTTAGTTAACTTGTCACGCACTTCTTTAATTTGCTCTTGAAATGTTTTTTACCCCAAAAGATTGCTGCAACCTGTAGTGAAAACAAGTGGGAGGCTTCCTCGATTTTCTTTTTACTAGTTAGTATGTCGACAGAGCTTGGATAGCTGTTGCAAGGGTTTGAACCTCTAACCTTGATTCCAAGAGGTTATGTTTTTTAGGCTCGAGTTTTCCGAGACCTATCGAGGGAGAGGATAATCCTGGGTTCATTATTTATAATTTTTTACCTAATTTTATTCACTGCAGGTCATTGCCAGTGCCATCCTACAGCCGACCTCAAAATTTTCCAGTCTGAAACAGAAGTCGTTGTGCAAAACAAGCCGCAATGGAAAGTAACCATCGTAAATGATTGTGTATGCACTCAAGTCAATATCAAACTGGCCTGTGACGGGTTCCAAACTGTTGAAGAAGTTGACTCTTCCATCTTGGCAATAGGGGATGATGGATGCTACGTTAACCATGAACAGCCAGTGTACGGTCACCAAACTTTCAATTTTACCTACTCTTGGGGGACGCAGTATCCTTTCATGCCGATTTACTCTGAAATTGCATGTTCTTGAGGACTGGCTTTGAAAGCCTGGCGGCCTTTCTCTCTCTTTTTTTTTGTTCTTTTGTTTCATTTGGAGGCCTGTGGTTTAGTATTTAAGTTAGGTTTTTATAGTAATGGAATGAGAACTATTGTGAATGTTATTTTAGCATGTCTTTGATTCTTGAAGAAGGCCTTGTCATACCATTTTGTTTTAAAAGATCCCATCGTCATTTTTTTTAACTACTTGATCTTGGTATGCTTGGATTCCTGCGGATCTATTAAAACGTCCCCAATAATTAGATGATAGAGAGTAAAAAGCAGAATAATTGAAGAGTTCCACAAGATTCAATGAACAATGATTTCCATAAATTATATGAGCAATGCTAACAAGCTTTGCACCACTGCCAGGGTTAAATCTTTGGTAGGCAGCACCACTGCACAATGAATCCATTAATAATTGTAGCGTGCAGAATCTTAGATTCTACCTTGAATCTTAGGTAATCACAGTATAACACTGGGAAATGTGCACCTGCGAATAAGTACCACGGAATTCTTAACATCAGAAATACCAAGATATGTCCACACAATACCACGATCCTTTTACCATGATGCAGATAAGACACCCCTAATCCTCCCAGCCTACACTCCCCATCAACCTAAACTCCCAACCAAACAAGTAAACATGAAACGAAATAGGAAAAAAAAGGAAAATGATTTCAGCCTCATTTCCTCCTCTTAGCTGGTGGCTGGGGAATATCTTCCTCATCATCTTCGTCATCCTCATCGTCTTCATCTTCCTCATCATCTTCGTCATCCTCATCGCCTTCATCTTCCTCGTCGTCACCATCCTCCTCGTTGTCTTCATCATCGCCGCTGCCATCATCACCATTGGCTTCAGGCTCATCCTCTGGATCGCCACCATCCTTACTGTCTTTGACAGGCTCATCCTCATCGTCACCTTCTTCATCATCATCATGATCATCTTGGCCATCCTCATCGCCATCCTCATCATCATCCTCGGTATCACTGCCATCTTGATTGTCAGGATTAGGTTTCTTACTTGTGTGAAGCTCAGTCAAAGGAAACCTGCAGTACAAGAATAGTTATGAACTCATCCAAAATAACACAGCACATAAACACCATCCAGGACAAATAAATCAGATCACTAACCCTTGACTTGTGCCTGACTCTTCTGGGAAGACACTGGATCCAGTAGGCAAAAAACCTATCTGGTAAAAAAGAGGACAAACTTCGGATCAATTAAGAGACCAGTTGGAAGAAACAAATTGCTCTCCAACAAGCACCAGGAACAAATGCAATGATTGAGCGACAGGTTAAATTGATTTCAATGATAACTGATAGGCATGGAAGAGCAAAGCATTCTCAAAACATGTGTCAATATGCATTTACTTTAAAAGAGCTTCCGGCTCTAATATTGTTCATCATTCGTTTTATTTGACACTTATATACATTCTATTCCAATAAATATTATGCTTGCCAGTTTAACAAAGTAGTTTTTTTAAGAAGAAACAGAAAAGGTCCATGTCAAAACCTATGAAAAGGAATGTCCAGGACTAGATAGAACAACACAATGGAACAAAGAGAAGAAAAAGGAAATCGTTCATTTATAGGAAATCGTTCATTTATAAAGGTTACAATATTTGTGATTCAATTTCCTACCAGACCTTGCAAATCTTTCACCCAGCAACGTTATCTTAACAGAAATTATCATAACCGACTCTGAGAGTTGCTCTGTTTTCTTGACCCTCAGAGTTAAAATAAAAATCATTTCTCTCTTAAGTTCCTACCTACCTCACATCACTAGTTCATAACAGAGACACACTCGATAAACAAAAAAACGAGCTCAATATCAGACTTATATCCACAAAACAAAGAAGCTATAAAGAGCAAAAAGTAAAACAATCCGAATACACAGACGAAGAGCGAAAGAGGGACTGATTAGACAATTACCATCAAAGCAAAATAAACAAAGAACAAAAAGTCATCCAAATCCTAGCAAAAAATAGCACCTTTAAAGAGCAGCATAGAACAAACCCCACATCCAAAAAGAAGCTCCTTTAAACACAATAATAAAAACCTATATCATAACTGCTCCAATTGTACTAACAAAACCTAAAGAAAAATTAACAAATCCTAGCTTCATTAAAAAAGTAGGGGGGAAAACAGTACCCACATATTAAACGTACAGTCTTTTTCTCAAAACTAACACATGAAACAGCAAAAAAACAAAAAAGCTTCAAACTTTTGACAAATTGAAGCTGCAATAGACAAATTATTCGAAGTAGCAGAGACATTATACCATGAAAAGTGACAAAGCAAGTGCCTGGGAAATTATGCTCTTCAATTTCCTTTTTTTTGCTGTCGAGTTATGCTAGGGCAGTGCTGTGTGGTCTTCCTCGTCAATGATTATCTGCGATCGCAAAGCCGGACCGGAGATAGTCCGATCAGTCCTCCAATGGCAAAATCCATCTTTACTTTCTTTAATGTGTCTAGATTAGCTGTTTTGTATTTAGTGGTGGAATCCACCACTAAAAATAAAAAGAAACAATAGTAAAAACATGAAAAAAATATTTTTGATGTCTGTATCTTGTTACGTCGAGGGACGGAAACCCAAACCAAGCTTTAGGATTATAAGAAAATAAAATAAAAATGAATATGTATGTGTGGTGTGTGAATGTATGTATCTATCATCCGCGAGATAATAAAAAACTTGAGATCTGGCTTGTAGTTTTTGGATTCGAATCAGAACATGCTCATATTATAAGAATTTAATATAACCAGAGTTTTATTCGCTTAATCTAAATACATAAAAAAAAAATACCTAAAGAAATGAGGTTTCCTCCATTAAAAAAACAGATCTATCGTGTTGGAACTCTTCTTGCTTGTTACCCGAGCATCTCCTTTAATGTCATTGCTTTCAAGACTAACGTCGTCTTCTACTAGTGCCACCATTGCATTAACATCAAACTCTGAAAAATTATGAAGAACGACGTACTAATGCAAGCAGATTTCCTTAAATTTGTACTGCATTGAAGATATAATTTTCAGAACAGGTTTCTTAGTTTGACCCTAGCCTGCAATTTGCGGCCGCATGCAATTGAAAATTATTAACTTCCTGCATTAGGTTACTCTTGGTGAGCAAAAAGGGCATATGAATCATCATTAGCAGATCGAAACACGGCAAGCATTGACATAGGTATGGAGCCTAGCAAGAGAAAAATGGCATGGAAAAGTGCTGGGACGTCATCTGCTTAGCTAGGTTATTACAGTAATTGACTTGCTGGGATAATTAGCCAGAGAAAGGTGGATTCAACCTTTTTAGAGATAGCACAAAGGCTATGAAAGTGACTTGGGAGCCGCCCTTGCAATGAACCTTAACCAAAAAATCTCAAGGATTCGTTTTAAAATATTCTTGTAACCTTGTCTCCCCATTACAGGAAAAAAAAGGTGGCAACAAGCAAGCGAGCGAGCACTTCGATTTGGGTGCCAGACGACACATTTCGTTTGTTTGACCGTTTTGCCCCCTTCAAGTTGTCGACCAAATCTCCCTCTCTTTTCATGTCTGAAGAACTAAGTTAATCTTCTGTGGTGGCAGATTCGTTTTCTCAGTAGGCTATAAAATCTAGCTTTAGATGAACAGCTGCTTATTTCAATAATCATGGAATTGATTTTGATTAAATAACAGCTCATTGGTTCATTTTAATGTCGAGGCTGAAAATGTTTTTGGTATTATGAGATTTATGAAGGCAAATGGGTCATTCAAGACCGCAATCACTGTGCACCCAGAATCATATGCACGCAAGGACACGGGGATTTGATGATGGAAAAAAGAGGATAGTGTGGAAGAGTGGGCTCTCCACAAAATCTCCCCACCCTCATTCTTATTATTCTTTTTAGTGGACTCACCCCACGCCTCAACAATGGCTTCCCCTCCCACAAACTAGTCGGACCCATGGTGGCAGATGTCGTGGCTCCCACCTCCCGGTAGGCTTTGGAAGTGGTAACGACACCCACTCATTACAAAAAACAAAAACCCACTAAAAATAACATAGAGAGGGCGGGATGCAATCTTTTCTACTCAGAACTCCCTATCAGTGTTGTCTTTTCTTTTTCATTTTTGAAGAGAGAAAAAACTACTATGGCAGACGATTGATTGAAGAGAATCTTGGAGTTTACTATATTATTATAAAAACACACTCTACTATATTAAAAATATCAGCAAGAATTAGCCATCGACGATTTAATATTTTCTTATATAAAAATATATTTGCATGTGATATTTATCAATTAAATTGGATAAAATATAACAAAGGGGTGTCATTTATAATACCTCGATGTATTATAGTTAAATGGTTAAATGATAATAATAATAATAATAATTCAAGAAGTGTTAAGCAAATGACATATGCCATACAAGTATATAATTTCAAAATAGAAAGTAAGCTAGTTGGTGATATTATAATTACAGCATGAGAAAAGAATTGTATTGACAGGCAAGAACGTATCAAATTAGAGTAGAGAGTCCCCACGTTTCACCACCCGACGATTTTTTTATTGATAAATTGTTTAATGGTAAAACATTTATGCATGGACAGACTTATTATGTAAATTAAGAAATTCATTCCCCTCTTTCATATAAACAAGCGATCGATCGATCCGCCATGATTGAAAAATTGAGGTGGTGGATCCTATGTTTACGTGAGATATGGTGAATAATTCCTGCTGGTTGCGCATTTAGAATGGATCCCACCATTAACACACTCTTTTCTCTTGTTTCCTTTTCACTTGTTAATCAACTTGCTCATCTAAGATCTTGTGTTTACAAGTATCTTTTTCAGCTGATTATATATATATATATATATATAGATATAGATATATATAGATATAGTTTTACGAAGAGTGCTTGCTGGATTCATTCTTAAATTGCAAACACCTTAACTCGGAATTCTAAATCCGAGCCTTCAAAAATTTAGAGTCTGACCTTCTGAAGGATGCGCATTGTCGAAAGCAAGTGGGCAATGAGTTGTATAATTTTTTATAGATCATAAAATAGATAAACAATTAAGATGGAAACCGAAAAGGATGTTCACTTTCGAACATAAATGATTTATCATTCTAAACTAGGAACTAGGCAAGTACAGAATTCTCCCTCAACGACAATTCTATTACCAAGTATCTTAGAAGAGACGCAACTTGAAAACTCAACCCTCCATAATCAAGAATTTATTTGTTTCTGCTTTTCAAAAATATTTTTGATACGTATATTTAATTCTATGCAAGCTAACATCAGTCCTGAACATGGGTTATGATAGTAAAAAAATACCTCCATCATTTGTAATTGAAATTCGAGATAACTTTATAAAAAAATAAAAAACAATTTAAAAAATAAAAAACCTGAAACTATATATTTTTTTGTGATTAGATCTGTTTTTTCAAGCAACATGACTGAAAAAAAATCCAATTAAAACTCCTCTGAGAATGAAGCTGCTAACATTAATATCAATTATTATTTTAATTATCAACTGATAATTGTAATTCAATAACTTTCTTTTTTCTACTACAAACCAGAAAATAAAAAATAGTAGTAGTAAAGTTTTGAAACGATACAAGTTATTTTTTTATTATAAAAAAACACATTTTATATTTTTTTTATTTATATGGTTAAGGAATCATCTCATCTAAAAATTTAAATAATTAAGTGAGATCTCATAATATGATTTATATTATTCTTTAACAACTCCCTCAAGTGAAAAATTTTAAACCTTGAAACTTGCACAGACCTATACTATCTTAAGCCTGATTTTTTATCAAATAAAACAAAAATAATAAAATTCAAATTTATGTCCATCAGATCAACAAAACTATAATAATATATATCTCTATAGCATCCACCTTTCTCACTTCCTTATCCTGTAGCCACGCACTGCCCCCAACAATACTAAGTACTCACCTCAGCCTCTACTACATTTTTCCTTTTTACAGGACAACCATAGAGCAATATTAATAAAGATGTCCTTTTTTTCTTTTCTTGTTTTTGAGGTGGTACTGCTATAAAAGGGCACCCTTTCTTGCAATACTAACCCTCACAATTCCACCTTTCACTTCTCTTTCTTTGATTTCTTGCTTATCCTTCCGCTCTTTTGTTGTTTTTGGATTTGCATTTGCATTTGAATATGGGTACTGAGGCAGTTGAGATCATCTATTCAAATGGTTTGTCTAAAATCTGTGATGGAATCAATCAAACTCATTCTGATGATCAGACTCCCAATGATTCTTCCTGGTTTGAAGAGTCCATTGATGAAGATCTCAAATGGTCTTTTGCTTTGAACAGGTTTGTTTGTGCAATAGCCACCAGCATGCATGCATGCCATCTCAAACTGGGGCGCAACAGCTGCTCTTCTTCTTCTTGTTTTCTTTTTTGTATGAGTTTTAAGGTTTACGTTAGATGTTGTTTCCATATATTTGATTCATTCTAACACATTTTTGGAGATAAAAATAAAATAAAAAAGCAAACTCAATCTTCGTAAATCGTATTAATTATATCAGCCAACTACACTAATCAATTACAATAGGGAAACAAACTGCCGCAACCAGTTACTGGGTTTTAATTTTTTTTTTCTTTAATGGATTTAAGAAATTAATTTTAGAATCAACTGTATATCTCTGAACAGCGTGCTGTGCAAGGTGACTAGTGAGTACCAGGACATAACTCTTTTGGACACGAAGCGTTTTGGAAAAGTAAGTACCTGCGGAACTTTTGACTTAACTATATATCGTACTGTGTTTACGGAAGCCTCTTCTTCTTGTTGTTGTTTTTTCTTTTCTTTCTTGTTTACCAATCTCCATTATTATATGTCCTAAATTAAATGATGGTTTCATGCAGGTTTTGGTGATTGATGGGAAGATGCAGAGTGCCGAAGTGGATGAGTTCATTTATCATGAATGTTTAATTCACCCTGCTCTGCTCTGCCACCCCAAGTAAGTCTAGTTTTGCTTAAAAATTCTAGTTCTAGATCTGTGGACGAATTATTCAGCATTTCAGGTGCATCTTCTTCCATCTCTCTTTTACACATTCACACACAATATATATATATATTTACACGAGTCAAATCTTAGTAATGGGAACAATAGCATGTCATAGAGCTACAATTTGTGGGTTCGATACTTCGATCTTCTTACAAGAGATAAGGACCAACTTATGAGGCGGGACCTGCATTTCTTTCTAATGGAGCATGTTCTCCAAGTGTGATGAATTATTCTACAGATGATTCTTGGCTATGTTATCATTTTTGGGTTGCACTTTCCCTTAGGTGAAAGCAACAAGGAAAGTGGAACTAACTAGTAGTGAACAAAATGATGAACAATGATGTTTGGTAAAGATGATAAAGAACCACAACCCTCATGACTGCAAAGAAATTCATTCCAATGACTAATTATGTTGGTAGATGACTTCAAATTAAATTACTTGAGGTGTCAAAAATAAATGATTGTTCTATTTTAGCAATAGAAAATCCATTTCCTGGTAATTACATTAAGAGTTGGTTTGTTATCTTTTTGCTAAGAGAATGACAATTTTATTTTTATTTTTATTTTTTTCCAGCCCTCAGAATGTGTTCATAATGGGAGGTGGAGAAGGGTCTGCTGCAAGAGAAGCCCTCAAGCACAAGTCAATAGACAAAGTAGTCATGTGCGACATAGACCAGGTAATTAAAGTTAGTGTTTTGATTGCGTGCATCCACTTGTAGAACACGAGTACTTATCCAGAGTCACTTGAATATTCCAGGAAGTTGTTGATTTCTGTCGTAGACACCTGACAGTAAATCAAGAAGCATTTTCGAACAAGAAGCTTGATTTAGTCATTAATGATGCCAAGTAAGCTCCTTGTATTCCAACTTTCTAGATTTTGCTAATTATATTTTGATTTAGTCGTTTTTGATATGCAGCTACTTATCCTAGAAATTATTTTCTTTTTGAAGGGCTGAAATAGAGAAGAGAAACGAAAAGTTTGATGTCATAGTTGGAGACTTGGCAGACCCAGTTGAAGAGGGCCTTGCTATCAGCTCTACACAAAATCTTTCTATGAGCAAATCCTGAAGCCTAAACTGAATGAAAATGGCATCTTTGTTACTCAGGTAAGAAAGATCTGTTCTTTTTCCTTAAATCTGACTCTTGCAACCTAATTGATGCTGTTCCTATTCCAATACAATGTCCATAATGATCCAATTTGAGTAATGTTTTTATTCTGCAGGCTGGACCAGCAGGAATTTTCACCCACAAGGAGGTCTTCTCCTCTATATACAACACTATCAAACAAGTCTTCAAATGTAAGTCTGTAGGAAAACATGACAATTATATCCAGAGAATCCTTAAATAATCTTACATGTATCAGTATCACACATTCATAACCTGCTTCTTATGCCTGTGTTTTCCCAGACGTGGTTGCATACAGTGCTCACGTGCCATCTTTTGCTGATACTTGGGGATGGGTTATGGTAGGTAAATTCAACCTTTGTGTTGGAGTGGTGGATAGAGAGATTGATTTGTTGTGTAAGAAAAACTATCTGTGAGAACTCTGCTAATGCTAAAGACTTGTTTGTATTATGACTCCAGGCCTCAGACCAGCCCTTCTGTTTCAATGCTGAGGAGATAGACAGGAGGGTTGACGAAAGAATTGATGGTGAGTTGCTTCTTCTGAATGGTGCTGCATTCCTCTCCTCTGCCACCCTGAACAAGGCTGTCTCGCAATCGTAAGTTTTTAAATTTATTATTCTCCATAACTTTATGATTTCCTCGTTATTACTTTGGTTTGAATTCATTGCCTAGATGATACTTGATCACCAGCTAATTGTGATTGTCAATTTGTTTCCTGTCTCAGGCTGCTGAACGAGACTCATGTCTACACCGAGGATAATGCAAGATTTCTTCATGGGCATGGGGTGGCTAACAAAAATTGAGGCCTCAAACATTTGCTGGTGAGGGAGAGGGGGGGAATTGCTGTATAGGATAATTAAAAACATATATTTCAAATATCTCCAAAGAAATCAATCCAACAGCTGTTAGGATTGTTTGGTTTTGACAATAGATATTGAATTTGAGGTTATTTCGAGGTTGTTTAGCCTGGGTTCCAATTCTGTTACGTAAAAATTGCGTAAGAGTTTAGATTCTGCTCAATTCTAAAAAGAAAAAAAGTGATCCCTGATGTTTATCTTTGTCCAATGCTTTTTTTTTCTAGTGTTCCTTGAAGTTTTCCGGTGTTTGTGTTCATCTCCTTGTTCATTGTGTTAATAAAAAAAAAAGAGTGGTTCCATTTCATCGTTTTCTGTCTCTTCATTTCAGTATATGAAGAAAAAAAACAGAAAAGAAAAGAAAGAGAGATAGAGGGATTAGTTGAAATCTGAAGAATCATTGAAATCTTGCCGCAGAAAACATTACTCTGGGGAAACGTAAGCAAAGCACATGGGAATCAATTGAAACTTCATATTCCGTCTATTGGGGTTGAGATGAGATCAGAGGTCAAATTTGGGCTTATTCTAATATTGATTTCTTGAGGTTGTTTATCGAGATTCATTTCTGCCGCAGAAACACTACCTTAGTGAACCCTTAGACAAACACTTCAGAATCAATTGAAACTTT
The DNA here is from genome assembly GCA_025169955.1 of Salix arbutifolia. Lineage (NCBI taxonomy): Eukaryota > Viridiplantae > Streptophyta > Magnoliopsida > Malpighiales > Salicaceae > Salix > Salix arbutifolia. Next base: position 18,976,940 of record CM045907.1, read on the forward strand.
ACATTCTGTGTCTTGGGGTTGATATCGCATGATATATTATATTTGAGCCTTTTTCTATTTCATATACTAGAGTTTTCAATTGGATGTTCATTTCTGCCGCAAGTTGATCACACAAGGGGGGGTTGAGTATCTAGAAGTATGACAACGACCTATAATTTGAGAGTTGGTTTTAGTTTGGTATTGAAATACTAAATATTGAATTTGAGGTTATTTCGAGGTTGTTTAGCCTGGGTTCCAATTCTGTTACGTAAAAATTGCGTAAGAGTTTAGATTCTGCTCAATTCTAAAAAGAAAAAAAGTGATCCCTGATGTTTATCTTTGTCCAATGCTTTTTTTTTCCTAGTGTTCCTTGAAGTTTTCCAGTGTTTGTGTTCATCTCCTTGTTCATTGTGTTAATAAAAAAAAAAAAGAGTGGTTCCATTTCATCGTTTTCTGTCTCTTCATTTCAGTATATGAAGAAAAAAAACAGAAAAGAAAAGAAAGAGAGATAGAGGGATTAGTTGAAATCTGAAGAATCATTGAAATCTTGCCGGAGAAAACATTACTCTGGGGAAACGTAAGCAAAGCACATGGGAATCAATTGAAACTTCATATTCCGTCTATTGGGGTTGAGATGAGATCAGAGGTCAAATTTGGGCTTATTCTAATATTGATTTCTTGAGGTTGTTTTTCGAGATTCATTTCTGCCGCAGAAACACTACCTTAGTGAACCCTTAGACAAACACTTCAGAATCAATTGAAACTTTACATTCTGTGTCTTGGGGTTGATATCGCATGATATATTATATTTGAGCCTTTTTCTATTTCATATACTAGAGTTTTCAATTGGATGTTCATTTCTGCCGCAAGTTGATCACACAAGGGGTTGAGTATCTAGAAGTATGACAACGACCTATAATTTGAGAGTTGGTTTTAGTTTGGTATTGAAATACTAAATATTGAATTTGAGGTTATTTCGAGGTTGTTTAGCCTGGGTTCCAATTCTGTTACGTAAAAATTGCGTAAGAGTTTAGATTCTGCTCAATTCTAAAAAGAAAAAAAGTGATCCCTGATGTTTATCTCTGTCCAATGCTTTTTTTTTTTCTAGTGTTCCTTGAAGTTTTCCGGTGTTTGTGTTCATCTCCTTGTTCATTGTGTTAATAAAAAAAAAAAAGAGTGGTTCCATTTCATCGTTTTCTGTCTCTTCATTTCAGTATATGAAGAAAAAAAACAGAAAAGAAAAGAAAGAGAGATAGAGGGATTAGTTGAAATCTGAAGAATCATTGAAATCTTGCCGGAGAAAACATTACTCTGGGGAAACGTAAGCAAAGCACATGGGAATCAATTGAAACTTCATATTCCGTCTATTGGGGTTGAGATGAGATCAGAGGTCAAATTTGGGCTTATTCTAATATTGATTTCTTGAGGTTGTTTTTTGAGATTCATTTCTGCCGCAGAAACACTACCTTAGTGAACCCTTAGACAAACACTTCAGAATCAATTGAAACTTTACATTCTGTGTCTTGGGGTTGATATCGCATGATATGTTATATTTGAGCCTTTATCTATTTCATATACTAGAGTTTTCAATTGGATGTTCATTTCTGCCGCAAGTTGATCACACAAGGGGTTGAGTATCTAGAAGTATGACAACGACCTATAATTTGAGAGTTGGTTTTAGTTTGGTATTGAAATACTAAATATTGAATTTGAGGTTATTTCGAGGTTGTTTAGCCTGGGTTCCAATTCTGTTACGTAAAAATTGCGTAAGAGTTTAGATTCTGCTCAATTCTAAAAAGAAAAAAAGTGATCCCTGATGTTTATCTCTGTCCAATGCTTTTTTTTTTCTAGTGTTCCTTGAAGTTTTCCGGTGTTTGTGTTCATCTCCTTGTTCATTGTGTTAATAAAAAAAAAAAAAGAGTGGTTCCATTTCATCGTTTTCTGTCTCTTCATTTCAGTATATGAAGAAAAAAAACAGAAAAGAAAAGAAAGAGAGATAGAGGGATTAGTTGAAATCTGAAGAATCATTGAAATCTTGCCGCAGAAAACATTACTCTGGGGAAACGTAAGCAAAGCACATGGGAATCAATTGAAACTTCATATTCCGTCTATTGGGGTTGAGATGAGATCAGAGGTCAAATTTGGGCTTATTCTAATATTGATTTCTTGAGGTTGTTTTTCGAGATTCATTTCTGCCGCAGAAACACTACCTTAGTGAACCCTTAGACAAACACTTCAGAATCAATTGAAACTTTACATTCTGTGTCTTGGGGTTGATATCGCATGATATATTATATTTGAGCCTTTTTCTATTTCATATACTAGAGTTTTCAATTGGATGTTCATTTCTGCCGCAAGTTGATCACACAAGGGGTTGAGTATCTAGAAGTATGACAACGACCTATAATTTGAGAGTTGGTTTTAGTTTGGTATTGAAATACTAAATATTGAATTTGAGGTTATTTCGAGGTTGTTTAGCCTGGGTTCCAATTCTGTTACGTAAAAATTGCGTAAGAGTTTAGATTCTGCTCAATTCTAAAAAGAAAAAAAGTGATCCCTGATGTTTATCTCTGTCCAATGCTTTTTTTTTTCTAGTGTTCCTTGAAGTTTTCCGGTGTTTGTGTTCATCTCCTTGTTCATTGTGTTAATAAAAAAAAAAAAGAGTGGTTCCATTTCATCGTTTTCTGTCTCTTCATTTCAGTATATGAAGAAAAAAAACAGAAAAGAAAAGAAAGAGAGATAGAGGGGATTAGTTGAAATCTGAAGAATCATTGAAATCTTGCCGGAGAAAACATTACTCTGGGGAAACGTAAGCAAAGCACATGGGAATCAATTGAAACTTCATATTCCGTCTATTGGGGTTGAGATGAGATCAGAGGTCAAATTTGGGCTTATTCTAATATTGATTTCTTGAGGTTGTTTTCGAGATTCATTTCTGCCGCAGAAAACACTACCTTAGTGAACCCTTAGACAAACACTTCAGAATCAATTGAAACTTTACATTCTGTGTCTTGGGGTTGATATCGCATGATATGTTATATTTGAGCCTTTTTCTATTTCATATACTAGAGTTTTCAATTGGATGTTCATTTCTGCCGCAAGTTGATCACACAAGGGGTTGAGTATCTAGAAGTATGACAACGACCTATAATTTGAGAGTTGGTTTTAGTTTGGTATTGAAATACTAAATATTGAATTTGAGGTTATTTCGAGGTTGTTTAGCCTGGGTTCCAATTCTGTTACGTAAAAATTGCGTAAGAGTTTAGATTCTGCTCAATTCTAAAAAGAAAAAAAGTGATCCCTGATGTTTATCTCTGTCCAATGCTTTTTTTTTTCTAGTGTTCCTTGAAGTTTTCCGGTGTTTGTGTTCATCTCCTTGTTCATTGTGTTAATAAAAAAAAAAAGAGTGGTTCCATTTCATCGTTTTCTGTCTCTTCATTTCAGTATATGAAGAAAAAAAACAGAAAAGAAAAGAAAGAGAGATAGAGGGATTAGTTGAAATCTGAAGAATCATTGAAATCTTGCCGGAGAAAACATTACTCTGGGGAAACGTAAGCAAAGCACATGGGAATCAATTGAAACTTCATATTCCGTCTATTGGGGTTGAGATGAGATCAGAGGTCAAATTTGGGCTTATTCTAATATTGATTTCTTGAGGTTGTTTTTTGAGATTCATTTCTGCCGCAGAAACACTACCTTAGTGAACCCTTAGACAAACACTTCAGAATCAATTGAAACTTTACATTCTGTGTCTTGGGGTTGATATCGCATGATATGTTATATTTGAGCCTTTATCTATTTCATATACTAGAGTTTTCAATTGGATGTTCATTTCTGCCGCAAGTTGATCACACAAGGGGTTTGAGTATCTAGAAGTATGACAACGACCTATAATTTGAGAGTTGGTTTTAGTTTGGTATTGAAATACTAAATATTGAATTTGAGGTTATTTCGAGGTTGTTTAGCCTGGGTTCCAATTCTGTTACGTAAAAATTGCGTAAGAGTTTAGATTCTGCTCAATTCTAAAAAGAAAAAAAGTGATCCCTGATGTTTATCTCTGTCCAATGCTTTTTTTTTTCTAGTGTTCCTTGAAGTTTTCCGGTGTTTGTGTTCATCTCCTTGTTCATTGTGTTAATAAAAAAAAAAAAGAGTGGTTCCATTTCATCGTTTTCTGTCTCTTCATTTCAGTATATGAAGAAAAAAAACAGAAAAGAAAAGAAAGAGAGATAGAGGGATTAGTTGAAATCTGAAGAATCATTGAAATCTTGCCGCAGAAAACATTACTCTGGGGAAACGTAAGCAAAGCACATGGGAATCAATTGAAACTTCATATTCCGTCTATTGGGGTTGAGATGAGATCAGAGGTCAAATTTGGGCTTATTCTAATATTGATTTCTTGAGGTTGTTTTTCGAGATTCATTTCTGCCGCAGAAACACTACCTTAGTGAACCCTTAGACAAACACTTCAGAATCAATTGAAACTTTACATTCTGTGTCTTGGGGTTGATATCGCATGATATATTATATTTGAGCCTTTTTCTATTTCATATACTAGAGTTTTCAATTGGATGTTCATTTCTGCCGCAAGTTGATCACACAAGGGGTTGAGTATCTAGAAGTATGACAACGACCTATAATTTGAGAGTTGGTTTTAGTTTGGTATTGAAATACTAAATATTGAATTTGAGGTTATTTCGAGGTTGTTTAGCCTGGGTTCCAATTCTGTTACGTAAAAATTGCGTAAGAGTTTAGATTCTGCTCAATTCTAAAAAGAAAAAAAGTGATCCCTGATGTTTATCTCTGTCCAATGCTTTTTTTTTTCTAGTGTTCCTTGAAGTTTTCCGGTGTTTGTGTTCATCTCCTTGTTCATTGTGTTAATAAAAAAAAAAAAGAGTGGTTCCATTTCATCGTTTTCTGTCTCTTCATTTCAGTATATGAAGAAAAAAAACAGAAAAGAAAAGAAAGAGAGATAGAGGGATTAGTTGAAATCTGAAGAATCATTGAAATCTTGCCGGAGAAAACATTACTCTGGGGAAACGTAAGCAAAGCACATGGGAATCAATTGAAACTTCATATTCCGTCTATTGGGGTTGAGATGAGATCAGAGGTCAAATTTGGGCTTATTCTAATATTGATTTCTTGAGGTTGTTTTTCGAGATTCATTTCTGCCGCAGAAACACTACCTTAGTGAACCCTTAGACAAACACTTCAGAATCAATTGAAACTTTACATTCTGTGTCTTGGGGTTGATATCGCATGATATGTTATATTTGAGCCTTTTTCTATTTCATATACTAGAGTTTTCAATTGGATGTTCATTTCTGCCCGCAAGTTGATCACACAAGGGGTTGAGTATCTAGAAGTATGACAACGACCTATAATTTGAGAGTTGGTTTTAGTTTGGTATTGAAATACTAAATATTGAATTTGAGGTTATTTCGAGGTTGTTTAGCCTGGGTTCCAATTCTGTTACGTAAAAATTGCGTAAGAGTTTAGATTCTGCTCAATTCTAAAAAGAAAAAAAGTGATCCCTGATGTTTATCTCTGTCCAATGCTTTTTTTTTTCTAGTGTTCCTTGAAGTTTTCCGGTGTTTGTGTTCATCTCCTTGTTCATTGTGTTAATAAAAAAAAAAAAGAGTGGTTCCATTTCATCGTTTTCTGTCTCTTCATTTCAGTATATGAAGAAAAAAAACAGAAAAGAAAAGAAAGAGAGATAGAGGGATTAGTTGAAATCTGAAGAATCATTGAAATCTTGCCGCAGAAAACATTACTCTGGGGAAACGTAAGCAAAGCACATGGGAATCAATTGAAACTTCATATTCCGTCTATTGGGGTTGAGATGAGATCAGAGGTCAAATTTGGGCTTATTCTAATATTGATTTCTTGAGGTTGTTTTTCGAGATTCATTTCTGCCGCAGAAACACTACCTTAGTGAACCCTTAGACAAACACTTCAGAATCAATTGAAACTTTACATTCTGTGTCTTGGGGTTGATATCGCATGATATATTATATTTGAGCCTTTTTCTATTTCATATACTAGAGTTTTCAATTGGATGTTCATTTCTGCCGCAAGTTGATCACACAAGGGGTTGAGTATCTAGAAGTATGACAACGACCTATAATTTGAGAGTTGGTTTTAGTTTGGTATTGAAATACTAAATATTGAATTTGAGGTTATTTCGAGGTTGTTTAGCCTGGGTTCCAATTCTGTTACGTAAAAATTGCGTAAGAGTTTAGATTCTGCTCAATTCTAAAAAGAAAAAAAGTGATCCCTGATGTTTATCTCTGTCCAATGCTTTTTTTTTTCTAGTGTTCCTTGAAGTTTTCCGGTGTTTGTGTTCATCTCCTTGTTCATTGTGTTAATAAAAAAAAAAAGAGTGGTTCCATTTCATCGTTTTCTGTCTCTTCATTTCAGTATATGAAGAAAAAAAAACAGAAAAGAAAAGAAAGAGAGATAGAGGGATTAGTTGAAATCTGAAGAATCATTGAAATCTTGCCGCAGAAAACATTACTCTGGGGAAACGTAAGCAAAGCACATGGGAATCAATTGAAACTTCATATTCCGTCTATTGGGGTTGAGATGAGATCAGAGGTCAAATTTGGGCTTATTCTAATATTGATTTCTTGAGGTTGTTTTTCGAGATTCATTTCTGCCGCAGAAACACTACCTTAGTGAACCCTTAGACAAACACTTCAGAATCAATTGAAACTTTACATTCTGTGTCTTGGGGTTGATATCGCATGATATATTATATTTGAGCCTTTTTCTATTTCATATACTAGAGTTTTCAATTGGATGTTCATTTCTGCCGCAAGTTGATCACACAAGGGGTTGAGTATCTAGAAGTATGACAACGACCTATAATTTGAGAGTTGGTTTTAGTTTGGTATTGAAATACTAAATATTGAATTTGAGGTTATTTCGAGGTTGTTTAGCCTGGGTTCCAATTCTGTTACGTAAAAATTGCGTAAGAGTTTAGATTCTGCTCAATTCTAAAAAGAAAAAAAGTGATCCCTGATGTTTATCTCTGTCCAATGCTTTTTTTTTTTCTAGTGTTCCTTGAAGTTTTCCGGTGTTTGTGTTCATCTCCTTGTTCATTGTGTTAATAAAAAAAAAAAAGAGTGGTTCCATTTCATCGTTTTCTGTCTCTTCATTTCAGTATATGAAGAAAAAAAACAGAAAAGAAAAGAAAGAGAGATAGAGGGATTAGTTGAAATCTGAAGAATCATTGAAATCTTGCCGCAGAAAACATTACTCTGGGGAAACGTAAGCAAAGCACATGGGAATCAATTGAAACTTCATATTCCGTCTATTGGGGTTGAGATGAGATCAGAGGTCAAATTTGGGCTTATTCTAATATTGATTTCTTGAGGTTGTTTTTCGAGATTCATTTCTGCCGCAGAAACACTACCTTAGTGAACCCTTAGACAAACACTTCAGAATCAATTGAAACTTTACATTCTGTGTCTTGGGGTTGATATCGCATGATATATTATATTTGAGCCTTTTTCTATTTCATATACTAGAGTTTTCAATTGGATGTTCATTTCTGCCGCAAGTTGATCACACAAGGGGTTGAGTATCTAGAAGTATGACAACGACCTATAATTTGAGAGTTGGTTTTAGTTTGGTATTGAAATACTAAATATTGAATTTGAGGTTATTTCGAGGTTGTTTAGCCTGGGTTCCAATTCTGTTACGTAAAAATTGCGTAAGAGTTTAGATTCTGCTCAATTCTAAAAAGAAAAAAAGTGATCCCTGATGTTTATCTCTGTCCAATGCTTTTTATTTCTAGTGTTCCTTGAAGTTTTCCGGTGTTTGTGTTCATCTCCTTGTTCATTGTGTTAATAAAAAAAAAAAGAGTGGTTCCATTTCATCGTTTTCTGTCTCTTCATTTCAGTATATGAAGAAAAAAAACAGAAAAGAAAAGAAAGAGAGATAGAGGGATTAGTTGAAATCTGAAGAATCATTGAAATCTTGCCGCAGAAAACATTACTCTGGGGAAACGTAAGCAAAGCACATGGGAATCAATTGAAACTTCATATTCCGTCTATTGGGGTTGAGATGAGATCAGAGGTCAAATGTGGGCTTATTCTAATATTGATTTCTTGAGGTTGTTTTTCGAGATTCATTTCTGCCGCAGAAACACTACCTTAGTGAACCCTTAGACAAACACTTCAGAATCAATTGAAACTTTACATTCTGTGTCTTGGGGTTGATATCGCATGATATATTATATTTGAGCCTTTTTCTATTTCATATACTAGAGTTTTCAATTGGATGTTCATTTCTGCCGCAAGTTGATCACACAAGGGGTTGAGTATCTAGAAGTATGACAACGACCTATAATTTGAGAGTTGGTTTTAGTTTGGTATTGAAATACTAAATATTGAATTTGAGGTTATTTCGAGGTTGTTTAGCCTGGGTTCCAATTCTGTTACGTAAAAATTGCGTAAGAGTTTAGATTCTGCTCAATTCTAAAAAGAAAAAAAGTGATCCCTGATGTTTATCTCTGTCCAATGCTTTTTTTTTCTAGTGTTCCTTGAAGTTTTCCGGTGTTTGTGTTCATCTCCTTGTTCATTGTGTTAATAAAAAAAAAAAAGAGTGGTTCCATTTCATCGTTTTCTGTCTCTTCATTTCAGTATATGAAGAAAAAAAACAGAAAAGAAAAGAAAGAGAGATAGAGGGATTAGTTGAAATCTGAAGAATCATTGAAATCTTGCCGCAGAAAACATTACTCTGGGGAAACGTAAGCAAAGCACATGGGAATCAATTGAAACTTCATATTCCGTCTATTGGGGTTGAGATGAGATCAGAGGTCAAATCTGGGCTTATTCTAATATTGATTTCTTGAGGTTGTTTTTCGAGATTCATTTCTGCCGCAGAAACACTACCTTAGTGAACCCTTAGACAAACACTTCAGAATCAATTGAAACTTTACATTCTGTGTCTTGGGGTTGATATCGCATGATATATTATATTTGAGCCTTTTTCTATTTCATATACTAGAGTTTTCAATTGGATGTTCATTTCTGCCGCAAGTTGATCACACAAGGGGTTGAGTATCTAGAAGTATGACAACGACCTATAATTTGAGAGTTGGTTTTAGTTTGGTATTGAAATACTAAATATTGAATTTGAGGTTATTTCGAGGTTGTTTAGCCTGGGTTCCAATTCTGTTACGTAAAAATTGCGTAAGAGTTTAGATTCTGCTCAATTCTAAAAAGAAAAAAAGTGATCCCTGATGTTTATCTCTGTCCAATGCTTTTTTTTTTCTAGTGTTCCTTGAAGTTTTCCGGTGTTTGTGTTCATCTCCTTGTTCATTGTGTTAATAAAAAAAAAAAGAGTGGTTCCATTTCATCGTTTTCTGTCTCTTCATTTCAGTATATGAAGAAAAAAAACAGAAAAGAAAAGAAAGAGAGATAGAGGGATTAGTTGAAATCTGAAGAATCATTGAAATCTTGCCGCAGAAAACATTACTCTGGGGAAACGTAAGCAAAGCACATGGGAATCAATTGAAACTTCATATTCCGTCTATTGGGGTTGAGATGAGATCAGAGGTCAAATCTGGGCTTATTCTAATATTGATTTCTTGAGGTTGTTTTTCGAGATTCATTTCTGCCGCAGAAACACTACCTTAGTGAACCCTTAGACAAACACTTCAGAATCAATTGAAACTTTACATTCTGTGTCTTGGGGTTGATATCGCATGATATATTATATTTGAGCCTTTTTCTATTTCATATACTAGAGTTTTCAATTGGATGTTCATTTCTGCCGCAAGTTGATCACACAAGGGGTTGAGTATCTAGAAGTATGACAACGACCTATAATTTGAGAGTTGGTTTTAGTTTGGTATTGAAATACTAAATATTGAATTTGAGGTTATTTCGAGGTTGTTTAGCCTGGGTTCCAATTCTGTTACGTAAAAATTGCGTAAGAGTTTAGATTCTGCTCAATTCTAAAAAGAAAAAAAGTGATCCCTGATGTTTATCTCTGTCCAATGCTTTTTTTTTTCTAGTGTTCCTTGAAGTTTTCCGGTGTTTGTGTTCATCTCCTTGTTCATTGTGTTAATAAAAAAAAAAAGAGTGGTTCCATTTCATCGTTTTCTGTCTCTTCATTTCAGTATATGAAGAAAAAAAACAGAAAAGAAAAGAAAGAGAGATAGAGGGATTAGTTGAAATCTGAAGAATCATTGAAATCTTGCCGCAGAAAACATTACTCTGGGGAAACGTAAGCAAAGCACATGGGAATCAATTGAAACTTCATATTCCGTCTATTGGGGTTGAGATGAGATCAGAGGTCAAATTTGGGCTTATTCTAATATTGATTTCTTGAGGTTGTTTTTCGAGATTCATTTCTGCCGCAGAAACACTACCTTAGTGAACCCTTAGACAAACACTTCAGAATCAATTGAAACTTTACATTCTGTGTCTTGGGGTTGATATCGCATGATATATTATATTTGAGCCTTTATCTATTTCATATACTAGAGTTTTCAATTGGATGTTCATTTCTGCCGCAAGTTGATCACACAAGGGGTTGAGTATCTAGAAGTATGACAACGACCTATAATTTGAGAGTTGGTTTTAGTTTGGTATTGAAATACTAAATATTGAATTTGAGGTTATTTCGAGGTTGTTTAGCCTGGGTTCCAATTCTGTTACGTAAAAATTGCGTAAGAGTTTAGATTCTGCTCAATTCTAAAAAGAAAAAAAGTGATCCCTGATGTTTATCTCTGTCCAATGCTTTTTTTTTTCTAGTGTTCCTTGAAGTTTTCCGATGTTTGTGTTCATCTCCTTGTTCATTGTGTTAATAAAAAAAAAAAGAGTGGTTCCATTTCATCGTTTTCTGTCTCTTCATTTCAGTATATGAAGAAAAAAAAACAGAAAAGAAAAGAAAGAGAGATAGAGGGATTAGTTGAAATCTGAAGAATCATTGAAATCTTGCCGGAGAAAACATTACTCTGGGGAAACGTAAGCAAAGCACATGGGAATCAATTGAAACTTCATATTCCGTCTATTGGGGTTGAGATGAGATCAGAGGTCAAATCTGGGCTTATTCTAATATTGATTTCTTGAGGTTGTTTTTCGAGATTCATTTCTGCCGCAGAAACACTACCTTAGTGAACCCTTAGACAAACACTTCAGAATCAATTGAAACTTTACATTCTGTGTCTTGGGGTTGATATCGCATGATATATTATATTTGAGCCTTTTTCTATTTCATATACTAGAGTTTTCAATTGGATGTTCATTTCTGCCGCAAGTTGATCACACAAGGGGTTGAGTATCTAGAAGTATGACAACGACCTATAATTTGAGAGTTGGTTTTAGTTTGGTATTGAAATACTAAATATTGAATTTGAGGTTATTTCGAGGTTGTTTAGCCTGGGTTCCAATTCTGTTACGTAAAAATTGCGTAAGAGTTTAGATTCTGCTCAATTCTAAAAAGAAAAAAAGTGATCCCTGATGTTTATCTCTGTCCAATGCTTTTTATTTCTAGTGTTCCTTGAAGTTTTCCGGTGTTTGTGTTCATCTCCTTGTTCATTGTGTTAATAAAAAAAAAAAGAGTGGTTCCATTTCATCGTTTTCTGTCTCTTCATTTCAGTATATGAAGAAAAAAAACAGAAAAGAAAAGAAAGAGAGATAGAGGGATTAGTTGAAATCTGAAGAATCATTGAAATCTTGCCGCAGAAAACATTACTCTGGGGAAACGTAAGCAAAGCACATGGGAATCAATTGAAACTTCATATTCCGTCTATTGGGGTTGAGATGAGATCAGAGGTCAAATTTGGGCTTATTCTAATATTGATTTCTTGAGGTTGTTTTTCGAGATTCATTTCTGCCGCAGAAACACTACCTTAGTGAACCCTTAGACAAACACTTCAGAATCAATTGAAACTTTACATTCTGTGTCTTGGGGTTGATATCGCATGATATATTATATTTGAGCCTTTATCTATTTCATATACTAGAGTTTTCAATTGGATGTTCATTTCTGCCGCAAGTTGATCACACAAGGGGTTGAGTATCTAGAAGTATGACAACGACCTATAATTTGAGAGTTGGTTTTAGTTTGGTATTGAAATACTAAATATTGAATTTTAGGTTATTTCGAGGTTGTTTAGCCTGGGTTCCAATTCTGTTACGTAAAAATTGCGTAAGAGTTTAGATTCTGCTCAATTCTAAAAAGAAAAAAAGTGATCCCTGATGTTTATCTCTGTCCAATGCTTTTTTTTTTTCTAGTGTTCCTTGAAGTTTTCCGGTGTTTGTGTTCATCTCCTTGTTCATTGTGTTAATAAAAAAAAAAAAGAGTGGTTCCATTTCATCGTTTTCTGTCTCTTCATTTCAGTATATGAAGAAAAAAAACAGAAAAGAAAAGAAAGAGAGATAGAGGGATTAGTTGAAATCTGAAGAATCATTGAAATCTTGCCGGAGAAAACATTACTCTGGGGAAACGTAAGCAAAGCACATGGGAATCAATTGAAACTTCATATTCCGTCTATTGGGGTTGAGATGAGATCAGAGGTCAAATCTGGGCTTATTCTAATATTGATTTCTTGAGGTTGTTTTTCGAGATTCATTTCTGCCGCAGAAACACTACCTTAGTGAACCCTTAGACAAACACTTCAGAATCAATTGAAACTTTACATTCTGTGTCTTGGGGTTGATATCGCATGATATATTATATTTGAGCCTTTTTCTATTTCATATACTAGAGTTTTCAATTGGATGTTCATTTCTGCCGCAAGTTGATCACACAAGGGGTTGAGTATCTAGAAGTAGGACAACGACCTATAATTTGAGAGTTGGTTTTAGTTTGGTATTGAAATACTAAATATTGAATTTGAGGTTATTTCGAGGTTGTTTAGCCTGGGTTCCAATTCTGTTACGTAAAAATTGCGTAAGAGTTTAGATTCTGCTCAATTCTAAAAAAAAAAAAAGTGATCCCTGATGTTTATCTTTGTCCAATGCTTTTTTTTTTCTAGTGTTCCTTGAAGTTTTCCAGTGTTTGTGTTCATTTCCTTGTTCATTGTGTTAATGAAAAAAAAAAAGAGTGGTTCCATTTCATCGTTTTCTGTCTCTTCATTTCAGTATATTAAGAAAAAAAACAGAAAAGAAAAGAAAAGAAAGAGAGATAGAGGGATTAGTTGAAATCTGAAGAATCATTGAAATCTTGCCGCAGAAAACATTACTCTGGGGAAACGTAAGCAAAGCACATGGGAATCAATTGAAACTTCATATTCCGTCTATTGGGGTTGAGATGAGATCATAGGTCAAATTTGGGCTTATTCTAATATTGATTTCTTGAGGTTGTTTTTCGAGATTCATTTCTGCCGCAGAAACACTACCTTAGTGAACCCTTAGACAAACACTTCAGAATCAATTGAAACTTTACATTCTGTGTCTTGGGGTTGATATCGCATGATATATTATATTTGAGCCTTTATCTATTTCATATACTAGAGTTTTCAATTGGATGTTCATTTCTGCCGCAAGTTGATCACACAAGGGGTTGAGTATCTAGAAGTATGACAACGACCTATAATTTGAGAGTTGGTTTTAGTTTGGTATTGAAATACTAAATATTGAATTTGAGGTTATTTCGAGGTTGTTTAGCCTGGGTTCCAATTCTGTTACGTAAAAATTGCGTAAGAGTTTAGATTCTGCTCAATTCTAAAAAGAAAAAAAGTGATCCCTGATGTTTATCTCTGTCCAATGCTTTTTTTTTTCTAGTGTTCCTTGAAGTTTTCCGGTGTTTGTGTTCATCTCCTTGTTCATTGTGTTAATAAAAAAAAAAAAGAGTGGTTCCATTTCATCGTTTTCTGTCTCTTCATTTCAGTATATGAAGAAAAAAAACAGAAAAGAAAAGAAAGAGAGATAGAGGGATTAGTTGAAATCTGAAGAATCATTGAAATCTTGCCGGAGAAAACATTACTCTGGGGAAACGTAAGCAAAGCACATGGGAATCAATTGAAACTTCATATTCCGTCTATTGGGGTTGAGATGAGATCAGAGGTCAAATCTGGGCTTATTCTAATATTGATTTCTTGAGGTTGTTTTTCGAGATTCATTTCTGCCGCAGAAACACTACCTTAGTGAACCCTTAGACAAACACTTCAGAATCAATTGAAACTTTACATTCTGTGTCTTGGGGTTGATATCGCATGATATATTATATTTGAGCCTTTTTCTATTTCATATACTAGAGTTTTCAATTGGATGTTCATTTCTGCCGCAAGTTGATCACACAAGGGGTTGAGTATCTAGAAGTATGACAACGACCTATAATTTGAGAGTTGGTTTTAGTTTGGTATTGAAATACTAAATATTGAATTTGAGGTTATTTCGAGGTTGTTTAGCCTGGGTTCCAATTCTGTTACGTAAAAATTGCGTAAGAGTTTAGATTCTGCTCAATTCTAAAAAGAAAAAAAGTGATCCCTGATGTTTATCTCTGTCCAATGCTTTTTTTTTTTCTAGTGTTCCTTGAAGTTTTCCGGTGTTTGTGTTCATCTCCTTGTTCATTGTGTTAATAAAAAAAAAAAGAGTGGTTCCATTTCATCGTTTTCTGTCTCTTCATTTCAGTATATTAAGAAAAAAAACAGAAAAGAAAAGAAAGAGAGATAGAGGGATTAGTTGAAATCTGAAGAATCATTGAAATCTTGCCGCAGAAAACATTACTCTGGGGAAACGTAAGCAAAGCACATGGGAATCAATTGAAACTTCATATTCCGTCTATTGGGGTTGAGATGAGATCAGAGGTCAAATTTGGGCTTATTCTAATATTGATTTCTTGAGGTTGTTTTTCGAGATTCATTTCTGCCGCAGAAACACTACCTTAGTGAACCCTTAGACAAACACTTCAGAATCAATTGAAACTTTACATTCTGTGTCTTGGGGTTGATATCGCATGATATATTATATTTGAGCCTTTATCTATTTCATATACTAGAGTTTTCAATTGGATGTTCATTTCTGCCGCAAGTTGATCACACAAGGGGTTGAGTATCTAGAAGTATGACAACGACCTATAATTTGAGAGTTGGTTTTAGTTTGGTATTGAAATACTAAATATTGAATTTGAGGTTATTTCGAGGTTGTTTAGCCTGGGTTCCAATTCTGTTACGTAAAAATTGCGTAAGAGTTTAGATTCTGCTCAATTCTAAAAAGAAAAAAAGTGATCCCTGATGTTTATCTCTGTCCAATGCTTTTTTTTTTCTAGTGTTCCTTGAAGTTTTCCGGTGTTTGTGTTCATCTCCTTGTTCATTGTGTTAATAAAAAAAAAAAAGAGTGGTTCCATTTCATCGTTTTCTGTCTCTTCATTTCAGTATATGAAGAAAAAAAACAGAAAAGAAAAGAAAGAGAGATAGAGGGATTAGTTGAAATCTGAAGAATCATTGAAATCTTGCCGGAGAAAACATTACTCTGGGGAAACGTAAGCAAAGCACATGGGAATCAATTGAAATTTCATATTCCGTCTATTGGGGTTGAGATGAGATCAGAGGTCAAATCTGGGCTTATTCTAATATTGATTTCTTGAGGTTGTTTTTCGAGATTCATTTCTGCCGCAGAAACACTACCTTAGTGAACCCTTAGACAAACACTTCAGAATCAATTGAAACTTTACATTCTGTGTCTTGGGGTTGATATCGCATGATATATTATATTTGAGCCTTTTTCTATTTCATATACTAGAGTTTTCAATTGGATGTTCATTTCTGCCGCAAGTTGATCACACAAGGGGTTGAGTATCTAGAAGTATGACAACGACCTATAATTTGAGAGTTGGTTTTAGTTTGGTATTGAAATACTAAATATTGAATTTGAGGTTATTTCGAGGTTGTTTAGCCTGGGTTCCAATTCTGTTACGTAAAAATTGCGTAAGAGTTTAGATTCTGCTCAATTCTAAAAAGAAAAAAAGTGATCCCTGATGTTTATCTCTGTCCAATGCTTTTTTTTTTCTAGTGTTCCTTGAAGTTTTCCGGTGTTTGTGTTCATCTCCTTGTTCATTGTGTTAATAAAAAAAAAAAGAGTGGTTCCATTTCATCGTTTTCTGTCTCTTCATTTCAGTATATTAAGAAAAAAAACAGAAAAGAAAAGAAAGAGAGATAGAGGGATTAGTTGAAATCTGAAGAATCATTGAAATCTTGCCGCAGAAAACATTACTCTGGGGAAACGTAAGCAAAGCACATGGGAATCAATTGAAACTTCATATTCCGTCTATTGGGGTTGAGATGAGATCAGAGGTCAAATTTGGGCTTATTCTAATATTGATTTCTTGAGGTTGTTTTTCGAGATTCATTTCTGCCGCAGAAACACTACCTTAGTGAACCCTTAGACAAACACTTCAGAATCAATTGAAACTTTACATTCTGTGTCTTGGGGTTGATATCGCATGATATATTATATTTGAGCCTTTATCTATTTCATATACTAGAGTTTTCAATTGGATGTTCATTTCTGCCGCAAGTTGATCACACAAGGGGTTGAGTATCTAGAAGTATGACAACGACCTATAATTTGAGAGTTGGTTTTAGTTTGGTATTGAAATACTAAATATTGAATTTGAGGTTATTTCGAGGTTGTTTAGCCTGGGTTCCAATTCTGTTACGTAAAAATTGCGTAAGAGTTTAGATTCTGCTCAATTCTAAAAAGAAAAAAAGTGATCCCTGATGTTTATCTCTGTCCAATGCTTTTTTTTTTCTAGTGTTCCTTGAAGTTTTCCGGGTGTTTGTGTTCATCTCCTTGTTCATTGTGTTAATAAAAAAAAAAAAGAGTGGTTCCATTTCATCGTTTTCTGTCTCTTCATTTCAGTATATGAAGAAAAAAAACAGAAAAGAAAAGAAAGAGAGATAGAGGGATTAGTTGAAATCTGAAGAATCATTGAAATCTTGCCGCAGAAAACATTACTCTGGGGAAACGTAAGCAAAGCACATGGGAATCAATTGAAACTTCATATTCCGTCTATTGGGGTTGAGATGAGATCAGAGGTCAAATTTGGGCTTATTCTAATATTGATTTCTTGAGGTTGTTTTTCGAGATTCATTTCTGCCGCAGAAACACTACCTTAGTGAACCCTTAGACAAACACTTCAGAATCAATTGAAACTTTACATTCTGTGTCTTGGGGTTGATATCGCATGATATATTATATTTGAGCCTTTATCTATTTCATATACTAGAGTTTTCAATTGGATGTTCATTTCTGCCGCAAGTTGATCACACAAGGGGTTGAGTATCTAGAAGTATGACAACGACCTATAATTTGAGAGTTGGTTTTAGTTTGGTATTGAAATACTAAATATTGAATTTGAGGTTATTTCGAGGTTGTTTAGCCTGGGTTCCAATTCTGTTACGTAAAAATTGCGTAAGAGTTTAGATTCTGCTCAATTCTAAAAAGAAAAAAAGTGATCCCTGATGTTTATCTTTGTCCAATGCTTTTTTTTTCTAGTGTTCCTTGAAGTTTTCCGGTGTTTGTGTTCATCTCCTTGTTCATTGTGTTAATAAAAAAAAAAAAGAGTGGTTCCATTTCATCGTTTTCTGTCTCTTCATTTCAGTATATGAAGAAAAAAAACAGAAAAGAAAAGAAAGAGAGATAGAGGGATTAGTTGAAATCTGAAGAATCATTGAAATCTTGCCGGAGAAAACATTACTCTGGGGAAACGTAAGCAAAGCACATGGGAATCAATTGAAACTTCATATTCCGTCTATTGGGGTTGAGATGAGATCAGAGGTCAAATTTGGGCTTATTCTAATATTGATTTCTTGAGGTTGTTTTTCGAGATTCATTTCTGCCGCAGAAACACTACCTTAGTGAACCCTTAGACAAACACTTCAGAATCAATTGAAACTTTACATTCTGTGTCTTGGGGTTGATATCGCATGATATATTATATTTGAGCCTTTTTCTATTTCATATACTAGAGTTTTCAATTGGATGTTCATTTCTGCCGCAAGTTGATCACACAAGGGGTTGAGTATCTAGAAGTATGACAACGACCTATAATTTGAGAGTTGGTTTTTAGTTTGGTATTGAAATACTAAATATTGAATTTGAGGTTATTTCGAGGTTGTTTAGCCTGGGTTCCAATTCTGTTACGTAAAAATTGCGTAAGAGTTTAGATTCTGCTCAATTCTAAAAAGAAAAAAAGTGATCCCTGATGTTTATCTTTGTCCAATGCTTTTTTTTTTTCTAGTGTTCCTTGAAGTTTTCCGGTGTTTGTGTTCATCTCCTTGTTCATTGTGTTAATAAAAAAAAAAAGAGTGGTTCCATTTCATCGTTTTCTGTCTCTTCATTTCAGTATATGAAGAAAAAAAACAGAAAAGAAAAGAAAGAGAGATAGAGGGATTAGTTGAAATCTGAAGAATCATTGAAATCTTGCCGCAGAAAACATTACTCTGGGGAAACGTAAGCAAAGCACATGGGAATCAATTGAAACTTCATATTCCGTCTATTGGGGTTGAGATGAGATCAGAGGTCAAATTTGGGCTTATTCTAATATTGATTTCTTGAGGTTGTTTTTCGAGATTCATTTCTGCCGCAGAAACACTACCTTAGTGAACCCTTAGACAAACACTTCAGAATCAATTGAAACTTTACATTCTGTGTCTTGGGGTTGATATCGCATGATATATTATATTTGAGCCTTTTTCTATTTCATATACTAGAGTTTTCAATTGGATGTTCATTTCTGCCGCAAGTTGATCACACAAGGGGTTGAGTATCTAGAAGTATGACAACGACCTATAATTTGAGAGTTGGTTTTAGTTTGGTATTGAAATACTAAATATTGAATTTGAGGTTATTTCGAGGTTGTTTAGCCTGGGTTCCAATTCTGTTACGTAAAAATTGCGTAAGAGTTTAGATTCTGCTCAATTCTAACAAGAAAAAAAGTGATCCCTGATGTTTATCTCTGTCCAATGCTTTTTTTTTTCTAGTGTTCCTTGAAGTTTTCCGGTGTTTGTGTTCATCTCCTTGTTCATTGTGTTAATAAAAAAAAAAAAGAGTGGTTCCATTTCATCGTTTTCTGTCTCTTCATTTCAGTATATGAAGAAAAAAAACAGAAAAGAAAAGAAAGAGAGATAGAGGGATTAGTTGAAATCTGAAGAATCATTGAAATCTTGCCGCAGAAAACATTACTCTGGGGAAACGTAAGCAAAGCACATGGGAATCAATTGAAACTTCATATTCCGTCTATTGGGGTTGAGATGAGATCAGAGGTCAAATTTGGGCTTATTCTAATATTGATTTCTTGAGGTTGTTTTTCGAGATTCATTTCTGCCGCAGAAACACTACCTTAGTGAACCCTTAGACAAACACTTCAGAATCAATTGAAACTTTACATTCTGTGTCTTGGGGTTGATATCGCATGATATATTATATTTGAGCCTTTTTCTATTTCATATACTAGAGTTTTCAATTGGATGTTCATTTCTGCCGCAAGTTGATCACACAAGGGGTTGAGTATCTAGAAGTATGACAACGACCTATAATTTGAGAGTTGGTTTTAGTTTTGGTATTGAAATACTAAATATTGAATTTGAGGTTATTTCGAGGTTGTTTAGCCTGGGTTCCAATTCTGTTACGTAAAAATTGCGTAAGAGTTTAGATTCTGCTCAATTCTAAAAAGAAAAAAAGTGATCCCTGATGTTTATCTCTGTCCAATGCTTTTTTTTTTCTAGTGTTCCTTGAAGTTTTCCAGTGTTTGTGTTCATCTCCTTGTTCATTGTGTTAATAAAAAAAAAAAAGAGTGGTTCCATTTCATCGTTTTCTGTCTCTTCATTTCAGTATATGAAGAAAAAAAAACAGAAAAGAAAAGAAAGAGAGATAGAGGGATTAGTTGAAATCTGAAGAATCATTGAAATCTTGCCGCAGAAAACATTACTCTGGGGAAACGTAAGCAAAGCACATGGGAATCAATTGAAACTTCATATTCCGTCTATTGGGGTTGAGATGAGATCAGAGGTCAAATTTGGGCTTATTCTAATATTGATTTCTTGAGGTTGTTTTTCGAGATTCATTTCTGCCGCAGAAACACTACCTTAGTGAACCCTTAGACAAACACTTCAGAATCAATTGAAACTTTACATTCTGTGTCTTGGGGTTGATATCGCATGATATATTATATTTGAGCCTTTATCTATTTCATATACTAGAGTTTTCAATTGGATGTTCATTTCTGCCGCAAGTTGATCACACAAGGGGTTGAGTATCTAGAAGTATGACAACGACCTATAATTTGAGAGTTGGTTTTAGTTTGGTATTGAAATACTAAATATTGAATTTGAGGTTATTTCGAGGTTGTTTAGCCTGGGTTCCAATTCTGTTACGTAAAAATTGCGTAAGAGTTTAGATTCTGCTCAATTCTAAAAAGAAAAAAAGTGATCCCTGATGTTTATCTCTGTCCAATGCTTTTTTTTTTCTAGTGTTCCTTGAAGTTTTCCGGTGTTTGTGTTCATCTCCTTGTTCATTGTGTTAATAAAAAAAAAAAAGAGTGGTTCCATTTCATCGTTTTCTGTCTCTTCATTTCAGTATATGAAGAAAAAAAACAGAAAAGAAAAGAAAGAGAGATAGAGGGATTAGTTGAAATCTGAAGAATCATTGAAATCTTGCCGCAGAAAACATTACTCTGGGGAAACGTAAGCAAAGCACATGGGAATCAATTGAAACTTCATATTCCGTCTATTGGGGTTGAGATGAGATCAGAGGTCAAATTTGGGCTTATTCTAATATTGATTTCTTGAGGTTGTTTTTCGAGATTCATTTCTGCCGCAGAAACACTACCTTAGTGAACCCTTAGACAAACACTTCAGAATCAATTGAAACTTTACATTCTGTGTCTTGGGGTTGATATCGCATGATATATTATATTTGAGCCTTTTTCTATTTCATATACTAGAGTTTTCAATTGGATGTTCATTTCTGCCGCAAGTTGATCACACAAGGGGTTGAGTATCTAGAAGTATGACAACGACCTATAATTTGAGAGTTGGTTTTAGTTTTGGTATTGAAATACTAAATATTGAATTTGAGGTTATTTCGAGGTTGTTTAGCCTGGGTTCCAATTCTGTTACGTAAAAATTGCGTAAGAGTTTAGATTCTGCTCAATTCTAAAAAGAAAAAAAGTGATCCCTGATGTTTATCTTTGTCCAATGCTTTTTTTTTTCTAGTGTTCCTTGAAGTTTTCCGGTGTTTGTGTTCATCTCCTTGTTCATTGTGTTAATAAAAACTGCCCACCTTCTTTGGTGATTTATTGCGCCCAAGATGAAGAGCTCTGACTTTAGCGGATAGACCCAATCCCACCGAAGAAGCGACGGGCTATCTTTCTTCCCCTTTCGAATCTTCCTAATTATAGTGACGGTAGCCTTTGAATCGGCTCTTGTCTTAATTACCGAAAAGCTACCTTTCCAAGAGTCAGGAGAGCCCGGAAAGTGATTGAACGACCTTCTCCTAGGGACTTCCCTGTCTCAGGTCCGATTCCTACTGATTTCTTGGTTTACTCGGACTTTTGACTCGACTTCTCTCTATCTTCTTCAGTCATCTTGGTGCCTTGAGCTGGGAAAACTCCTCAATCGGCGGGTATGGGATCGATTTCATTTAAGATGCCCTTCTCTGATCCTTCTCATTCCGTGAAGGCCTTTCCCACTCTTGACAAAGGGCTTCCATTGGGATTAGTTGAAAAAGTGGAGTTCTCAGCTCCTTCTCTCTTCTCCTTTTCCTGACTTTCTATTCCGGCTACAGAGCCTTATAAATGCCATGAAGCTTAGCCGAACTACTTGGCTTTGGCTCGGCTCAAAGAAAGAACTGGGTCACTGAGCCCTTTTTTTTGAGGTAAGAAGAGCTCCTATTTGAACTAACATCGGATACCTGCTTTAAGAAGACTTGCTAAAGGGAGCGCTGTCTCTCTTCTGTGTAAATCCGAGATTGGATTGAGAGAAAAGGGCTGGGCCAAGCCTTGATTCATCTCTCCTTTAATTTAATGGGTTCACTCGATACCTCGATACAAAGGGTCTAAGACCGCACGGGAATGCATCAAGTCAATTCAGGATCATCAACATTTCTTAGACCTTGATCTTAAAGAGAGAGAAAAAAAGCGGTGACTTCAGCGACTTGCTCTCATTCTTTGCTCGAACAAAGGACTTAGCTGACTGGTCGCACTCAATAATGCTAGTTTAGTTGGCTTCCTGCCTTGATCGACAGCGCACTCTGGGGGGATGCCTCTTCCAACAAGGGATCCTATCCACGCATTGGATCGTTGGTTAGCGTGGGCATCTCACTCCCTCCAGCATTGCGAATGTCACATTGGGCGTCGGGCCGAGTGAACCCCTTTTGATAGACGAGCTAAAGCTAGGTTCAGAAGAGATAGATGGGTGTGTAGAATGTGATACCTCATTTCGATGCATAGCCCTTTCATCAGTATGGGGCGAAGCCAGGAGGAGGGGCCCTTAGCCCTAGTCTCAGGCCCGATGCGAAGAGATAAGCTTATAACGATCGTGACCTTCAAATGGGTTGTCTTTCCACTAATGGAGAAGGAGCAAAGTAACGTAGTGAAGGTGGTAGGGCATGGCCCATCACACTGTTGGATTCTCCCGATCTTTGATGAGCTCATTCAAAGACTTCACCAAAAGCAAACTCTCGATCAGTGAGCCATGGAGTTGATGCTTGCCTTCTGAAGCAAATGCCCTAGCCCCATCCAAAAGGCTCTTTCTTCGGGCTTCTTTAGCTAGTTCTACCATAATAGGATTGGTCCACCGGATTGCCCATGCCAGCTCTTCCGTGTGCTTGTGCCAGCGGAGCTTTCCCACGATCGGCAGCACAGGAGAATACATGCCAAGGTGCTTAATTAATGCGCAAAACAACTCCCTCTAGCTTCTTCCCCCTCGCCGACGAGTCTATGGAAACGGGGAGGGTATTTCCATGCCATCGATACCTATAAGGTAAGGTCAACCCAATCCCACACTCCCTTCTGCCCTGCTGGATAGGTAGTTGGAGAGAACCCAGTTAGCCTGTCACTCGCACACCCTTGATTATGCCCTTCTAGCCTCGCGTGTATAAGAAGGTAGGCTTACTCTGAAATGCCTTGAGAACAGCGGAGTGAACTTCTAACTCGTGGAAAGAAAAAATGGAAAGAGCATACCTTATATATAAATAAGAAAGGCTAGGGCATTTACCAATGAAGGAAGCGGAGCACCTAACCGTCAGTCTCAGTCTGAGCTCTCTGGAGCTATTCGTGTAAGCCGGGTATTCATAAGAGCAGTTCCTAGCCGCATAGACTTTGACTTTTCTTAGTAGGGCGAGACAAGGGATAAGGCAATCAGAGTAGGCTTTTACCGGCTGGGCGCCTTTTTTCTGGGTCTGTTTTCCTCCTTTGGAACTCTTACGCCCTCAGATGGGGAAGGAAAGTCAGAGATGGTTAACGGCTCGAAGAAAGATCTCCTCCGAAAGAGGAAGTGAAGTTACAAGACGGCGGACGTGTAGGTGCAAAGTAGGAAGCTGCCTGGCCAAATAAAGCAAGCCTAGAAGCAAGAAAGGCGTAATCAGATGCTTCCTCAGGCGGATTTGACTAAGCAGGTGAAGAAGATGCGGGACAGCTTAGATTATAGGTGACATCGCTAGCCTTTTCATTCAGTCCGGTTTCCGCCAAGTTTCCTTCTCAGGAGAAGCTGGGTCGCCTTTTGCCGGGAATTCCTACCTATAGGGGGGGAGGTTAGATTGCACGATATAGAAGCATTCCATCATCAATCCTCGTGAAACATTCAATTTAGAAAGGCTTCAGAAAGTTGTCTTTGGCGCCTAGTCTTCAAGTTCTTCTTCAATGTCAATTGTAACTTACTCCAATGCTTTCTTTCACTCCAATGCCACCTCGTTCCTATCTTCTTTTGAGAATACCGGAACATCCTCTGCGCCGTGCCCTGTATATGCCATTTCCGCCTAACCCGAATCTCTTGACTGAGCTGCATTCTTTCCTAACTTGACTTTCTTGTGATGAAAGAATTTCCGAGGTATGCCCTCATCTCCGTCTTAGTCAGTAAAGCTAATCTAATCCCCAAAGTTCAAGAACGACTCCTTTCCGGCTACTCTGGTTTAGTCTTTCCTATCCTTGGCGTCGAGTAAGTACCGGAATCACTCCTATAAAAGAAGTAGGTTTTTGAACTCCCTAACTTCGAAGTCAAGTCAATCTCTAACCCTACCCGATTCGATTCTTTCTTTCCCGGAAGAACTGTCTTTCTTTTCAACTGAGCTGCATTTCCAATCCGTTTAGTCGGTCTCGTACCCAAGTTCCCTTATTTGTTTGCGTAACACTCTTGATATTGAAACCAGAGAATAAGCTTACCGCTCTAAGTCGATCTATTATTCTCTTTCCCTCCAAACCTTCCTAGTCGAGCTTCCACCGCCCCTAAAGAAAGAGATGGGACACATCCGTAACTCAACGAAACGACTTAGGGGCACTCATCTCATGGATACCCCTTCTTTTCTTGAGCCAGAGTTGGGGCTTTTGCGGCATCTAGTTCAGTATCAGATAGAGCAGATAGTTCAGTCCCTTGGCAAAGAAGGTTGACTTCTCTGTCACTTCCGTACTTCTGTAACTTCACTGAAAGCAGAGGAAGAGTAGGACTAGGAGTGGGAAGCACCTATATTTGGCACGTATCAATAGCAGTAGCTTTAGCAGTAGGAGTAGGAATAGGCCCAATAGACTGAGATTAGTGGGTAGCTTTAGTGGCTTGTTTAGCGATTGCGCATTGCCGTGCTTTGTTTAGTTTAATAAGGATTTCTTACTCTTAGGCATGAGAGGAAGTAAGCATTTCGCGGTCTGGGAAAGGAAGGAAAGAAGAGTTAACAGGAGTAGCAGGTAATCTCAGATCAGGTTACTCCAATTCATTCAATTTCTTCTTCTTCATTGAATGTGTAGTAAGAATGGCTTGTGCAATAATAATAAAGATTGGAAATTAGCCCTAGATTCAGTCTCTGGTATGAGATGAGTGTATGGTGATACAAATTTCCTATATCCTGAAAGAAGTTGCTGAAAAGCAGTCGAAGAAGGAGGAGGGAAGCTGTAGGGGGTAGACAGGAGCGGTAGAAGACTTCCTTCCTTTCTAGCTCTGTAGGGAGGGAATGCCAAAGAATAGTCTAACTGAACTGTTAGAATAGTATAGAAAAGACTCCTTACGCCGACTAAGCACTTACCAGAGAGCTAACCTCAGTGAAAGGTTAAAGCAAGGAGAGCAGCAATCGTCTGAATGCCGTCTTCATTCAGTTGAATGCCGCAGATGGTCTTCTCCATAATAGGAAAGGGAAATGCTCACTACTAAGAGCGCATTCTTCCTTACTTTTCGCTACCGCAGCAGATGTTTAGGGGAAGACTGTCAGATAGCTTAATGGGATGAAAGACTAATTGCCCGGTCTTCTTCGCTCAGTGGTCCTCCTCTGGTCCCAGTCGATTCCTAACTTCGCTATCCCTTTCAGGAGAACCGCTAAGCCAGCCTGACTCGGATGAGTGAAAGAGTTGCTATCAGAGTGAATTGTTAAGAAATATCATAAGAGAACAAATAAAAGAATGATGCCTGACTTCAGTCAGTCAACTGCCAATTAGGGCGAGGCCTACCTCCTATCAGAACGATTGGATAATAAAGGGGGAATGAGAATATGGTTTTCGACCTTCCAAGATGGCTAATTCATAAAAAAAAATGCCTTTCTTCTTTCTAAGTAAATAAGTCACTTCGTGTCCAAATAAAATAATGGGCATCAAGCTGATGATTTGCCCTTCGATTCCGATCTTCGCGCAATTTATGTTATGTAAAGAACGTTCTTTTCTGGGAAGCTCTTGCTTATACGTGCTGTACGACTCAACAGCACGCTCTCAAAACAGGGAAACCGGTGCAAAGCATTCTTCTTTCTGATGTCCCTGGGCTCCTTCTGGCGGGATGGCTAATTAAAGTAAATGCAATGATTTTCTCTTCCTAGAAAGGTTGTTAGGCTTAGGGTGAAATTGGAGTCTGATAAAGCTGTTTTGGAGGGGGCATTTCTTCTTGATAGAGTCTGGTAGGTGGTCGGCCATCAGAACAATGGGGACATTAGTCCTTTTTGTAAAGCGGCGTAGGGCGTAGATAGGGAACTGTCCACTTCTCTCTTTATGACTAAACCCGCTAGAAGCTCGTTAAAAGGTGAGATAACTGCTTCTAATTCACTCGAAAAAGACCTCCTATCCATGGTCTTAAGCTGAGATGCGTAAAAGAAGGTTACTCTAATTCCAAAGCCGGGAAAGACTCGTTTTTTCCCTTTGTTTCTGCTTCGATTCTTTGGTTATGAAAAGCCGTTAATTAATTAAAATGAAATGAAGTAAATGAAGTAGTAGTAGTGAGGCGTCAGTACGGAGTTGCGTCAGCTGTAGATATAGACTAGGCTAAGGGAGGGACTTCATCTCTTCTATTCTCTTTACTTACATACACCTTACACTTCCGCTGAGTCTAACGAGGCTCGGGTGCGGAGCCTTCCACTGTGAACCGAGACTACGCAAAGGTATAACACCATATAAACTTCGCTGACTTTATCATAAACCTTGATTTCGCTACGCTCAATAAGAATCCAGAATAGCAGAAAATAGATTCGTGTTCCGCTTCAAAAGTCAGTGTCGTCTTTGCCCAAGTGTGAACTGCAGACGACTCTCCAGTGATTCCATTCCTTCTTACTTGACTTCTGGGTAAACCCAACCCGAATGGGAAGAAGAGGGAAGGAAAGAGCGGTCCATTTTTTACATTTTCTAGACCTATTTGGCATTTTAGAAAAGGGAAGGGAACTTCTCACCGAAGGGGGCAGTAGGAATGAAGGAGGCGGGAAGCTACCGCTTCTAGAATGCAAGCTTATCCTTTCCTTTTTTTTTTTAGAGCTAGAGCGTACCGCTATAATTATAATAAGGAAAAGTTTATGGATGAAGTAATCGGAGTGACAAATGGTTACGGTTAAACCGGAGAAAGTCGAGAACCGTCGGTTACCTTTTGAATCAAAGTACAAGCCGAGTACTACGACTACAGGGGGAGGGGGAGCTTTGCTTCGTAGACAGCTTCGCTTCCTCGTCGCTTCTTTCTGGCGACTAGCTTCGTGAGTAGGTGGCTTGGTAAGCAACAAGCTACCCTCAGCATCGGTAAAATCCCTATAAAATAAAAAAAAGAGG
>CM045907.1:19009092-19128763 GCA_025169955.1 Salix arbutifolia
GAAGAAAATATCCATTTTTTGGAAAAGACAGAGATGAAGATTGAGCCAATGTTTTAAAAAATACCCATACCATAAGCGGATTCCACTTCTATTTATTATAGATTCTATATTTTGCACCTTCAAAAGAGATCTCGAAGGGAACGGGGTATATTGAATTACCAGAAATCGATTCATGTGTACTTCTTGCTGCTTCAGGGAAAGAAAGATAGAGGAACTAATTCAAGACAGTCATTTTGGACGGGAAGAGTATGACATATTCCAGGGGCAGATGCCACTTCCACTTGAATTAAGGAATGAGCGTGGTGCGGAGTATATTACATACAATAATAAGAATTCTTGTTTCGCTACAGCCGTACCTCCGTACTCTGATTTGACAGCTCGAAAGGGAATAGATGTTCCATCAAATGGATGAGTGTACCGTAGTGGAGATATTGATTTGGTAAACGTAGGACCCAAAAGACCGGCATCTATTTTATAAATTTATAATTTATAAAAGAAGAACTGGATTGACCAGACAGCGTGACCGTTGACCAGCCAACCGGCAAATACATTTCATTTATACATAAGGAAGGATCCAGCTGGTGTGCCACACCTCCAACTCCAACTACTACAGGAAAGACCCCCCTCTCATGAATCAATTTGATGGATCTTCCTCTTTTGGAAGTTGGAAGTCCCGCCAACCGGTGGCTCTGGTTTACCATTATGATTATTTACCGTCCTCCTCTACCTCTAGAATTGGATTAGTGGTACTACTTTACCCTAAAATGAGTATGTTGTTGTTAATATTCCTTAATTCGTATTATGTTGGTACTTTTTCCAATGCTATTGAGAATTCTGCTTATTTATATGCATGTGTTATCCCTAAATCCCCATCAAAGTCCAAAATAAAAGTCCAAATCCTCAAAAACTACCCATTCTGAACGTTGAACGTTTTCCTTATGTCGCAGCAACCAGCTAGCTAGAACTAGAAGAAGAAGGCGAGCTAGCAGATGAACTAAGCAGCATACTTTATATGTTGAATAGAAGGAATGAAACCGACGTACCGTAGGCGGGTTTCTTAATGAAAGAACGAAACCACCGCCCGCAGCTGCTCCTCCAACGCCAACGGCTACTGATTGTGTCAGCCATTCCTTTCTTCTTGCTATTGATATAGTGGAATTCATTCCAGTATATTGACAAATCCGTTTTTTTCAGTTAAAGTCTATCTCTAAACGGGGATTGATGAAGAACAGCTCCAAGAGACTTTAAGCCATAACTCACCCTAGGCCCAGCCCCTTAAACAATATATGAATAGTTACAGCCCCTTACTCTATGAATGTAATGTTCACCTTAAGTTCAGGTTAGGTTACCGATTTCCCGCGTTCTGTTCTTCTTCACTTTTAAATAACCTATTTTGATGGCACGATTGGAATTACCCGAAACACCCGGTAAGGTGAGGAGCACATATACATATTCTCGCAGATATCGCCCCGAAAAAAGGACCAGGATTGATGAGGATTGACCAAGACCGAAGCTCCCTAGCTCAAACTAAGATCTTGGCTTCCCTTCCTTCGCTCATTGGGTATGCTCTGCCTTTCCTTTATTAGGAAAATAACGAACTCATTCTGATTTGAGCATTAAGTCAATACAAAGTGCTGTTGGTCTTATCGCTTCAACAACCTAAGCCAAGTAGGTCCTATCAAGCAGGGAGCTACTACTAACATCTTTTAACAACTATCTGCCTAACCAACGTGACTTCCTTAAGCCAGTCCCTTCCCAGTGCTCTGGACGAAGGCTTTTTAACCTTTAGACTTGACTCCCACTAACCCTTCGCGCTCCTCATTCCTTCATACCCGGCAAAGTCCGCCTTAGAAGATCCGATCCCGACGCCCTCTTCTTCTCGGAAACGAGGAGCCCTAGAGCCTTCTGAACGAAAACCTCCTTTTTCAATTTTTCAACAAATACGCTCTTCCATTTAGGCTAGGCCCTCTTTCTTTTATACGCTTTCCTTTCAACTTTAATACCGAAGACCTCAACGAAAGAACTAGGGCTCTTAAATCAACTACACTCAGGGGCGAGACAGGAAAGAGAGCACCGGATGATTGAACACTCTAAATATCTCTAGTAAGAGTACCAGTGCTTACTCTTGCACCGCTTACGGCTTCTTCTTTAACAACTTATTCTGTCTCTTAATCCGATTGTGGTCATACTTCTTCGACTAGGGAATCTTCTTCTTTATTATTTTAATTTATTAAAAATAAATAGGAATGAAACTACTGCTATGGAATCTTCTGTAACAGACTATTCTCTAGGAGCGGATTCGTGTACTGATGAGTAAGAAAGTAGCTTCACTTCAAGCTAGGACACATCGAAGAGCATGTGTTAAGCATAGGGCTTAGTTGCATTTGAATGAGTAAGCGATGCCATTGAATCAGCTCTTAGAGGAGGAATTCCCTTTGTTATCGGAATCTGAAGCTGCTATCGAATAGGCGTAGAGGCGCTGTTCACACGTCTTGTTGAAGATGGTGCGGTTTTTGCTTCTTTCTATTCTTTCTTATCCCCAGGTAGGAAAGTAGGGATTTCACCTAGGGATGTAGATCCCAGCCCCACATCCCCGCTCGCTCGCAGCGCCGTCGAATGCGAATGAGAGAGACCAGTGGGGAGCAACTTCAAGGGACTGGATGTGCATAATACCCTCATCAGGAAATTAGGTCGGGAGAGGCTGACCTTCTGCGATCGGCAATGCCGCCAAATGGTCGGCTAGCACTTGCCCTTTTATGGCTTTACGCCGAACATATTTGATCTCGAATTCCGATAGCAGGAGTGGCCATCTGACCATTCTACCCGGTTTTTCAAAAATTTCAACGGGTCTAGCCCAGCGACTATCAGTGCCGGACCTGCCAGCAGGTAGTGCCGGAATTTCTGAGCTGCCCACACGGCGGCTAGGCAGGTTTTCTCGATCAACGTGTACCGAATAGTACAAGGGGGGAACCTAAAGGGTAGCTACCAGGTACGAGACAGAGCCAATACAGAGTATGACTATCAGAAAGAATAGAGCAGTGTATGGGGAGAGAGCATGCCCATTATCCTAAAGCGAAAACAGTAGGCGGACAAAGCAAGAAGAGAAAAAGAAAGGAGATGCCTTTATTTTATTCTCTTAGGGAATTTATTGAAGGGGGCGGTCTTTCTTATGAAATAGGGCCACCAAGCCCACTTCGGTTAGCTACTTAGGATTCAACACACAGAGGGGCTTTCGAACATTGTCATTGTTCGACGAAAAATCTCGATAAACATAGAACAGAACTAAGGTGCGCAGCCTCAGAACAAAAACGAATTTGCAACGCATAAAAGAAAGATAAAGATTTGAGATTATTACGCTACACTCCTTCAAGCCAATGTTAAAGAATTAATATGGTAAAGAAAGAGACAACAGCGGATAACGCGCATCAAGCAGAAGACGCGCATCTCTGTTGACTTCATAACTACGCTACCTTGAAAGCTTTCTTGAACGTAGCAGTCGAATTCGAATGTTCTCAAAAGTCTGTCACGTATGGAATTGGATGAACTCTAGCTCTCGGCATCAAGACCGACAAAGAGCCTTTTGCACCTAGCAAGGAAAGAAAGACAGATTGCGCCTACTGACCACCTAGTTCTCTAACGGCACCTGCCCGAAAGTACTTACTTTGCCTGCACTACCGGCAACCCAAAAGCGGAATGCTACAATACAAGGAGAAAGACGAAAAGCTTTAACAAGGGTTGAATTGAAATCCCAGGGGCACCCCCTTCCGGCGCATCCAACCCAGTAGTGGGTGCAAGTAACATGGGAGGTAGCAGTAGGGGTTCTGGTTGGACTTCTTTCGGTATAGGCGTATTAGCGGAGCCCCGTCCTGATGAGGAAGACGGGGATCAATGACATTACAATATGTGCCTGGGTCCAGAGTGACTCCGACTACTTGTAGTTTACGCATTCACAGATTCAAGAAAGCAATTAAATGAATCCGATGGATGGATGTTTGGCTCAAGTGCTTAAGGAAGAAAAGAAGAACTAGATGGCTCGGGCTTGAAATGGGATCTCATACTCCAGAGAGACGAACTAAACTCAGACGGGACAGAGAGTCAAGAAGGCTCACTTGCTATGGGGCTTCCTCTAGCGAGGGGGAAGGCTTCCTAGTGACTACTAATACAAGGATTTCACTTCGGATAGATAGCACTCAAGCTTGTAGTCCCTCCCTTCTTCACCTGCATTGCTTGAATCATTCCCAGCGGACGGATTGAAGGTGGCAGGGGAACGGAAACCAAGAAAGAAGAATTGCCAATTCGGGATTACTCTTCTGTGAAGCTAGCCGCACCTTCTATTGATGGACGGGCCCCTTTCGCTCAGGGACATGAGAACAAAGAGAAGAAAGATTGACTCAAGCACTCCCGCTGGTAGTTCTTTTTGAGAACCCGAAAGAGGATCCCTATCCAAATTTGACTTGAAAAATCCCCCAGTTCAGCTCTTTTCTTCATAGCTCATCGACAACGAGGCAATCGAGATCTTAAAGCTTCCGGGATCTCTTTGACAAAAGGTGCATAGGAAAGAAGGGGAATCTTGTTCGTCGGGTTTGGGCTTTGTACTGTCGCATGATGGCTCGGGTATCGTTAAAGAGAGAGAAAGAATTAAATATTCTCACTCAAATTCATCACAAGGATCGAAATGGAGACTCTCGCCGCTACCAAGAAGAAATGGAAAGTAGGGGGCTCTGGTCATTCCTGCAGTTAGGGGGGTTCGGGCGTAGGATATGATGACTTAGGTCCAAAGGAAAGGATTAGATGGTCGAAAGGTATGAGATTCTTGGGCTCTATCTGAATTGGATTCCCGCTAGGAAAGCATCCATGAGTTCCCATTGCTCCCTCCTCCTGTACTGGTGAACTGGCGAAGGAAGAATCACGACCACAAGGTATATTGATTCCGAATCATCCATTCCAGTTTGAAACTTGGCTCCTCTCGCTTTAAAAAGGAACTAAATAACCTAAAGTATGCTTCCATATGCGTCTGGTTTTGTTAAAAAACTTCAACTAACTTACCTGGCTAAAAAAGGCCGGAAGTCAGAGTGCTGGTGAGCAATCCGAGCGTTGCAGTCTTTCTGGGAAGCATAGTTTTGGCTGCTTTACTGGCCGGAATGGTTGCTTCCAGGATATAATAGTGATTGGGCGTCTAGTTAGAACCTACATATCCCATCTTTCTGTAACGAAAAGCGTTCTCATAAAAGAATAAGAAGTGTAAGTAGATGCCACTTTCGCTTCGAGAGCTTAATCAAACATCTTCCGCTATCTTTTCCTTATTCTCTAACCAATTATCCGATTTCATGCTTTTGGATTCTCGTACAAAAAAAACCCCGTGTAACTACGCCACAACTGACTTCATCGCCAATATCTTTACGAACCTTGGAGCGGAGCGGGAACGATCCTGGCCTGGAGTTTAGGAGAGAGAGACTTGGAAGAGCTTTCTCTCAACCGGCCTCCGGATATTCTTGGTGTTGAATGGGCCCCTTGAGTTTGTAAAGCTGAATCCTCATCCCGATCCCGCTTAAAAGAGAATCAAACAGCTTGCTCAACACACATGTTTCGAAGAACGTCTTTTTCGGGAGGTGAAAGACACAAACAAAGCAAGTGATTAATCATGTCCTATTCCCCGCTAAATGCTCGTGTACTCAAGGGCTTTCAAAAGCAGTTCTCGAGGTGAAGGAAGCGCGAGCAAGTCTTACTGGCTTTAAGAGAGGGTGCCCCTATAGTATAGGCCAGTTCCTTAGCCCGGTCAAAAAAAATGCTTTGGTGACTTGAAAATGAACCACATGCGCAGATGCCGCTGCATAGGAATCAGCCTCAAGCAGGCACAGATGGTATAAGAGCAAAATCTGCAAGCAAAGGGGGCATGGCATATAGAGCAAGCAGAAAAGCCTAAAGAGCAGGCAGCAAAGCAAAGAGAGCAAGTTCCAAGGCTAGAAAAAGCACCAGCCATTAGTCCTTTGACAAGTGTCACCATCCTAAGCAAAGAAAAGGCAAGTCATTAAAGTGGTCATGTGAGTGTGATGTGCCACTTAAACTTTTGTGTACAACCCCCACATGTGACTTTCGACTAAACTAAACTTAAAGAAAAACTATTTCAGTCAGCTTAGCACCAATCAAGAATCCCCGATCAGATAGAATTGAAAGTATGGTGGAAGAAGGTGAAAAAATGCAAGAGGATTTCTATCATCAGGATTAAGATTGCAATTTATGATTCATTAGAATCAATCTCACTTCATGCCACTGGAAGCAAAGATTTTGAATCCTAGGTTTGACTGTCTTCTGATGAGAGTCTTACGATTTAATGCGAGTGTGAAGATTGGAATGTGGAGCCTAATGAGATTAGCTTGAGGCTAGAGCCTAGAAGGAAATGTTAGTGAACTTGGTCTAACTATCTTCTTTATAGGAGTGGAAGCGAAAAGATTTGGGGTTGAAGTCAGATGCATCCTAATGAGAATTTCCATTTGCATTACCAGAAGCAAGATGGGCATAAAGTTAAAAGTACCTGAGATTCCTCTTTTCCATAGCACCCCCTTTCTATAGGAACGTAATCGTAGGGAGATTTCGCCCCGTCTACGTGTCATAGTTCTTTCTTCTTTTTTTATACCCGTAGTAATTCAATATATGGTAAAAGAGTTTCGCAATAGGAAATCCCTGAATCGCCTTTCCCCTAACCCGGAATGAAGATTTTATAGCTTTGTGAACGGCCAGCTTTTACGCATGAAGTTAGCTTTCTTACAGCAGCAGATAGGCTCACAGCGGATACGACAAGACCGGTTATTCACTCAGAAACAACAGCGCATTTAATAGCAGCATTCGATGCATCAAGGAATTCCTCTCCCCAAGAGAGAGCAGACGATTTGCTTTAAAAAGAAGGGGCTGCCTTGGATGAAACTCTATCAAATGGGGTTTGGGGCTGAGAGGAACTCGTCTTTTTCTGCTTTAAGAGAGGCCCTTATAGAGCTGACAAGGAAGTTCACTCCGGAAGCAAAAAGAGTCGTTACGCTGCATCTAATAAAATGAGTAAGGCGACGGAACTTCTTAACCACGGTCTTAGAGAAAGAGCCAAAGCAAGGACTGAAATGAAGATGGCTGGGATTGATGCCCACAATCGGATGCTAGAGAATAAGCCAATAACAATCGAAAGGGCAGGGACTTCTTATTCTTAGGCGCCTGTTTGATATTTTGATATTGATATAAGGGCTTGTTTGCAAGCTAAGGGCGATACAGATATTTCATTAACAGATTTGACTGATTCTTACTTCTTTGCACTAGTCTCATAGCCATAGCAATCAGGTAATCGACCAATTTTGAAAAAAGAGCAAGCCCCCCTCAGCAAACAAGGGCGTTTAGTAATTTAACCTACCGCCTTATGTATCTCTACTAAAAAACTTCTGTCACCCGATGGAATCTCGACTTGGGTGAGTGCGGAACGTGCCTCAATAGCCCCGCGGCATTTTCTCGATCAAGATGAGGTGACGTCCAGAGCCACTAGTTAGCCTGAGTACTAGCCGTGGTGCTTGCTAGCCATCGTGGGTGGACCGCTTAGCCTGAGCCAAGGGGCCATACCGTACACTTAACAAGGGAGCCACTCTGCCAGAGCGTGTTATGTTAAGCCCTAAATTCAAGAGTTTTCTTTTATGAAAAATTCATAAAGATTAGGAAATCTTTCTTCTTTCATTCTGGAAGAAGGGATTGGCGAGGTGTGCAGCAGGGGAAACGGTGAATGATGGGGGTTGGTTGGAACCAGCTCGGCTACTTGACTTCTTGCCGTTTCATCAAATGAGTGAAATAAAGAAAATGATGAAGTCTCGTTCATATCTTCACTCGGTTGGAGTATTGCCCCGAGTTCGGAGCAAGATTGAAAGCATTCTGGGATCTCGAGTAGATCTCCTTTCGGGTGGGCATTTCCATATGGATCTGTTAGTCCTGTTTCTCTTTGAAAAAGGGCATAGCGAGCCAGCTTTCTGATCCCCAAGCTCTGTTCAAGTTCCAGGTAAGCTAGAATTGGCTGCTCATCTTTCTTTCCAGGCCAGTTCATTCCAAATTGGAAACTTTCAAGGAAACTTCCCACTGGCATGCATTTATAGCTGCCAGGCAGGATTCCACAGTCCGGGCATTCAATCTGCTTCTTTCTTTCCGACATCTTGATTCAAACAAATTCTTATCTACTATGTGATGGTGATGTCCAATCGTTATTCTATATGATGAGTGATAGCTGACAGGTCAATGGTCTCTTTCTCAGCTAGCTGCCATAATAGGAAGTAAAAGCCAGTTCAATCAGTACTTCGGATGACTTTCAAGTGGGAATAGACTTCCGTCAAGGATTCTAAACCACACATGAATTCGCTTTGCATTATAGAAGACAAGACACCTCCATGCTTCCTCTGGTACAAGGGACCAAGAAGACCAAGTTCATGCTATCAGCCATAAAGCTAAGAAAGGCTTTTAGAAGAAATGCCCACATTAATACGCTTGGTTGACCTTCTCTTCTTCGTTTTACTACTTCAGGTCCCAATCTTTGTTAAAAAACTTAGCTTTTTCATGTTCCCGAAAGAAACTGATTGGCATATGTTGTGATATGCTTAACACATGTACCTTGGACTCTGCTTTCTAGATTGATCTTTAGCTGAAAGACCCTTTTCTCCTGTTCCTGAAACGAATTAGTGTTGATTAGCTGTCACATTCGGTCAAATGGCACATTCGGAAGGTGTGAAATTGCCTGTGTGGAGTTTCCGTTCTCTTCTGGAAGAAAGGTTCACAGAATAGCAAATTGCATAACATAAGAAGGGCCCGTAGACAGAAGTGCCCGAAAGCCGGTCGACTTTTTTTAGAATTATAAAGCGAACGAATGGAACTAAACTACTAGCAATCTATGGGAATGATTAAATAAGTCCGATTCCTCTCGGCGGCACTCTGCTCATGGTAAGGTAAGGAAGTTGAATGTGAACTCTTCTTGGATGTTAGCTCAAAGGGAGTGACGTCCGCCTATCAATCATAATAAAAGTACGCCCTCTCTCTTGTCAACTCTGAATTCATGGTCGAATGTGAACAAGGAATAAGCAGTCTTAGCTGCAGTTGCCGTTGAAGGAGTAAGCGCAGCTATTCAATCCGCATCTGGCTGCTGGAAAGCTTGACTTGGACTCTTTCCTGGCAGGCTCTCTCATACGTTAAAAGACAAATAAGTAGTGGATCACGGCGCAAGGTAGCGAGATTTTGAGGGAAATGACATGGATCCCTTTATTTAATATTTAATTAAGCGGAATAGGCTGTGATACCAGATAGTGAAAAGAAAGGTTGGCAGTGAAAGTTGGTTGCATTTGAGATGCTTTCATCGGCCTAGCCTTTTGAATCATAAATTGACGTAGATAGAGGCATTCCGCTGCAAGAGAATCCGCAATTGGGGAATAAAATGCATAGAATCCGATGCACTCGAAAGGCAGCGAAGGAAGTTACGGATTAGCTGATCTAGGGGTTCCCGGCTCGAGGGAAAGAAAGAAATAGAACGGGAAGTGAAGAGGGAATGCTTTGTGCCCAGAAACAGAAACTAAGACTTCACCTGATCGGCAACCCTAGGATTCCTAGTGAAAACTACACCTTCATCTCGATCAAAGGTGGGATCCCAGATCGCTTGAAGCTTCCTATTCGCCTTTCGGGGGGTCCCCCGTTGATAGATAGGGGCAATCTCAAGGTAGACAGGACTAAGACTATTCTACGACAGCTCTTCTTTTCGTCCCACTTCTAGATTGAACCACCTGAAAACATCACTTGGCTATGGTGACTCTCTGACTGGCTATTGCTTTCTCACTCATTGATCAAGGGAAGAGGGTCGGGCACTTGAAAGCTATCGCTTGAGATAAAGAACATATAGGTACAGAGCCCTTTCGGTAGGGGGTCTGGGTCCGTCTCAGTTCAGTATTGGAGTCCATTGTGTTGTGAGAATCTTTTAGAAATGCATTTGATCAAGAGGAAAGGATTGAACGACTGATCGACCAGGGAGAAAGCTACCTTTTTAATGTCCCTCCCAAAAAGTAGAACTTTCGGTCTACTCAGATAGGAAAGTCAAGTTCATGTGGAAGCTTCAGTCACAGGTGGGGAAGCAAGAGAGAGAGAAGGAAGCTTGGTTCGACCAGACATTGATCCCCTCGGAAAAATCCCATGTTGATGGAGATCCATCCGTTGGGGCACCATACCCCACCCACACCCAAATCAATGCTCGGCTAGCTTGTTTCTGATGACTATTTGGGATTTTCCAAAAAGAAGAGGAAGATGACGGGAGTGCGAAACTCAACCACTGAAATTGGTACACGAAACCACTGAAATTGGTACACGAAGGCTCCACTATGCGGGTTCACCTCTTAATATCTTAAAAAACACGAAATGCGGGCTCAAGAGAAAGCAAAGCGAAAGTTAGGAGATATAGGAGAACCATGGGTTGAGGACAAAGGGCATGATCAAACCGTCTTTTCGGATGAGTACTTTGCTTCGGTACCGGGAGTCTGACAAATGAAGTGAACTCTACATTGACTGCCTAGTACTCGACTCGGAAAGAAGACTCACTCACTGTGCTTTCATTTCATGACAAAGTGGCCGAGAAAAGACCTTATTCTGTGTTGAAGCAAGAGGCATTAGGAATCCTAGGAAGAGCGCCAGAAAGAAGCTCACTCAGTAGTGTGGTCTCATCGAGTCGGAGAGGAAGCATCAATCAGCGCATAGGGAATCCGGTGATGGAAAGAGTGCTCAACAGCAGCTCCCGGTTAAATCGATAGGCCGAAAGCTGATTTAGACAAAAAGATTTTTGGTTGGGAGGGATACATGTTCCCGTCCCAACGGAGTGATTGATGGAATCGAACAGATTCGGTTGGGTCGACCTTCTATATTACCTAGTTGCCCATCTATCCCTCGTCTGGGGCCACTACCCCCAATTAAAAGTTTCTCCCGGTCTGGCTAGAGCAATGAGGGGAGTTAGAGTGGGGTCTTTCCTTGCGCCCAACGCGTATCTGGGTGCCTTGGTCCCTTCTATTTGATACGGCATCCCTTCGTAAGGAGATAGGCGCATTTCTCACTTTCTTTCTCGGCGATAGAATCTTTTTTGTAAGGAAATCGATTCTTCTTTTCTTCTTCGTGAGCCGAGCCGTACGTTAGGGATAGTCATTCAGTCAGTTTCGTGTAAAAAAAAGACCTTATGGTTGCTTGCTATGGCAGGTCATTAGCATACACTGGATGTTTCCGGGATAGATTGGTACAGGTAGTTCGTCGAGTGAGGGGGGATCCTTCCTTCCATCATTCAAGACTCTTCCCCTCACATTCTCATCAATCATGAATACGTATAGTTTGGGATTGGCCAAACAAAATAGCATATTTGCCTGGGTCCATACTTTCACGCATTGCAGAAGCGACTTCCTCAACCTTCGCTTCACCTCTCCCACTCTCATCGTGAATAGGGACGAGAAAGGATGGGATCCATTTCCCTAGCTTGGCTCACGAGGTGATTCGGTTGGATTCAGTCTAATTCCGACTAAGACACCCAACCCAAGGCAGGGGCTTCTTAGCTTACGAGCTTGCATTCATTAGGCCGCGCGCGGGATGGGGAGACAAAAGAAATGTTGATCGCCAGGCTGGGAGAATAAGAAAGAGCTTTGATATGGTGGAGGTGGCTGACTCGCCTCTCCGGGAATGTTCGAGATGGGACCTGGGAGAAAGAGATGCCTTGGCACCTGGAGGATGAGCCAGAATGACACCTAACTTGGTTAGCCAAGAAAATAAGGGGTGCGATGGTCTTAGAAATGCGATGTATAGAAGGCGAAACCAATGGCATTAGACGAGTCTGGTTACGGTTCAAGTGCGGCGGCTTTGACCAAAGAGAAATCCTTTGTTTCTTTGTTCTAGGGTTACCGTACCTCTCAGTAAGCCGTATTTGAATTCGGGGTCAGGGCACATGTTGGACTTTGCTAGTTCTGTCTTCGGAGCCAAGCGACAGGGTCAGTAGCGAAGGATCAAGGTTACATGGTTTCTCAAGTCTAAAGCGCTTTACCTTTCACCATAGGGGACAACAGGAGAGCTTCAAGCCCTCTTTCTGCTGGCACACCGCCCTACTTCAATCAACTTTTTCGAAGGCCACACTGAAAGTAGGAGTTTTGGGTGACCTTCTTTCTTGGGGCTTCCCTTTCTTGATTTTCGAGAGCATCGAAGAATGCGCCCAAGGAAGATTCTTTTCTTTGACTTGACACCGATATGATGTAATTTAAATAGCAGCTCCAGCGGGACGAGACCTTGAAAGAAGAAGAGAAAAGAAATAAGTTGAGAGTTTGTTGGAAATGGTTGAAGTAGCTGAATAGGAGTCTTTTATGATATGAGTGGAAAACACCTGTTTTGGTACTCTTCCCTGACTCCGGAGAAGAGATATGGTTTTGAATTGTAGAAGTGACGTTTTTTCTCCCCCTTCTGTAATTGAGTTCGGAAATGCTCCTTCCGGTAGGGCTCTTTGATTCTCTTTTTGCTAGTCTTGTATGGTCCATAGCCCTTTCTGTTCTACCCCGATTTGGATCTCAAATGGAAAAGAGTAGCCTCGTTCCAATGAGATGTGGGGAATGCAAATCTGACAGTAAAACAAAGTTCCTGACGTCTATCCGATGCATCTGCTATGGTTATTTCTTTCGTCCCCGCCCTTTTCTTTTCTGCTAATTTCTATCAAAAATACCGGGAAAACGTTCAAATTTATGGAGCACAAACCCGACAACAAAAAAAAAGGCAATTTCAAAGCAGAACGAAAAGCTAGTTGAAAAGAAAGGTTTCGAGAACCGAGGAGAAGAAAGGGATCATAGTGGGGATAGGGGCCGAGTTGAATCGGAGGGGCCTACCAAACTAAAACATGAATTCGGTTAGCCGGGAATATTAGGTAGCGGAGGGTCAGACCCCCGGAGGGAACTTTCAGAAAGAGCGGACGGAGCGGATTCGCTTTCTTGTCTTCTCTTTGCTCTTTGAACGAGAGCGAGCAACTCTCTAAGTATCAGCGAGTCATTCCGCGGTTGACTTTGACCTTCCCTTGATCTACTTGTTCAACTGAGATTGTCACTTCCTAGGAATCCGGTGAAATGAATCAATCTCGGTATGTTATGAAGTTTCCCTCCTCCTTACCATCTTAAAAAAATAAAAAGGCCTGCAACTTCCACTGGCGGAAAGAGAGGGATTCGAACCCTCGGTAAACAAAAGCCTACATAGCAGTTCCAATGCTACGCCTTAAACCACTCGGCCATCTCTCCTACATAATCTTATTATTTTATTATGACCCTCGCGAGTGAATAGCGAGTCATTCATATTCTTGCAGTAAAGACCAATCCATTAGAAATAGAAAACTTTTCGTCAAAGACTTCGGTTCGGGAAAAAAAAATGCTTCTTGTTACCAAGAATTTTTTCTATTCATCTTTGTCAAGACGACGATCCCGTCATATTATGATATTTATACCGGATTAAACCAACCAATGAATTGGAACGAATCAACTACTCCCTTCATGGTCACATAGTTATTACAGAATGATTTTCAGGTATATATTTTTTAATATAGGTAGTACCCATTTTTCTATATACATTATTGGTGGTTTCTACCGCCCGAGAATCCGGTTCGCTTATCGCTTTTTTTTTTCCTCCGCCTTTCTCTTCTTCCTACCATACGGGGGTTACTTAGGCGCTAGGGTTAAAACCTTATTTTATTAGATCGAATAACT
The DNA here is from genome assembly GCA_025169955.1 of Salix arbutifolia. Lineage (NCBI taxonomy): Eukaryota > Viridiplantae > Streptophyta > Magnoliopsida > Malpighiales > Salicaceae > Salix > Salix arbutifolia. Next base: position 19,022,844 of record CM045907.1, read on the forward strand.
CCTTACCTTTTTTCAAGAGAAGCCTGATTCTAGTCGGGACCGAGAGGATAATGACGCGAACCTTTAAGGTTGGTCCAATCTGAGCGCTTATTGCCTTCTTCTTCGCCTCTCCGGTGGAGCCCGAGCTGATCCGAATTGAATTATCCTATTAGTATAGGGCGGTTATGCCGGCTTGACTTAATGATTATAGTGTAAAGGTAGTTCTAGATTCTTTTTTTTGGGGCCGACTTTTCGATCCGTATTGTCAGGTGATAAGGGACTCCACTCCCTTTTTTTCTTCTTCTTCCGTACCCGAATCTCTCGTAAACCTAAAGGGGATGGGAACTTCGACTATGAGGAGTTGCCGGCTTAACCTACGTCTTATCCCCCCTAAAGATAGATTTTGGAAAAGAGATACGGCACGCAAGAGAGACGGATTGCTATCTTCCGGTCCACCAAGAATCTCGTATTTACTGTAATCAAGTTAGAACAATTCACTCCAGATAGACGCTGAGTACGCGTTCACCTGTGTCGGTCCGATAGGTTTGTACTATAATAAAATGCACACTGGAGAACTCGTCCTGCGATCAAACCGGTTAATGACGCGATGCTATCTATTAATGCGTCACCATTCTTTCATTTATCTTCTGATATCTCGTGGTTTCTCACTCACAACAACTCCGATGTAGTTCGTTGAAATGCGGTTATGCCGGGTGGACTAAAGTCAAGTGGGAGGCCAAAAAAAAGAAAAGCGTGTGCGGTTAAGGTTGTTGTACACGATCCAGTCATGAGCGATTCCTAATGGGTTCACCATTCCCGTCTCGATCTGTTCCCGGTCCTAGCGAGGCCTTTCGCGAGCGAGAACAAATATCAGATAGAGAACGATTCTTCTCGTATAGAAAGAAAGCGCTAGCTGAGTTTCGTCTTTCGAGCGAAGAAAGCCCTTTCGATTGGCCTTGTGTGATCAAGTTGAGGGGACTTTCCTCGTTTGAGTTAATGCTTTGGAAGTTTAAAAGTTTTAATTGATCCGGTTGAGGAGAGCGCCGACTCCAATGTTCGGCCAGCCGAGAACGATGCCCTTTCTTTTTCCTTTCTCATGCCTAACGCCTAAAAGCCCCCTTTCTGATCTTTGCCATTCCGAAGTCTCAGAATCAGTTTACAGTTGATTTGTTGGTGGTAAGTGAGCCGCTCCAGCCGCCTACACTGGGGATTGGGAATGAGCTTCATGCTCTGGCTCATCGTGAGACCTTGATTCCGGGGAAGGCGGTGAAAGAAATGAAAACTATCCTCCAAAAGCTCACCTTAAAGTGGGGCAGGCTAGCCTGTTAACAGATAAGCCTCATAAACAACATAATGCTCGATAACAACATAGCTTCATTCTAACAACATCACTATCTTTTGGTTGCAAGAACATAAAGAAGGATAAAGAAAAGGGGGGATTCACAGAAAAGAGGTTGATGCCAAAGATCTGTTGGAGCATCTGCAACAATGTTCAGAATCCATGTGGCACCCAAAATCCGGTTGGCGGAGGGTGACCGGAATACTCAAAAAACTCCCTCTTCGCCATTTGAGTTATATCCCTTAGGTGTACTTTACATTGTTGGAAAACAGCATTTAGAAGAAGGGTCGAGGTGAGAGCGACTTTTGAGATCATTTCAATCTCTTCTACCCGCATGAATGAAATACCCAAAGTGGTTTCGGAGAAGAAATGACTAAATTGCCTTATCTTCTTTAGTGTCTGCGTTGGTACCTTCGCCCTTAGCCTTTGCTTCCGCCCCCCCCATTCGTGAAGCCTGCTCTTTGCTTGGGCCTATCCTGTCTTTCATTCGTGTAAACGCTCTGCCCTCTTCCACTGAGACAAAGTCATTCTAACGCACGCTGAGCAGTTTCTCCACCTCAGTTTTTATTTCTGGAGAGATTCCATTATTTCCTCCTTTCTCTGTAGTACGCTAGCCTGTAGAGAACTTCAGTAGGACCGTGGCATCAATGCACCTTTTCGTCGATACTTATTTACGTAAACTAGATGTGAAGGCAATGTCAATTGTATGATGAGATACCGTAGTTGGCTCCTGTTAGCACGAGAGATAGATATGAAATGCCTCTTTTAGAGTATGTTGAAGTGCTAGGCTCAATAGTGTCCTCCCGTGAGATGAGCTGGGCAAGGATAGGTTCATTCTTGTATGAGGAAGAAGCGCGTATATCCTTCTTATTGGAGAGATTGGATACTCACCATTACACTGTCAACTTGAATATTCGCTCAGCCAGCCTTCCAACCCGAGTTCCGACTTCACTTTAAGTAGTCTCGTTACGCAACGAGTGAACGATCTTGCCCCTGTATTTAAGCCAGTCTGTCTTCCTATTTATTCAGGATGGAATGCTAGACCCAAGGGAGTGGATGGACCAGTGGCTTAAGCTTCTGTCTTTGAATAGACTGAGGTCTCGTTGCTTGACTTCCTCTCCCTTATGAAAGTTGGGACACTGGCCCGTCACACCTGGTTGCCTTAGTAGGACAGGGAAGACTTCTTTCTTTCGACTTTTGACTCAATTGACATGAATCCAGCTCCTTTGTTAGAATCCGGTGATGCTGCTTTCGCCCAACTCTTTGAATCAAGTCAAGTCAGTCCCTGATCTCCTCCGGTGGCCTGACTTTGCTTTCAGGTCAATAAACGAATCTAGCTTACGCTTGGACTGGACTCCTGAATTGATATAACTAGAATTGCATGTGTTAAGCGTTCGAATAGCTGGCTTTATCCTTGGTAGTCCTTTTTGGGTTGGGTTGGGAGAAGTAGGAATTGTTAGCCAAAGACTTCCGTCAATGAACATGAGAAAGAGGCACTCCTTCTCTTGTCGAAGATGAGGCCTGCAGACAAGTCTGACATATATTACCTCATTTATCAAATAGCGCTCACTGCCCTCCCTCGCATGGCTCAGATTCGCTTTTTCTTCTCTTCAAAAGCTTTAGGAAAGGAATTTAGAAAGCTCCAGGTCCAGATGGGCCTTTTATCAGACGATATCGATCGGTTGCTATAATTAGCATTATGAGCTGCATTCAAATGAGTTGTTAAGTACGATATATGAGCTGTCTCAACTGGATCAATAGCTTTTCCACCCAATTCCTCTTTCTCATTAAGAAACTAATCTTCCCTGGTCTAAGGAAACAGGAACAGGATGTGAGGCTTCGCCGATTGAAGAATGTGATTTTTCTTTTTCTATAGCTGAAATTAACCTTCTTTTGAGAGGGAGGACAAGTCCAACATTTCCCTTCCCGCCGAGTAAGATGATTTGCTTCCTTTGTCTCACGCAGGAAAGCATGAACTCCAGTTAGTCTGATGCGTAGAATCAGCTTCTGAGAATCTTCTTCCGAGAATTGAATATGGAAGAGAGCTCGAGCTCCTTCGTCAAGATCTTTTCGATGTTGTTGACAGAGAGGGTTTGAGGTTTCAATATCCTACTACGAATGAATTGCCTTCTTTGCAAGAGCCTGACATCCTGATATTCCGCAATTTCCAATCCCTGCAGCAGGATGGGATTCCGCACTTGTTGTTCTGTCCTGGCCCTTTCTTTCTCCGTAAGATCCGGAAGCTAGGATTCGTCGAATAGTCTCCATCAGCGTGACCAAGAAAGTGTGTTGTTTTGAGTAGTCATTTAGGTGGTAACAGGAGCAGCGGTGAAGTATACCTTTGAAAGTGAATTGCAAGGGTCAGGCACAAATGCATTACTAAAGAATAACCAACCAGAAGGGAGCGTGGAAAGAAGGATTGGTCCGCGCTATCTATGGGCAGGATGCCTGGGAAAACAATCCCAAGGGAAGCTTCTCGCTAGTATTACGAGTGCCGAACGCACTTCCTGATCGGTAGCGGATCAAGCTCTGACGTGGCTTAAGAGAGAGAATGGGCACCACCCCAAGGCATAAAAGGTTGTGAGCAAGCGTTTTCGTTTGCTTTGGTGGGTACGGAGCTTCCCCTTGTCTTGGCCCATGCTTCCCATCCATCGACTCAGGATTTTAATATTTAATAAAAATCGGATACTCTTTTTTGTGGTTGGATCACGTTCCGTCGAGATCTTCCACCCCAGTATTAGCATATCGCCCTTCGTGAAGCCATCGGATTGGGATTAGCTAGTAGGTAGAATGGTTCCATAGTCCTGTCATTCATTGATCCTGGCTGGGTCTATAGATAGAGCAAAGGAAGAAGTCGCAACAAAGAGCAGCTTGACTGCAGCTCCACGGTCTGTAGATCTGATAGTTGCCTTTCTTTTTGGTTTGAGGAAAAAAAAATTAGAAAGATTAGAGGCTGCCTTAGATTGCCCGTAAAGCATGCCACTAGTACCATGAAGGGGCTTCGACGGTTCCTATCTTGCTTGGAGAGTCCGAGACCTTCTCCTAGGCACTTCATCGGAGGCAACTGGACTCTCTTTGATTTCACAGAAAATGGAGAAATGAATTGATCGATTCATTGGATCCTAGGTCGGGACTGACGGGGCTCGAACCCGCAGCTTCCGCCTTGACAGGGCGGTGCTCTGACCGATTGAACTACAATCCCCAGAAAGCCAAATTCTTTCTTTTTTCTCATCATTATTGAGTTTCGCCGTGTTGTAACAGAGACACGAATGATATTATATATTATTATATTAAATATTAAAAAAAATAAAAAATAAAAAAATGCAGTGAACTCTAGTGGGCTAATTCATGAATTGAATCATGACGACTATATAAGCTATTCTGATATTAAGATTCGATATAGATGAAATCGTGGAAGCGGATCTTTGATTTCCTTTTTCCACGTAAGAATTCGTCGTCCGATTGAATCTTCTTGTTCCTGGATGCTCCATAGGAATCCATCGCTATTCCTTTCCTCCATCGAGAAAGGTTCATTTCGAATCACAAGAGCAATCTCTATTTTCATAATTCATTTTTCTTTTCGTTATGGTAATGCAATGCAAGAGGTCGGAAATCCAGTTGTTTCTGATGATGAAAAGAGCTTTTTTATGTTATGTGAAATTGATGATATTTAGGGGTCGGTTTTGTTAGAAGACGACTGTCGGTATCTGATGGTAAGATACCTATGGTCGGTATATCTTTGAAAGCTCAGCCGGAGAGAAGAAACTGACTCCTCGAGGGCTACTTAAGGCACTTTAGTGCAAACCAGAAGGACTGGAGTTGTTGGATGTTGCTCAGTGCTGCTATAACTTAACAACCAAAAAGCTCTGCCTCGAACTTCAGCCCCTTCGAGTTGGTCACGGGGCAACAGCCTCTGACGCCCCACACCATTGCGAAAAGAGGGGGCGTCGCCCATCAGCCTACTTTGCCAAGAGGTGGCAGGATCGCAAGGACCTAGCCCAAACCGTCACTCTTTATTCGGTTCCTCTTGTCCAGAGAATACCCTTGTGGAATACCCTTCGACTTACCTAGATTTTAGAAAGATCGAAAAGTCTTCCCCAGAAAGCGCAAACGACTCTAATGGTTACGAGCCAAGTCGAGGGGCTCTGCTTTACGCTTCCTTCCTTTCAAGAATACCTTTTCGCATTCGATAAGTGTCCTTGTCTAAGTGGGGTAGGAAAGGCAAGTTACCCCCCGCCCTACCCTAACCCTAGGGTTAGGGGGAGAGGTAAGAAGCCTCGGACACCATTAGCCTTTCTTGCTTGGTACTCTTTCTTCAAGACATCCAAAGAAGTTTCTTGGCTAATCTAATAAGCCATTAAAGCCCCTCAGAACTCTTCTTCTTATCAGCGCGACGGCTTCAAGAAAGATTGTGCATCGGCCACCAAACATCCAGGGCAACAGGTATTCTTTCACCTGCCATCTATATTGGATTGGCATAACCTTATTATAATTATATGCCATCTAGCTTCATAGCCGGTAGTTTCCGTTGATCGTTAGCTTCATCCATCGGATCAGCTCCTTTTTGTCTTTTTTTCTTCAATGACTGCTTCTTATTATGCTTGCCCTCGTTCTTCCCTCTTCTCCTTGACTATGAGATTCTTCCCGGCTGATTGGGAAAAAGGGGCAGTTACTCTCACGCCAAGAATTGGGCGTAGATTAAACAAAAACCAGGGTCTACCCTTGGGAATGATAGAACTTCATTAGAATGTCTGGAAGCAGCCAATCTGATTCTTTATCACTCAACCACGGAAGTGAAACGAGCAGAACTTCCCCTAGGAATAGGGATTTCTCATTCAATGAGACTTTTCCTTGTTTGGAAAGAGTCTTCGATGAAGAAGACTCAGGGAATCAATCTGCAAACTCCTAGAAAAAGAACTCTCTGAAAAGTCTACCTAAATAGTGAAGAAAAGAACACATCGAGGTAGGTAATGAAATGAAAATAGGAGGGGAAGCCGAAAGGCTAGAGAAAAGATGGGCTCTTCCGTCTGTTGTCATAAGTCTTGTTGACTCAGCCGGGAGTGAAAGAGATTCTGATTCGACGTTCTCTATAGTCAGTATCCGTAGCTAGGACTGGTAGCATGCTTAGAGGAATAAGCGATGCCATTGAATGTAAGCGCAGCTATTGGACCGCTATCGCCCCTTGGCACGAACGGACGGTATAACAAGAAAGAAAAAAAAAAGAAGTAGAGAAGACTTTTCGCTTCGCCCCTTTGCTAGTGAATCTTCTCTTTGAATTGAAAGCTTCCACGTCGTGACTTAGTCTTCTGCTTTCACTGTCTTCTCGAAAGCTAAAGAGAGTTCACCTAGGGGAAGAATTCGACTAAGCTTAGGTTGACCTTCCTTACCTCCGCCTGCTTGGGAATTATATTAAATAAGGAGGACTCGCTGTGAGCTTTGAGGAAAGCCTGTAAGTTCTCTTTCGACTTCCCCTGGATTCCCTTCTCTTCCTGGGGAGAGTAAGTAAGGCCAGTCTATTAGGTGATCTTCCAGATCAAGTGAAAATCTAATCACACAACTCTTCTCTTATCCGCATGGTCTTGTTCAGCTGTCTTTATCCTTGCCTGGGATGGATTGCTTTGAATAGCCCTACCAGGGGAGTAGGCATTTTCGGTCTTCGCTTTTCCTGTGAACGACTCCGATCTTTTCTTTTCGTTCTACTCGGGCCGTGGTTTTCGACCGGGCCCTGGGAGACTGCTCACGCCCCTAGATAGCTTTCAAAGTCTGCAAACCTTGTTCTCCTCCCCCTTAACAACCGGGTGGAGGATTCATGTAAACTTATTCCTGTGGGTCCCCGTTCAGGAAGGAATTTTTCACATCTAATTGGAACAGAGGCCAATCTCGATTCGCAGCAATAGAGAAGAGCTGGAGACGAACAGACTTCATCTTGGCTACTGGGGCAGAGGCTTCCTCGTAATCTATCACATATGTTTGAGTAAAGCCTTTAGCTACTAGCCTGACCTTTTCCTCCTTTCTCCCATAAAGCTTCTCTTCGGGCAATTCGACGTTCGATATCCCTCCATTTCCACCATTCCCGCCAATCCTTGGACAATTATGCGACTTTCTGGGCAGAGGAAAGGCCAAACTCGAAAAACTCATGAGAAATGACGTGTAAGAAGCCCGAGGAAAGATAATTCTTATCAGGCTTGGAGGCCCCTTTCTTAGTAAGATTGCTGGGTTGAATCAGACTTCGTTCCTCTTAGAATAAAGCTAGACCGCACCGGGAAGAGAGGAATGAATAAGACCAGAATCTCACGCCAAGAAAGCCCATAACTCCTTCGCTAGTCTTCCTTTCCAGTAAAGTAAGCAGCAAAGCACTTCACTCGCTTTCTAAAACCAGAGAGAATAGCGGCTGATTCACAGTTGGTTGGCGCTGGGGCAAGCTCCGATAAGAGTTCATCTGGACGGGCGTCCCATGGTCGGATGCTTTCCAAGCTAGTTAATCAAAAGCGAGTCTCCATTAATCTTATTCGCGCAAGGGTAAACGAGTTTGTCAAAGTAAAAAGAAAAAAAAGGAGCCTCACCATGGAAGGCAACTAGCAAACATATTGAACAAACTGCCTTCCATAAAAACGTATAAAACCAGAATGCAGAAAAAGGGACTCGCTTTTCTACACGAACAGAACAAGAAAGAAATGGGTACCACAAAATGACGTAAATAAAGGAGGCATCCAAAGCGGATCCATTTCTATGAGTTCTCTAAATTCCGACCTTTTATTTTAGTAGTAATAGATCTCGGGTTGTGGGTAGGACATCTAACTAGGCAAAAGGGGCGGGTCTTAGTAGATCTTATAAGTGTGAAAGTCAGAAGGAAAGATTCTATACATCCAGTATACGATAAGACGGAAGCAAGGGTAGGAGATGTTGCTGCTTTAGTTTAAGCTTTGGTTTTATCTGTTGCTCTTTGGGTATCCAGCTTTAACACGAAAACTGTAAGTTTAAGTTGTTGTTGGTGTTGGGGTCTTATTATTCAGTTAGTCTTCAGTAAGTCCGGAAACCCTCTTGGTCTGGTTATAGAAGAACCTCTGCCTAAGCCCCGAGGCGTTTAGCCTCGGGCCTTATTGATTCTTATTTTTTTTTGTGTTAACGCTCTGGTCGAAAACGAATGAAGTATGGCTGACACTATCCAACCAACCCGAGGCCCTTCCTCCCTTCATTGGTTGACTGGACAACCTCCGTGTCGATAACACGCTTTCTTCCCCCGTAACCGGCTAGAGCGAACAAAGGTGTATAGTATAAGCCTTAGAGGCGATCCCTTTAATTGGGGATATACATTCCATTGAGAGATAAGGGACCGATCCGATCTAATCAATGAACATTGAGACAAGAACGGTTCCTGAACGGGAGGTACGCTTGGCCCCTGACACATTGCCTTTTCTCTATCTTTATGGCCTGTGGGAAATCAAGTCGATTGCCGCTTTCTTAAGTAAGGGAAAAATCCCTACGGCATATAAGCGCCCCTTTTCGAGGGGAACCGGTCCGTGCGGTAGCGGGCGAAGAAAAGATAGCGGGCTTGTGATGGAACAAACAGGTGACCGAATCACCAACGAACTAACCATTCGATAACAAAAAGAATTGGAAAGCCTTTTTACTATGTCGAGATGCTTGAGCTTCCGGGCCTCGGGAAGCACAATGGAACCACGAAACCCGAGAGTAGGGCTAAATCAACTACCGCGTCCCTGACTAGAATTTGACCCGATTCTTACGTCACAAGGTAGCCGTAGGGGAACCTGTGGCTGGATTGAATCTTTCTAGGAAGTAGCCCCCTTTTGCAGTTAGTTTCGCTATCTCGAGAGTTGCCGCCGTTCATTTATCATATTCTAATATATAAGAGAAGTGTTTGTCTTTCTTCAAGTGAGATCTCGGATCGAGAAACCAGCGCCCAAAGTTGCTTTTACGAAAGCCGGTCACCGTTGGCTAAGATCCTTTTTATCACTGACGAGGAAGCTCACTTCTACCTTTTCTTGTAAAAGTCTAACTAATTGAAAGCGCCTATGAATCCGCCTGCTTTTCTTTCGTTCTACTTTTTCGTTTTCTGTCTTTCTTACCTGCTTTGGCCTGACCCCTATCTATCGTCGACTTCGCTCAAGCTCTATCCTATCTAATCCACCAAGCAACGATCTGGTCCATGCCAAAAAAAGTAGTTTTAGTCTAGAAGCTCATGCACTCGCCGCCGACCTCTCATTTAGCTGCTGTTAAGCGAAAGTCGTTCTAGTCACCTGTGTTTACCCTAATATCCCGTTCCTGTACGGGAGCGAGTCAAATTCCTCTCTCTCTCGGGTATGTAGGACCGATGCTTCTCTCCCGGGATCTTCTTTCTAAGGAAGTGCCCTAAAAGCCTATCTCTCGCGACTGTTGTCATAGTCAACTTTTTGTCAACTGAACGATTTCAACTCGACTATTCAATCTAGTTATTTAACTACATCACAGGAAACTACTTAAAGCGATTAAGGAGGAGCTCCGTAGCGTTGGAACTAGAAACCGACTAATCGCCACCCGGTCCCAACTTCTGGCTTATTGACCCCAACTTAGAGCATTTTCGGGGAATAGCTCATATCTGCTAAAGTCTCCTTTCTGACCCTTTTTTCATAACATAACGTTCTTTGGCGTTGGATGAGTCATTCCACCATCTCAAGAGGAGATGGAGATAGGCCCAGTCCCGGCTTGTGCGGTTAAGGTTGTTGTACCCTACCTTCATTTTATTTTAGAACTAGAATCTAGAAATGCTAACCCTATGACATAAAGCACGAACCAAGATCCAAGATCCATGATACGAAAACAAAAAAAAAAATGAGGAAGAAAAAGATATCGTTATGCGCTTCTCTCATCTTTCTGTTCTTTCTTTCGTTCGAGTTGCTCAAGTGGGCTGTTCGTTCCGCTGTCCTTTCGGTCAGCTGCCCCTCGCTTCTTCGCTTCGGCCGCAGCCATAACTCCTGTTAATCATCCCCGATTTCTCGATCAGATGGAAGCTCTACTTCTTTAACATTAACACTTCTGGAAGGCTTAAATACAATAGTTAACTTCACTCCTGCAACCCACCCATAACATAAGATAGATTCATGGGCACACCCATTCTTTTGTTGTAGTTGAAGATCTTCATTAAGAAGATAAAGTAGATCGCTAGACTGACGAATAAGTAAAGAAACAAAAAAATCAGAAATAGGATTACTATTACTATAGTAGAACTCTCCTTTTTTGAGAGTCTTTCCTTTATTAGAGTCCAGTACTCAGTCATGATATTTGATAAAAAAGAAATGAAGCCTTCCTCTACTAGTTCTGGAGTCAAGCCAGCAAACAAAAGACTGATTATAGGTCGATCCGGGGTCGGCAGTTAACGTTATGCCGTTCCGTACTCTCGCCTACCTAGGCATTCCGCCCAGGAAATCCACACCAAGACTCTAATCCAAGGGTACAATGCTAAAGCACAAAAGGCTCTTGGTAAAATTCGCCTGTCAGATTGAAAAACTCAAGACAGAATTCCCTTAGCCGTGCAGTGAGCGGTACTCCGTCAACAGAGTCGACAAAGCAGTCATAGGTAGCAAGACAGAGAGTAGGATTACCAGTCCCCCTTGCTTCTTTCATAGGTAGGGGCTTTCACCACTGCAAATTGTTCTGTTCCTGCATTCATTAAAGAGTTAAGTTACCGGTACTCCATCCACAGTGCTGTCTACGGATCCTTCCCCGGATTCGGCTTAGTCTTAGTCTCCCTAGCGGCTTAGTCACAAGCTCCCTGCCCTCTTTTTTTTATAGCATAGCTTCTAGCAGAAGTAAGGAGTGTGCAAGTCTAGTTGTCACGAGCAAGTACTTCGTATTTCAATAAAAGAAGCATTATCGAGTGCAGTCCAGCGCTTCTTTTAGGGAAAATGAAAGCAGTCAACGGTAGCCGACACCGGTTTAGTTACCATAGCCCTAGTCTTTTAGCGGACTCAAGGACTGATTTTCTCACCAGAGTAGGATCAAAATACAATACAAAGAATATAGAGAAGGTTTTCCAGTCGAGCAAAGTTCATCTGCGGTCAGTAAGTACGGCTGCTCTTCCTATTAGTTCCGCGGGTAACTGTCGTCATCGAGGAGGCCAGTCTGTTCTGTCTACCAGTCAGTAGCTAACCGAGACCCCTGTAGCTAGCTCTTCTTTGGGGGCTCCTTAGAAAGTAAAAAGATCGGAACCGAAGGCTAGGGCTCTTTCCCAATCACCAAAGATCGATTCAAAACAAGTTAATAGGATGTTCAGCCAGCGGGCCTTGATGTCCGAGAGGGAAGGGCAGCCAACCGAGCTCAGAAAGCGAAGCCATCGCCTCCAGTTATTCCAGTGGTTAGGAATCTGAACCGGCTCGGCTCCCTTTTTATTGGTCGAGTAGCTTTCCGTGGTCTAGGGCTGCCAAGTCTATTGAAAAAAAAATGTTAAATAATAACTGACGACGTCTTTTGGGCCTCCCTTCCATGATTGGCGGATTAGATTACAGCGGCTGACCCCTACTCTTTCTATTAGTAAGTTTGGGTGCCTAAAGGCTAGGCTTTCCCCTTTTATTCGAGAAGTTACAGATCCTTCATTTATCTCCCTATCCCTAGGCTAGTAACCCGACTCAAAAGTAACTAACCTCTCTGGAGGTCCTTTCTTCGGTAGTTATTTCCAAGTTGAGAAGTGCCTTTTGAAAGCCCTTTTCTTGTATAGAGCGCTGCCTTTGGAGTTCTTTTCTCGATTGGACCCTCGATAAGACCAGACCTGATCTCGAAATAAGCTTACCTAAAGTCACTTACAGAGTGGATTGTTGAAAGAGTGGAAAGAAGGCAAGGAGCTCAAGGTCGTCCCCTATCACAGATGAAGTAAGACGTACAAGATGCATTTAAAAGGCCTGCCGTAGGTCATAGCCGGAGCTGATCTTTACCTTTGAAGTGTAGAGGAGCCAGAACGGATTTACTTTTCATTAGATCTCCCGATCAATCAGATATGCGATGGCCTGAAAAAGGCATTATTGAATCGAGCCTTAAGCGCAGCACCCCCTTTTCTTGTACTTGTAGCTCTTTTTCTTTATTGAGATGATAGAGCGGATCTAGAATAATAAGTATCCTCGGGAGCTTGAACTGGAATATGGATAGGAACCGATAAATAATAAAGCAAGGACAGGACCTAGGGCAAGATCGAGTTAGCAAGATTTTCCGATAGCTCCTTGACTTAGCCCGGCCGAAGGAAAGATCGTAGGAATTACTGATCCTAGACACCAAAAAAAAAAATTCTAAAACTACCAAAAATGTTGCTAACTTTCTTTGGCGTCGAAATTGTAAGAAAAAGGGTCCTCAAATGCCGGATGTTGGGGCCAAAATGGATGCTCAAATGTCAGAAAGGGTCTCATCTGGCTCGCTACACGACTGGCTGGCAAGAGAGAGGATTTACTATCAGGACGGACTAGTGACATCTGATTAATGGGATAGCAAGCAGCAGCACTTCCTTTGCTTCTTTCTGGAACTTACTAAAGGAGGCCTTACCTTGAAAGCTTGGTCCCGGGCCATTGAGTTGAATGAGTTGAAGCGCCTTTACCTTTACCATTAGTCTCAGCTGAAGCAATTCCCGAATAAGAGAGATTGGCTGTTCTGCTAGCTCTTTAAAGAGTTGGTTGGATTTGGTTACTTGTTGGACTAAGCTGGGGGTAGGTGCTCGTGCATGAAAGGAATGGACCTTCCATTTTTATTTAATTTAGAGCCAACACCCTAACTGTTGGGTTAGCTTCCATGGAAGGAAACTTTTCTATCGGATAAGGAGTTAGAAAACAGGCCGAGGCCGAGCCTTAACCAAGCCCTATTAGAAGGAGGAAGCACGTTAGCTATTAAGTTTTTCTTGCTCTTAATTGCTGGCTTTATGACGAGCTGGTTCCGGCCTTTATTGACAGAATTAGACTCTCTTTTCATCAGCCTTAAGTTGAGGATTCTGACCTAGCTCGATGACCCCTCTGTGAAGCTCTAGTCCTTTCTGCTTACAGTGCTGATAGTTCCGTGTCTCCAGCCTCTCTTGCCTACCCCTAAGTCCTGTCTGCAGTAGCTGCTTCTTATATAGTAGACCGAGTAGATGACCGAAGAGCGGACTTCTTTCCAACAAACAGAGGAAGTTTCGATTCGAACAGAGATATGTCAGAATTTGCTCTTGGGAAAGATAGAAGGGCAGGGCTTCAGACCCATAATTCAACCTAGCCAACCAATGTGGGAGCTTCTTATAATAAGTTCCAAAACCTTGAGATGAAATGAAGAAGGGAAAGCGTAAGTGAACTCGATCCAGTGGAGGAGGAAGCTCGGTTCAGTCCTTGCGTATCTTGAGTCACTCACTTCAAGAGTAGAATCCGCAACTCTAGTTGAAGGGGTATTGGCCATTATGAGTAGTAAAGGCTACTATGAGCAGAAAGGGACTACTTGGCTCGATCGAGCAGCACCTACACCTTCTCGCGTAACGACTTCTTTGAAGCTAGGCTAGGATCGGATCCAATTCTAGGAGCTTCGGTTTGAACACATTGTTCTCTTGAAAGCTTATTAGGAAGCTAAGTCTTGACCTTTTCTTTTCTCAATAGGAGGTGTGGTGCCGTTGGACCTGCCCTTTATGCAGCAGTAGTTTCGGTTGAACTGGACATTGCTCCCGCGGCTTACTCGACTAAGTAAGAATTCAACAAGATAGACTGAGATCTGGACATAACCTACGCGCTGCTCGTGTGAGGGCAAAAGCAATTTCTTTCTTTTTTCTTCAGTTTTCACATTCAAGAAATGGAGTATGAACTGCAGTTCCATATGCTCATCGGTCTTTCACAACAAGCCACAAAGGCAGGTTCCTAAACCCTGCGAGGTTAAGTTGTTCGCTTCTATTCTAGAGCGCTCAGCCCTGTGTCAGAAAGAGAGTGAGGGCACATTCCGGCTAAGATGAGTGAAATCCGTTTTTTTGGCTAAAGTAGCCGAAGTTGCAGTGCCATTTGAGTGAGGCATTGAGTTTGAGGGGGACTTGTTCTGTGATAAACAAATGACTCCAAACAAGAACCTCAGGGCCTAAGAAAGGAGGTTTAGCTGAGAAGAACAGTAAGAGTAAGCGTTCAGGTGCTGGTGCTATGACCGACCTTAAACTTAAAGGTGGAAGATCCTCCCCTGGTTCTAACCACCCTGAATGAAGAGTGGGCGAACAAAATGCAGAACATATCAGAGATGTTGAATTCTAACAAAGAAAGAAGGGGGGAAGAGGAAAGTCAAGGCCAAAGATTCTATTATATAAGATATAAGTATAAGAGCGCAAGAGGCAGATTTTATTGGCTTGGTGGAAACTCCAGTGAGGAGTGGAAAGGGTCAAGTAATGGGAAGTGAAGTTTTGCATGCAATCCGCGTAAAAAATGGATAGTAACACCTCTCAACAACATGACCTGTAGTTGGATCTGGAAGACTAATGCTTTCCCTAAAATTGAATTCTTCCTGTGGCCTTGCTTTCAGGGTCGGATAGCCACGAGAGAACTTCTTTGGAAAAAGAGACATCATAGAGTGGCCTTCTTGTCCTCTTTGCCACGACAATATTGAACTCTTATTCATATTCTTCGAGACGGTAAAGTGGCTAGGGATGTTTGGAATGCTATTCACATCCCCACAACCATAGAAAACTTTTTAGTGCTTACAGTGAATGATTGGTTGAGACTAAATTGTCAGTCAAAGGGGATGTCATACCTCCGTGCTGTCCCCTGGAGCATGGTTTTCCCTGTTGTGTGCTGGATCTTGTGGAATCACAGAAAGAACGTGGTCTTCAACTCGACAACAACTCCTATCCTCAATCTGCTTGGTCGATCTATTGGCTACAATCCCCTATCCTATGGAAGGCGCCCCCCAGAACTCTGTGTAAAGATGTATCAAAGTCCAGAGGTGTAGCCTGCCTGTGACCTCTAGGAGGGTGATGCAAAACCAGGCATACGTATTTCAATTTCTATAAATGCACTTGTTTCCATTTCCTTTATTGTCCAAAATCATCATATTCCAAGCACTTCCATTAATCTCTGTCTTTTGTCTATTATTACAGGTTCTTGTGCTATAATTCAGATCGATTAAAGTTAGTCTGCTCAAACAAAACTGTTGAAACTCCAATAATAAGCTACACCGATGAAGAAGAAATTGAACCCCCGGATTCACTCCTTAGAATAATAGAGCGTAATGAAAAGGAAATTGTCCCTCTCCCTGGTAGGGAATTCCAGGACATACCAGGAGGAGGTTGAGAAAGTGAACTTAGGGGAAGATGGGGAGATAAAAGAGGTCAAAATCGGGACATCGTTCTAAAGACACAGCTTATTCAGTTGCTCAGGGAATACAAAGACGTCTTCGCATGGTCTTATGAATGAGGATATGCCTGGGTTAGACACTGACATGGTGGTCCACCATTTTCCGCTTAGAACCGGAATGCAAGCCAGTTAAACAGAAGTTTAGGAGGATGAAAATGGCTGTCCAGTTGAAGATCAAAGAAGAAGTTCAGACTACCAGCCAATGAGTGCGCAAGAGCTGATGATTTCGAAATTACCTCAAGACTACCACCGTGTAACAAAACTAGCTGCGGTTAGGGATTCACTTTCTCCAAGAGCTGCTACGATCACTCATTCTAACTACCAGCTCATTCCTGCTTGTCTTTGAAAGCTGTCCAATCTTTCTTCTCTTATGAAATTCTCGCCCCAGTAGCTATACAGGAGAGGTTCTTACCGTACTGACTCCTCCTTTCCTTACCTTAAATTAAAGAAGAAGGCGAGCTAGCAGATGAGCTAAGCAGCATAGATTTGGAATAGAGGGTGCCTAGCCTTAGCGGATTCCTCCTTCTAAGAGGGAAATAAGACCGGGAAGGACGCATCTAAGAGCTGCTAAAGCAAAGGTAAGAAAGGCAATTGGCCTACTCGAGACATTGAATAGTGTCAGGTTATGAGCTCCTTCGTGAGCAGTAAGAGGGCATTCTAACAAAGCACAGAGAAGAGCCTAAAGTCAGTCAAGCAGTAACGGGGCGAAGGGATTCCCGTAGATCGGCCTTTGCCTTTTTCGGGTATTCCATCTTTTTTTGAGACCTGAAGAGTTCTTATTCTTCAATAGCAGTCCCTTGCCCAGCTGGGTCGAGGTACCATGCCTTCTCCTTGCCAGATGGAGAGGGATTCGAATGATGAGAAAGTGCGATACCCACTTTTAATGGTAAATGCTGTAAGCTCCGGCTTTGCGATATGACCCACGGACCGAGCGAGGAAGGTGACCCTCCTTACCTTAGGGCTTCAAGCATTTCGATAGAAAGATGAGTGAAAAGACTGGAGTCTCACATTCGACAATCTATGAAAGAAGAGTGAAATTCCCAGTTAAGCATTCACAGAGTGCAGAGTTGGTAGGAGGAGGAAAAGACCATAGTCCCATTTGTTCGCTAAAGGTGGGCAGTGGAGTCGGAGGAACTACATCTGTGGAACACAGAAAGAAAGTGGGATTTCGTCCTATATCTGTAAACTAGTAGGATCTTTCTAGCTCAGAGTCTCACCCTCGGCTCACTGAACTACCTTTCCATTTCCTTTTCTTTTTGATTGAATTCCCAGCTCAAGGTACATAGATTTAGCTGTTTGAGTGGGGGCATTAGTCAAAAAAAGGCCTAACCGGTGTTAGCAGCTTCTCTGGTCTTGCCGCCTTTGCCCCTCTTCGCTTTTCTCTTGTTTTAGAAGCTGTGATCGGAACCTCTTTCGCGACTCCGGTACTATTGAATATGTTGCCGGAAAGCTAGTCGTACCAGGAACGAGAATATCAGAGTCGACATTACAAGGATAGATGGGATGAAAGGCGAATACAAGACTGCTGCAAGATAGCAACCATTGAACTAGGCAATCCAGCTGCCATCAAGAGCGAAGGAGAGTCAGTCCCGGACTGGCTATCGAGAAGCAAAGCAGCCGCCTTCACTCGGAGTCGGAGTTCTTTCTGAAGCGGATTCTCTCTTATATCATTATCTCTTATATCAAATTCTCAACTCATAAGAATGAAGGCACAGAGAGGTGTAAAATGGTGGTGAAGCACCTTTTTGGGGACTCCTTTTTCTAACTAAGAAAGCAGCAAATCCTTCTCACATATAGCCTTCGGCCTTGCTTAGCCTTATTTACCAGGAAAGATCAGATGAGATCTCTTAGCAAGAAGGGTTAGAATCCATGTGCGTATTCTAATGTCATGTCAAACCTGAAAACAGAAGAGCCAAAGATGGCATGGAGGATCCCCAACCTTCCCCAGCGTCGGAAGGTAAATAAACCTCTCTTTAAGCAGAAAAACAAGGGGGGCGAAGGACCCATTCACGATAGTTTCATCGGCCTTTCTAGATACTTGAAATCCCAAATTCCCCGGGGGAAAGCGCAATCACAACTGTAGAAGCTAATCCTCTTACTAGCGGATTTCCATCTCCTTCTTACTACCGACGCGGAATTGGCCCGCTTTAGCTGGCGAAAGGCACCTTCGGCTAGCTCCAAGTACAAGTACAGCTATGCTAGCGCGGACCTTTACCAGTCAACGCTTTCGGGGTCTAAGCTTTCTCTCCTTAACTTTGCAATCATCCTTCTCGAAAAGCCTTCGTCATTGGGCGGAGTGAGGAAAAAAAACCTTTCTTCCACGACTCTCGCTTGGGTTTTCACTTCAAACTTCATAGGAGTTCTGACCCTCTCGACTTTTTGGTCTGGCGAATTCGAGTGGTAAACGCGGCTTCAAAAGAGGTGGCCTTTGGTCTCGACTTGACTCTTTATGAGGGGTCTGATAGTCCTTTTGATGGGCTAGCCTTTGCCCTTTACCTAGCATACACACATTGAGAGGGACGACTACTAGACAGCACGAGCACTCCTACACTTATATAGAGATTGCTCCCAAGCGCTGAAACAGAACTCAAACTACCTGCAAGTAGCAATTACACTGACTCAGGGGAATATAAGGTATGGGGAATATGAATAAGGGCTGGGGAAAGCAGGCTCTGAGGCAAGCAACTAGATCAGGGACTGACTCTAAGCTAGAATCCGTAAAGAAGGGACTGACTTTTCACTAAAATGCATGCAATTCTTTCTCCTTTCGCAGGGAGAAGCTAGGGCTATAGACTGTAGGGGTAGGGGAGAAGGAATGGAAAGAAAGCAAAGGGAACTGGCCTTACCTTAGGATTGATACTAGATCGCTTAAAGTTACAATAGGAAAAACTCAAACACTGGGACTCCTGCTTGGGGTGCACACTGAAAAGCTTTAGCCCATATAACAGACTTATGCATGCCAACTATCCAACTTTTACATGCCTTCTTCCCCCAGGTCCTATTAAGATTCAGAATCAGGTAATCCAACTGGGAATATGCTATTGCACTGGTAGCCACAAGGAAGGAAGCCTAGAAAGGGTCAGCGGGGCAATCAAAAAAGACCTGCTTTTGACGCTGGCCAGGCATACTAATTCGTTCGCATAGGCAGACTATCCAACCATGAATTCCTCTTCTTTTCCCGGCGATTGTAAGGATGGAAGGACCACCCGATTCTACATAAGGCTATTCTCGGCTAGTAGATAGAATCATTTCATCAGGCCCGCTTGACTATCCATAACTTTTGGGATTGGCTAAGAGGTTCACGCGGGTTATTATATACTGCTACTGGATTGCTCTCAATCGGCTATCAACTACTTTTTTTTAGGGGGGGGGAATTGTAACTTCGAATGGAAGTGGGACTGCCCTATATTATATGGTCAAGCCAAGCAAAAAGGAAACTCCCGTATCCATTGAATATCTCTTTCAGTGCCCGGTTTCCACAAAAAAGCATTGCCCTTCGTAGCTGCATTAGGAGACATTAGATAGACTCCGGTGATACACTAAGAGAGTCGGCTAGTTAGTACACAACGAGGATTCCCCGCCTGACATCTAGGGCAGTCCCTTTCCTAGATGGAGTAGCTGAAGAACGAGCTAGAAAGAGGATAATTTATTATAGCCAACTCAATTCAAGCAAGAGCTCGAAAAGCAGTGCACTGAAAACAAGTAGCTTAGGATCTTTGGTCAGGTAGCTTAGGGGAACTTGTTCTCGTTTCTATAGCTTGGTTAGCAGATGGGTAATCAGAGGCCCCTACTTTGAACTAGGTTTGAAACTCTACAAGGTGGGCAAGATGACATATCTATCACCAAGTGCAATGGAGCTTGGACATAACCCATAGATAGAAGTTAGACACCTACATCTTGTTCTCTTTCAGATCGTTTCTAAAAAAATAAGAAATGATACCTAGATCACTACTCCTCTTACCTTATTATTACCACCAGTGCGGATCTAGGGAAGACAAAGAAGAAAGATGCTTCTGAGACTATCAAGATATGTAGGTAGCTTGATATGTAGGGGAACTCGATGAACTTCTATGAGTGTAGGTCATAGGAGGTAGTCCATCTGAGCCCCCCTTCCCTTATGTTGTTGAAAGGCATTCTTCACGTCCCGCGGTGGCTCCATAGACCGAACTCCCTCCTTCTACGCGCCCTACAGATTCTACCAATTGGCCCGAGAGCTACGCCCTTAACTTATAGAAGTCAAGCTTTCTTCCCAAAGATTCTGTTCCCTAAGGCAAAGTGAATGGCAAGTTCGGGAATGTTTAGGCTTCACATTAATAGAATGAGAAATAGGAAAGATAGCTTGGTTAGGTTCTGAGTCACCAAATACGATTGGTGATCTCCAGAGAAAAAGATAAATATTTGTATCAAGATTGGTAGATTCGGGGACGGGCTTAGACTTTATTGGCGGGCTTTACGGGAGACACTAACCCCCTCTATACGAGAGAGCCTTACTGAATAATAAAAAGAAGCTAGAGGCCCACTCTGACTTAGAGTAGTCATCGCGTAAATTCAAGAGGTGCCATCTTGCCTCGCACACCCCGCTCTTTAAAGGTTAGGGTATATATGTCCCCTCTCCCCCCGATATGTTGTCTATCAAGGGAAGGTTCTGGGCCATAGGCTTCTTTAGCTGACAGTAGAGGAGAGTAGAAAGCCATAGGTCGATAGCCCGGTTTTGATTGAATATCCTTATCCGCGCTTCCAGGCTTCCTAAGGGAGTTAGCTTGATCCCCCGGTTCTATCGATGCCTTCCTTCGCTCGGAAATCCAATAACATCGTTGTTAGTCGGGCCGGGGTCACATGGAAAAGTAATAGTCCGAAGGAGCTGTTGAAACAACTGGTGCTTGCCCGGACCCGGGGGTATTGTCTCAACGAATAAGTTCTTGTAGGAGTGAAGTTTTTATATAATTCGGCAAGCAAAAAAAAAAAGAAATCCATGGTTGATCAGCAGAAGCAGATGCCATAGAACGGTATTCGGCTTCAGCACTAGATCTAAATATAGATCAGTGCAGCAAGATGTAGCTCATCCCCACTCTCAGTAACTTCATGATGAAAGATGGGAGGAATGAATGGTAAGTATAAGAATGGTCAGTCAGGCGGCAGGGGGAGACAAGACGGTACGCCTACTCCCTAAAGAGATGGAAACCCTACCTATGCAAGATTGAATGCAGTGCTGCTTGGACAACATCATTTAGTACAGTCAGCTAGGAAGCACTAGCTAGGCAAGTCATACTGGGAATGCTGTTCCACACATTGGCTCAATTCTACCTTCCACATCAAATTCTTCCTTCGCCCAGCTGAGAGGTGGCCATAGAGGACATGCAAACTTTCCAAAGAGATGTGAGAGAGAGGTGGTATGTTTTGACGAATGACTACTCTTTTCCCTTTAGGTGGTATTCTAAAAAAAGCATACAAATCAATAAGAAGTGGTATCTGTTGATGAAATGCCATTGCATGGATCTCCCTCCACCCACAGCAAGAGAAGCATTTGATGGCGAGGTAAAAGCACAAGGATGAATGCCCTTGGTCCTCTCTTTGATAGTCCGATTCGTACATCAAATAATTCATGTAGTAGATCGATCTAGTAATTGGTCAATGACATGCGAGTTACATGATTGATCTGCAAGGGAGAATCAATGCGATTAGACAGGAAGGCTAGCTTGAATGAACAGTAGCACAGGTATAGGACTTCGAAGCTTCTTTGACCACTGACATATCAATGAATGGAACTGAAAGACGAGAGTGAAAGAGCGGGAGCACAAACGAGGTAGCTTATGCTTTTTTTCATCCTCACTCGAGGGAGATCTAGCCACTCCTACTACTAGCTTCCTAACTCGGATAGAAAGCAACTCACTATAAAAAACCTAACAGAAGAATAAGGATCAACGAACCGGGGGGAGCAAACCACCACTGCTGATATGGAATTCTATTTCCACTTTCAGTTTCACCTCTCTTGTCGAATGTGTGCGGACCTTGTCTCCTCGCTGGCCGTCATCCCGGCCCTTCTACTTCGTGGTCTTTTTACCTCTCCTTGTCAAGCTAAGCTAGTTCGAACTCGTATGTCAGCAACCCCTTCTTTCACAAGGGATTTGTCCTACTCCTACTGCCTGGAAGAGTGATTTATTACCTCTCCTTTGGGTCCTGGATAGCTTCGGTGACTGGACTTCTCATCCTTCTGCTTCTGTCCTTAGTTACAATCAAAATTGGGGACAAGCACTACCGTGAAAAGGTCTGGTCTCGTACTAAAACAGACTTTTTGATTCCAACGCACTTCACTCTTGTCCACATCCGAACTGGATCCTTTCCATGTCTTATAGGTGCATGCAGGCAGCTTGAGATCGAACTTCTACTTCGTAAACTCATTGTTGGGTTCTATCGTAGTGAAAGTTGCTGTGAGGAGATCCTTGTGCCAGTGAAGATTGCTTCCAGTGATCGGGAAATAATAAATACAAAAACCATTGTTTTATATCCAACACTCCGAATAGGCGGAAGGATCTATGTCTATCCCCAACTTTCAATCCACATCGGAAAATTTGTGCTTTTTCTACGGGGAGTCATCAAAGGAGGAATAGGCATACGCTGGTTCGATAAGCCAAGGAAAAACAACCACCGTTTGGTTTTGACACTCAAGCGACCCGCCCTTTTACTAGGTTGGGCAAGCTTGTATGCTCCTACTCCCAACAAGGTCCTGGTCGAGATCGTGGAACTCTCGCTCGAGAAGTAAGTGAGCTGGTCCTTGTTTGGTCATAAGGGCAATCGTTCTTCTCCGGTCAGGGGCTTAGGTCCGAGGGTTATCCGCGATTGGTAATGGCATAACCAGAAAAGGGGTAGAGGAAACAAGGTTACGCGCTGGGTAGCGCAACGCATCTGTCTCGGGTACAGAGGCGACGAGGGGACCCGGCCACCCAACCCAGCAGGTCAGGGGCGGGCCGGCCATAGGTTCGAATCCTGCCACCTTTCTTGTGGATCATCCTGTGGTTACCGGATGATGGGAATAACAAAGCAGAAATTTGGAAATGAGCACGAAATGTCAATATATGAATTGTTTCATTATTCGTTATTTCCGGGTCCTTTCGTTGCATTCACTTATAACAAGAAACAACCACCAGCGTTTGGTGCAGCACCCGCATTTTGGTGTATTCTTCTTTCTTTCCTTGGTCTTTCGTTCCGTCATATTCCTAATAACTTATCCAATTACAACGTATTAACCGCTAATGCACCTTTCTTTTATCAAATCTCAGGGACATGGTCTAATCATGAGGGTAGTATTTTATCATGGTGTCGGATCCCAAGTTTTTATGGATTTCTTCTTTGTTACCGGGGTCGACTCCAAAGCCATAATGTCTCAAAACGAGGAGACCATAGAGAAACTCTTTTTTATTCCTTTGTCTCGAACGTCGTGAAGAACTCCATTCTATCTCTCCCTCGTTACGAACAAAAAAGTGGGGCTGCGCCCCAGTTGTACACCCCCTTCGATTCCGACCTTGTTGATTCTGAACTTCGTTTGCAAAGGAATCGGACTTTTGACGGGCCAGCACTCTTTTATGCGCCGCTTTACCCTGAAAGGAGAATGAGCTTTGCTCCTCTGGGTGCTAGGCGCTCCCGTGGTTCGCAAGAAGGAAAAAGGACTCATCCTTTGTTGCATCTGGCACGAGATGATAAAGAGAGAGCTTCGTCTATCGATGAAAAGCGGATTGACGGAGCTCTTGGCATTGCTTTGTTTTTCTCTCTTTTCTTATCAGCGAGTTCTGATCCTTTTGTTCGAAATTTCTTCGTTCGTACCGAACCGCTTGCAGAATCAAATCCTGTTCCACAAGATCCTATATCAGCTATACATCCTCCTTGCATTTATGCCGGAGACGTCGCCAGTGCTATGGGCTTTGGCTTATGTAGATCAAAAATGATGAATGGGATTGTGTCACTCCACTCGCCGCCAATGCGGAAGGATGCTGTCGAAAAGAAAGGAACGCTGCTTCGCTCTGCTGGATGCGTCGGATCCCGTATAACAAGCGAGTTTTTTACCCTCAAATTCAAACATGTGGGCGCAAAATGCTATCCTGCTCTATTGTTACGTAGCAATAGAAGCCCGCTCATGCTGCTTCGGCGGCGCTTTTTAGCCTTCTCTTCGCTCTGGACAGGAGCGCACACGGGGGGAGAGCAGACGAAGCGTGTCTTTCGTAATGGAAAGAAAGAGACCACTATTTCGCCTCTTTGTTGGACCGCCGGCGCGAACACAGTGGTCTCTGACCAGGACCAGGAACCAATTCGAATTTGGATCTTGACATGTTGGTGGTTGGTAACCGTAGGCATCTTGCCAGGAAGTTGGTGGGCTCATCATGAATTAGGTCGGGGTGGCTGGTGGTTTCGGGATCCCGTAGAAAATGCTTCTTTTATGCCTCGGGTATTAGCCACAGCTCGTATTCATTCAGTAATTATACCCCTTCTTCATTCTTGGACCTCGTTTCTTAATATTGTGACTCTTCCATGCTGTGTCTCAGGAACCTTTTCAATACGGTCCGGATTGCTAGCTCCCGTTCATAGTTTTGCTACAGATGATACACGAGGAATCTTTTTATGGCGGTTCTTCCTTCTAATGACCGGCATATCTATGATTCTTTTCTCCCAGATGAAGCAGCAGGCATCGGTCCGTAGAACCTATAAAAAAGAGATGGTTGTGGCGCGAAGTACTCTTGTGCACCTACGGCACTCGGCTCGCGCGCAACCCCGCCCCGTTATGTTATGGAAGAATTGAACTTCTTGCTGGGCTTGGTATTAAGAGCCAGCAATTGGCTGCTGGATTTCGACCCGAAACTAGAAAAAGATCGCTTCGGGGGTCACTATGGCGTGGCTGAATGTAGAGCAGTCCGCCCCTAAAGCGTTTGATCAGTATATTTTTTAGAACTTCGGAAGATGGTCAAGGTAGCTTGCTTCCAAGCCACTGCACTAGATGCGCATGTAGTCATAGTAGTCGGCTCAGAATGCCTCTGTTCTATACTCAAATCCCCCTTCGAATGAATGGGGAATTACGTCGATCTTTGATCTGCAGAATAAGGCCTACGAGCTCTCTGTTTTAGTTTTATGGCAGAGAAAGAGAGCTCCTGCCTCCTGAGGTCCTTACAGGGACGGGTCAAAAACTTCTTTTTTTATTGAATTTACGCGGGGGAAGAAAGAACTAACTTCGCTTCTGGCTTTCCTGATCTCCAGCTAAAGAAGAAAGAGAGATGGGTTCGTTCATCAATTCAAAAACGCTTGTTTCGTACCTTTAAAAGCAAATTGGCTGCTCGAAGAATAGAAATCTGGCCTAATGGGCTTAGAGTTGTATCAGTTGGCTATTGGTATATAATAACTTCTTTTGCAATTGGTTCTCTTTCTTTTCCAGTCCAGAATCAAAAAAGTCCTTTGGTCGCGATCAAAAATCGCAGAATAACGAGCTGAGAAAGGGGGCAAAGCGGAAGGAAGAGAGGCTAAGCACTAGGCGTTCCGATCGATGCTTAGTTCACTCCCAAGAAAAAAAAAATCGTTTACCATTGGCCCTATAATCATAAGAAAAGCCGTACTCCTCCCATACTCTGGTGAATAATTTAATTGCCTCAGTCCGATCAACTTATATTATTAGTCAGTAGCTTGCTTGAGATTTGGAATTAGAGGGGACAATAGCAAGTGACGGTTTCATTCCTTATGACTTCTTACTACTAACTAGGGCTAGGGTTTAGTTTCTGATATAACTGAAATCCTACGATGAACTAAACGAGACTTATGGAGGGACTCGCTTTGCTTGCTCCCCTGTGATGAAGGAAAGCTAACTAGCAAACTCTGCTTCTCCGTCCTGGAATCCAATGCAACCTTCGACCGACCTCTCCAGGTGACCCGACAAGGTAAGCAAGTGAACTCCCAGCATCTAATCCCTCTCCTTCGGACCCTCTATTCCACTCCCTTCTGAGCCCACATCTCCATGTCCTATCGATGCTGATCTCTCCCCTAGCTGGCCTGCATCTCCAACTACAGGTAAGAAGCTCCATCCGAGGGAAGATAAGCCATCTACGAGACCATTCCTGCGAATGAACAGAGCACTTTCGAAACCTCTTATCGAGACCCCATCTCCTGCTAATTATTCATCTGGTGGCGAAGGGCGACTCCACCTGCTAAGCAGGCCAAGCTTTCTATTCCCTTCCAGCAAGCAGCTGATAGCCATCAGTCACGGCTCCATAAGGCAATAAATTGGGTCAATAGCCACCATCAAAAGAAAGAAGGAAAGGAAGCTGCCTAAGCCCTTCACTAAGACCTGGCGAACTACCACCCTCCCTCTCTTGATATCGAATCCAGTGGAAGCGCCACCCTCTTCTTATCTTTCTTCGTCTCCTGGCCCTGAATAGAAGCTCCAAAGTCCAAGCTCTCCTGCTCCTGTTTCTGGATTCCTCTGCTCTTGATGAATGGAATGACCCCAACTGCTGCTATCGATGAAGTTCTTTCTGTCCCTCGATCCGACCTTTTTAGGTATAAGAATAAGAACAGTGAGCCATCTCTTGCAATCTATGAACCTGGACCCGAACCATCTTATCTAATACCTTCGAACGAAGACCTTGGAAACCCATTCTTTCACCTCTAACGATAAGGGGGGCGGGATAGCTGGTTGTCTTCCCGGGCAAGCGAGTAAGTAGGAAGCTCTTTTTCAAATGGCAAGTAGGCAGGCCGTGAGCTAGCCAATAAGTGTAAGATGTATTGATAGTTCAGTGAAGCCAATGAGTATGGCAATCCGGTTCCAGCTGCTTGCTGGATAGCCGAAGATAGATTGACTTTGGGCTGAACTTGAAATTCGGTCTTGCTGAGGCGGCAAGGCCATTCTTGGACGTACGTTGAATATCCACTTTGCTGACTTGTCTTGTACTAGTACCTATTCTCCCCTGGAGAGGTCCAGGAGGGACCTCATCATGCCCCATCTTTCCCTTGCCTTTATTCAATTTCTAAGCCAGATTGCATGACAAGCACACGATGCAACATACTCAGCTTCGTAGAAAGCGTCACAATCGGTTCTTTCTTGAAACTCCATGTAAAAGCAGTATTTACAAGATAGAAAAGAAAGCCAGTAGTACTTTTTCTATCATCCAAGTCTCCAGCCCAATCACTATCAAAATAATCCAAAAGTCATAACTTCTACGAAGCTGAATAGAATAACCTTCAAGTGTGTCACCCGGCCTCACATGCGCATCTCTTGATCACAACCCTTAACGTAACGGTCTTTTCTCTCCAAATCCGTCTATTTCCCCGTCCTTCTTTCTGGGGGAACTTTCTTCTTGTATCTCTTAAATGCTTGAGAGAGCCTTTTTCAAGGAAAAGCTATCCGCCTTAGATTCTTTTTTCGCCTCTTTTCTTTCGGGTACGGGTAGTAAGTGAATGAAAGAACGACAATCATAGTCTCAATTCCTCTGACGCGATGTCAGCGGCAGTCTGACTTTTTAGGAACTGAGAGCGCTAACTTCCTGTCGGGATCAATCTCGGATTCTGCTTCTAAAGCTGTCTTGATTCTTGATAAGGGCGTCCCTCTAAGTTGATTGGTGAACCTAAAAGTGGCCTTGGTAGGCTCGAGTTTCTTTCTTTAAATGAAGTGGTTTTTGCCACGATAGAGGAAAAAGGAATGAATGGAGAGGTAGCAGCAGCTGGATCGAATCATATAAGATGGTCTTCCCATCACTCTTTCCTCGTCAGCGAGGGTCGAGTATTGATATACAATAAAAAGCCCGGGCTGGCACCCTGCTTTGCTAGTGCGGAAGCGTATCAATAAAGATACCCAGCGTCTTTACTATAAGTTACTCGGATTAGCTCTTGGCTTGGGATTCTTATTGCATGCAGGGCTGACTTTCTTTCTTGTGCCCGCGAGACCCGAGCGCCATTCCCATCTTTTAAGAGGGCAAGGCCACCCGCTACTTCAGTTCTTGACCCAGAAAGAAAGGGACATTAAGCGAGGAGCTACGGTGTCAGGATCCATAGG
Source organism: Salix arbutifolia (assembly GCA_025169955.1). Classification (NCBI taxonomy): domain Eukaryota; kingdom Viridiplantae; phylum Streptophyta; class Magnoliopsida; order Malpighiales; family Salicaceae; genus Salix; species Salix arbutifolia. The sequence goes on from CM045907.1 coordinate 19,050,505, forward strand.
ATTTATCTAGTAGAAAGGGTCTGCTGGCTAGAAGCACAGCACAATAGGATCCGTCTCGTTCCCCAGGTGCTAGCACCGAAGATGGGCTATTGGTTGCCTTCACTACCAATGTCATGCTCCGATCCAGCCTTTGCCGCTGGAACAAGGAGAAGCCGGGGAAGGTGAGATTGATAGTACTGAAGATGCTTTCCTCTTGTCCCTAACTGTGAATCTATTGGGAAAAATTCTTTTGGTCGGGATTTGGGACTCCATTTTCCGGACCACAGCTAGTTTGAACGAAAACCCGGGAATTTTTGAAGCAAGTTTGAGTTTTCTCATTTTTGCTTTTTTTTTCGGAAAGAAAAAAGAATTGTCGGACCTCCCTTCCCTAAAACGGGCTGATGAGCTTTTCCAGCTATACGAAAGGCCAAAGTGAAAGTTTTGAAATAGTCCCGGTTACTCACTTTTTTATTATATGAGAGTCAGCGGTTGGTCCTGCACCAAGCCTTTAATGCTGAATTGGTTCTATCTTTTTCCTTTTGATTAGGTGAGTTATAGTTATGTCAAAGGTCCATGAAGGCCATTGGAAGCCTATCAAGCTGTCTAGAGTAGGTCCTGAAATTGACCATTTCTTTATGATTTCATCTTTTGTACCCTGTAGTGAGAATGAGGCTCAAGTTAGCGTTAGCCTTTAAGGAATGAAGAAGTGAGAATTCTCTTTTAAGGAAGGGATGTTCGCTCTGGAATTGCTCTTCCGGTAACTGGTAGTCAGCACCTTCGGTCCGGGTTACAACCTGACCTCACTTACTAAATGGAATAACCAGAGGGACATTCCTACTTCCAGAAGGAGGGGCTTGAATAGTAAGAGCAAGACAGCCTGACTTAAATGCCAGTACTCCCGCTCCGTGGGGTATGAAAGGGGTAAGCTGCTAGAATCTCTTGCCAGTAAAAGAAGAAGGTTTTCGAGGATTACAAAAAGCCTACAAGTAGGCAGGACTTTCAGTTACAATGTCTAGGTTGGGAAAGCCTTTCTAAAGCCAATCGATTATCGGATTTCACCAACCCAACTACCACTACCAGGGTATTCCTAGATCCGCTCTCAGATCGCATTCCAGTCTTCAATCAAACGGAATGAAAGCAGGAGATTGATTAGCTATAGTAGCTGCAAACAAATCTCGTGACGGTGATCAAACAGCATTAGCTACGTTTCGTCTCTTGACGAGTCCTTACCCCCAGATCGAAACGTTACGATTCACTCCGGTGCTGCTTGCTGGTGGAGGTTGGGATCAACTATGAATAAGAAGTCGAAGAAGTAAAGACTCCCTAGATCCGCCTCTTACTTACTTCCCTGACTAGCTAGTTTGGTTGGTATCTATGGATACCTCCTTTTCGGCTCATACATCCATCCTTGAGTTCGCTGCTAAACGAAGACGGAAAGGGATAGCTGAGGGGGGCAAAAAGATCGATTCGGTTTGGACGCTCATCTCGGACAGCTGGTAAGGCTGACAGAGACCGTTTCATAGTCATAAAATTGGGAACTACGATCACGAGGTTGAGAGAATTCAAGGGATTCGCCTCTCAGGTCCGTGGTCTAGCGATCCAGAGGGGAAGTGGTATTCGAAGCCAGGTAGACCCGTTCCGTGTGGTGTGCTCATTCCAAAAGAACTATGGAGTTCAGGGTTCCACCTGACCTGACATCAACTCGTATAGGGATAGGGATGAATTGAATAGAGAATCGGGTCAAGGCACTCACTTTTTTCGCTTACCCTTCATAGAATGGCTCTATTTATATAGTTTACGCTTACGAAATGAAGCCCGCCAGTAAAAGAAATGGGGGGAGCGAAGGAAGGGGAAGCTTGGATTCTGAAAATGGAGCTGGTTGTTTTCCATGAGATGGCGCTGTGTTAGGGTTACCTGTGGGAACGACAGAGAGGGGGGAAGAAGATGTTGTTGATGAGCTGGACTTGACCAGGCTTACTGAGGAATCCACCCTCGCATCCACGTGATGTTCCTTGGATACCAAGGCCAAAGCCAAACGATTGGACTGCTTTTCTGGGCCTGGACCTACTTTAGAGAGGTCTTTCGGCTTGGACATGACGTTTGCTTGATATTGGGCGGAGTGGGCTTTGTTTGCTGCTTTGCAGAGACTAGGCTAGGCCACGTGAATTGACCTCACCCATCACATCATCTTGGGAAGCTCCTCCCTCCTCAACAAGCTCCACCTCCAGAATATCTAGAACCGTTTGGGATTGGACTAGATTGGTTCACTCAATATCCTATATAAAGGAGAAAGGGCCAAATCATATATAATGATATAATTGAAATTAAAGTTATGGACTCATTTTATAGATATGTTTATGTCTTATCAAGAAGCCCAAAAACTCTTTGATCTCTATACTTTAGAAGAGTTGAGGAATTTCCTGGAGCTCTTTCTTTCCATTTCTTTTCTGGTGTAAAACCCTCCCTATCAATACTTCCTTGCTATTCATTGACAAGAGTTGTAGGGACAAAAATGAGTAATCGAACCCCTTAGACCCTTTTGCATACTTCGATCTACAAGGCTTTAATCGATGCTTTTGTCAAGGCTTTTGTCAAGGCGGCTCCTCATATGAAATCCTGAAAAATAGAAATAGCCCATAAAATGACAGCCATCAAAAGGCCTAAGTCCATATTCTAGCCTCGGTCTGTCCAAATTCAGCGGTCTCTACCCAAGTAGCTCTGGCCCATGATCCAAGGGACCTGCAACCAGTTAATCATTCTTTCTTTATTTTCCAACCACTCGGGCAATCATGCTTGTTTTATCTTCCAACCAATCCCTTTGATTCCGTTTCTGCAGCAGTATAGAATCTCGGTCCCTTACCTTGATGCCTACAGCTCAATCTTTTTTACAGTGATGGCAATAATATGCGAAATACTGTTTTTTCTTTTTCTTGGGTTGTTTCTGAATGGCATCATAGCTACACGAGGGAAAGCGATGCTGCCCACTCTGCCGGGGGCCGCTTTCTTCCCCTCAAAAATGCCAGTTCCACCATCAGGGCCCAGCAAGCAGCATAATTCTGTTCCGAGGCTGCGTTTCATTCCAGCACCAGTAGTATATGGTTCGAAGCGCCTTGTTCCATCCGGCGCGAATCCCTTCCATCACTAGTATAGTGGAGGTGTTATTTGTATTGCAATAATGAATAAATGTACGAACACAAATAATGAGCAGACCAGCCCACTTTTATTTTATATGTGGGTTCATTTCATAATTTCTTTTTGTTTTGAATAAAGAAGCGCGCGTGTAACGCAGGTGTTTTTCTCGGTTGATGGATGGGATAAATGTCTATATCGCTTTATAATGTTATTGTTATGTTGATGCTATATTAAAGAATCTAATCTAAAAAAGTTGCTTAAAGTCCCATTCTTTATAATTGTCTTTCTCGTCCTAAATTAAATATTAAATAAAGTACGAACTTCAAGTTTTAATTGTTTACTCAACAGGAAGCGTCACAGCCTAGGTTTGGGCCACACCGAAGCATTCTATGTGTGTGCAGTAATAGTTTTCGAAATTTCCGAGGTAGGTTCTTTTTTAATCTAGAGCAATTTGCCTGCTTCTTTCTAGGCTATGGTTTACCTGTATCATGCAAATGTCCAACACTTAGGTGCTTTCTAAGATCCAGCTCAACTAAAGCAAGCATGTGCGGAATATCCCTTTCCCGGGCGGGAAAGCCCTTATTTTGTTCCATTCCAGGAGAAGAATGCCATGCCACTCAACCAGAGGCAGAGAAGCGGAATGGCAAGAAGCAGAGAAAAAGACAATGAAAAACAGAAGGATTAAAAGAAAAGGATCTCCCTTAGCCCTTCAAGAAAGCTGGCACACACGGAAAGAGACAAGGATTGAACATTAGTACTGGATTCTTGATCCCCTGATCTTGATATATGAATAGGACGGACGAAGTCAAAGACGAAGAGAGATCATAACAGGCACAAAAGGCCAATTAACAAAGCGAGAGTAGGGATCTCTTCTCTTCAGACGGGGAGGGCTCTTCCAGCACTCTTTCCAGCTAGAAGAAAGCAACCAACAAAGCCAGACAGCAATCAAGAGAGTGGGGCAGTCTCATCCCATGAAAGGTAAGGAAGGACTGCAGCTTTCCCGAGTGGAAGAGGTTCAATTCAATAGTTCCGACTCTGACTTTGAAGTGAAGCCCGGCCGGGTGAAGAAGCCTCAGCCCGAGCTTTGACTATGACTACGAGCAGTTGGGATCACATTCGAGGAGTAAAGTCAGAATGTAAGAAAGTAATGCAGTCAAGCAGTTACGGTAGTGGAAATTTTCCCTATCCAGGCCGACAACAGGCTCGCTACCGAGACGAAATGCCACTCTTGGCAAAACGGCCCTCCCGCTAGGTAAAGGAATTGACTTGCTAACAGCCAAACAAGGGATTCGACTCTTAGAATATGTAACTTTCCTAGACTAGTTCCAGGGCAAGAAGGTAAGCTCCTTGCTAGGATGCTAAAGAGAATGCTGCTGCTGCTTTATGGAATTGATTAAAGCTTAACTCCTATTTGCACTCCTACTCCTAAGCCAAGAAGGCAGTGAGCAAGGGGCCTAGCCATAAAGCCGTCAGTTGGAGATAGCGTGATGCGCCCAGTACTTGTTATAAGGGTAAGGGGAGGATGCGAGGCGAGTTACGTATACTTTTTTACGGGAGGCTGTTGGCGAGTGGAATAGAAAGAGTTCGTTGCATCAACAAAGTGGAGTAGTAAAGAGGAAAGAGCTGCGTATAGAGCTCCGGATTCTTTAGCAACTAGGAGAGCGGACGATTCTTTTTATTTCTAACCGCAGCTTGGCTTTCCTCCATCCCGGGCTTAAGAATGCCTTGAAAGCCAGAAACTATCTAACCATACCAGTCGTTCACCCAACCCAATAAAAACTTGCCCCCGCACTCCCACTACCAATGAGAGGACTGAAAGCGGCCTACTTGAGAAAGAGAAGAGTTTGTGAAGCTGACCTCCACACAAATAGACTCAGATGGTATTCCCTTTGTTGAGTGGGAGGAGGAGAGTCTGCTGCTAGCAAACAGCAGATACAGATTTTCTTTGATATCACGATTCGGTGATAGGAGGCCTACTCTCCTTGAGATTAGAGAGTGGTGCTCCAAGGCATGGAGCTTGACTGGTAAGATCTCTCTTTCTGCTCTAAAAAAAGGTTTGATTTGGATTCATTTTGAATGTGAAGAGAACAAAGTTTTGGAGAAGGGACAATATTGGGTATGGAAGACCGCGATGTTCTTGCATCGATGGTGCCCGGGGCTTGACTTGGATGAGTTGCTCCTATCGGCATGGGTGGTTTTGAGTGGGGTAGAGGAAATTTTTTTTAGCAGTAAAAAGCATACGAAGAATGTTATAATGGAGAGTGCGGAAGATGGTCTATGGGAAACTCCAAGAAAAAAAAAGAAAGTAATAAGCAGGAGTCGATTCGATCTACTATGCCTTTCACTCGGTCTTTCTCGCCTTGGCTTTAAGCTTGAATTAAAGAAATGGATTATTGGGTCTGGGATCGATTTGATTGGAAAGTTCCTTGCCTCTTGTGCCGTGCGTGAGCTGTGCCTGCTTTTCCCTCAAAAAGCATTGAACCGCCTTTCCTCCAGTGAATAAATAGGCTAAACAACCGATCTTGCGACATCGATTTTTCCGATTTATCCTTTGAAATCAATGTCTCCACTCTCGCAAGGCGAGAGAAGCGTGGTAGCGCCTGTCAGCGCAGCTCTTTTTTTTTTGAACGGTACGAGCAGACCACTTAAGCAGATACCTAGACTTCCATTTTGAACTACCAAGCAAGGTAGTTGTATAGGCGGAATGGAGTATCCGTCATCGTAATCAGAACAAACTGAAGGAAGGAGACAGCACCAGATCCGCTTTCAAGAGAAAGCAAGAACCACAGGCCGTTTCGTATAATTACGCCAGCCAGCAAAGCAACTCATGCACTTGGAGCGAGCCACCTGGCGATTGAGGGGCAGTCATATGTTTATGTGAATAAATTATCCTCTCATCGATTACCGTAAGAAGACTTTCTCATTTAGAAAGAATGGCGAAAAAGGCCTCCTTGCATTGCCCAACTAGAGCGAAAAGCCTTATTGCGTTGCGGCCCTAAGTAGCTATGGGGTCTTGATGTACTTGGAACGAAGACCGCTTACCTGAGTATGGCGGTTCGGTAGCCGTTCAATGATAGCATGAGATCCTCGCTTCGGTTCCGGGCGTCATAGGGCAATATCCGCTAACTCGAATCAAGGAATGAAAGTTAGCGGATGCTATAATCTATTCCTACGCTAAGGATATACGCTTTGTCTTACTTCTATGTCTGAGTCTGAGTTTAGGTTTTTCTCTTTTTTGGCTGCATGCTCCTGAATTAGTGATTCTTAACCCTCCTAGCCTATGCTCACCAGATTTTGGACTTCTTCAAAGTGTGGTACAGGACACCTTCATCAACAATCTCTGTTCAATTCATCAAGACTGCAGTCCCTGCCCTGTGAATGCGGGGAACCGCTCAATCGAGCTGCCAGTATTTACAGAGGAACCTCAATTTGATCCTTTAGAAGTCAAAAGGAAAAAGCTAGTTAAAGCGTCAGCTACTTATTTCGCAGCTATTTTGCTTAGTATAGCACTTACAGAATCACTTTCTTATTTAGGTATTTTACCATCTTAGAAGATCTTCTCAAAGCTGTACGATATGTTAATCGGATTCATACCTCCTACTATGATGCGGGAGCAGCTCTTGCATTATGTCTTTTCTTATGCCTCGGGTTTTCTCTTCCTCATGTAGACGCAAAAATCTTAAAATTCCTTAATAAAAAAGAATGCGTTGGCGTTCTTTCTTTTTTGAAGTGGATCCTCTTTTTCTTTGTTTGTTTAAAGGCTAGCTTTCCCGTTTTGGTTCAGTTACTCTTCTCTTCTATGATGCTCTTACTCCGATCTCGTAACTCATCAAGAAGGTAACGGTTTCACATCCAAATCGAATGCTAAAGGCTAGACGCTCTCCTTATCCCCCCTCCCCGTCAGCCTTAGTCTTATCCAACTCGAAAGAGAGTGAAGTGAGCCGTTGGCTATGCGGCACGAACGATAGAAGCAGAACTGACGGAGGGTTAAAGTCCAAAGGAAAGAGTTTTTTGAAGCCCTCCTACATTCCTCTGTGCTATAGGGCTTACATCTTTGGGAAGACAGATCATATAAGGGCCTTACCTACGCTCCAATATCTATATATCCCTTCTCTATTTGAATTTGAGAGTACACAAGCTTAGCTACTTACTTGTTGATTCGAATAGATCCACTGGGTATAATCAAAGTGTTCTCTACTTACGTGAAGTGATAGAAAGGGTCGACTCTCAATGAACTTCTCAGCCCTACTTTACCATCTTTCTTCTTTACTACACTCTGCTTGGATACTATTGAGACAGAAGCATACCTTTCACTTAGACACAAGGATTCTTAGATATCCACTACATGCCCTCTTATCTCTATATAGCTGCCACCTTCTCTCTTATTAGGGAGTGGCTAAGGTATTTATTGAATCTATTTCCTTTCTCCCCTTTGTTGAGTCTGTCTCGCTAGTCTTCCCAGTTACATGAAAAACAATAGAAGATAGAAAAAGGGAAAGCTACTAACACTCTATCTAAAAGGGAATAATGGTAAAATAAAAAGTCTTGGAGTTGAGGACATGAGTTCTTCTTACCAAGCATCCTTCACCTATAGGGTTTCATTTCCTAGGTAAGTGAGAGATTCCACAGAAAAAGAAGCAATGATATCTCTCTATAAGCTTGTTATCTTTCCTATTCTCTTGACTCAATCAAAAAGCTGCTTCACAGTCATACTACTACTACTACTACTACTACTCTTTCTACCTTTTTCAAGAACTTCCATAGCATAATAAGGAGACAATTCAGATAGATAAGAATGAAAGGATACAACCCTTTTTCTCATATAGCTTCCAGTACTTTACCAGCGGGATGGCAGTAAAACTTTTACTAAAGAATCCTTCTTTCTAAGACTAGGCTATCCAGTCAGATCCATACGCTTAGCCCTAGAGATTGTCTTATCTAATTTAATAGGCTAATCAGGCTAGTTACACATACTTTTCTAGCCAAGCAAGTTCTCTGATCAAAGGTTAACTTCCATTGCCCCTTTCTGAGTTAGATTACACTTATCCATCTACCTAACTGAGCAAGATAAGCTTGTCCATTCTAATGCAAAGAGCAAGGAACTAGTAGGAGCTAGTGGTAAGAGAGAATGTGCTAGATCTTTAGTGCTATATTTGTAGTTACCTCTTTTCCTCTATAGAGAGAGACCTTTGGACTCATTTTTTCTAAACTATTAGAATGACATCCTTGTTCTAGGGACAGGGTAAGGGAATACTAGAGACTTAGAAGTAAAGAGGACCGTGAGAATTTTATTCCACTTGGGCCTATTGCGAGATCTAATATGCATAGAACTTTAATAACTTCAATAGAGAGTAGGTGGGGATATATCCTGTCTTAGAATTGTTAGGATCCCATTCCAACTAGAAAGTAAAGTATACCCTGGAAAGCTTTTTACACATAGAAGTTTCATTGAGTCTTTCTTATATGCTCAGTCATGTGCTCTGGAAAGGTCTTATCCACTTAGAGTAGAGAGTTCTCTTCCTAGGTTCAGTGCCTTATAGTGGGTTTTCATCAGACTCTTAAGCCTTAACGCTCTGACTACCTGCCTTTCTTTCTAGCTCTATAGGGAGGAGAGAATCTAAACAGCTGTACTGACAAGAGAGCACTATCCAAGGTTGGGTTCCACTTACTTGCTTAGCCTTTTCAAATTCAGGGAAAGAGAAAGTGCTTTCAAAGATGTCTCACAACTCACAAGATCTGTTGGGAACAGCTTGAGGCCATTTGAGCGAAAGATTGAGCATTGGATCAAGAGAGTGCATTAGCCGGCTAAGTCGAAGCGTATCAATCCCAAGGTCGGCCTACAGATATCACTTTTAGGTCTTCTTCTTTCCAGCGGAGGGAGCAAGGCCATTCTGAGGCTCAACCCCTTAAAGCTTAAAGAAAGTACTGCTACACGCAATAAGCCAATCTATCTACATGATTCTCACATCTTGATCTTTCCACATTCGTATCATTGGGTAAAGCTTTTTTCTGCACTATTGCCAGTTACTTCAGCGCCTCTCTTTCTAGACCAGAAGGAATTGAGTCGATCGATGATTTACTCTTTTGCCGGTAGTCCTTCGTAGTGCTTCTCAACCTATATCCTGATCTATGGGACCCTCTTTGTATTTGTCTGTACGCCTATAAGAGAGGTTTCTATGGTGATTTTCGTTATGTAATCGATGTCCGCAGTCTCGCTTTCTGCTCATTCGTAGAGGGTATTTCTTCATTCTTCTTTTCTTTATATTAATAGTAGATAAATTGCTGGTTCTTTACCAGGAAGAAAGATGCTACTGTCACTAAGGGAATAGCTCCCCTTCTTGTCTCGCTTAGGTTTTTTTTTCTCGATGGGAAAAAATGAGTTTCTGTCCTACCCCCTTCGTGAGACCTAGTTGCTTTCCCCAAGTGAGTTTAGTAGCGGAGCTGAAAATAAGAGCCTTTTCTTGCAGAATCTAATCCATCCATCATAACGAAAAAGACTAGCTTCGGGCTTATCTATCCACGCTACGCTAGAGATGGAATCGACGTTCCCACATAAACTCATGCTTAGACGAACTTCTCGATGCACAGTCGGGGCAGGCTTCTCTGATTGGAACAATCGCTCTATTCCCTTTGCCTTTTATTTTAGGAGTAGGAGCTGCACTGTTTGGCTTTTCTTTTTATGGTTGGGAATACTTCGCAACAGGTCCTACGTAGATGCCCGGCAGCTTCAACAATTCTTTGAAAGGAGGCAGCCTTCTCTTTTAGCATCGAGTTCACTCATCCATGCCCTTGCCTTACCCGTACCCGACCGATTGGCTTGAAGCTTGATTCTCCTGATGTCAGAAAAGGTGTTCTATCGCATTCTTTTAGATATCCACGTGTGATACCTTCATTTAAGCAGCTTCTCAGCTAAGGGGGAGGCCAGAAGGAACAGCAGGGCAGAATAGACTACTATAAAGAGCTTCCACTTCTCTTTTCAAAAGGAGAACTCAATTCAAGGGGTATTCTAATCCTCTGGAAAAGAAGAAAGCAGCACTTTAGCGATTCCCAGTTCTTTACTAACTCAGTGTCGATCTCTAAACGCCTAATCTCACGACTGGTCAAGAAAGCAACACTCTCAAGCTAGGATGCGGATCCAATCTAAAAAAAGTTTTAGAGACGTCAAATGGGCCTAAACCCGATTTCCACTCATATAGAATCGAGAAAAAAGACTAGTTTGAGGAAACAGCGTATTTTTGTCCTTGATAAGGCGAGAAAGTACTTGAACTTCTTCTTTGACTCTCCCTTCTTCTCTTATGATATTGGAGTTAGAAGGACAGATCCTAACCATGGAATGGAGTAGTTCAGAAGGCGTATTCGATTTCAAGAAATGAAATATTTTATTAATAACGTTTGGGAACTAGCCGGTAGATCAACTGACATGGTCTACGATCATAAAACGATAGGAACTGGGGTTCCTTTGCTAGCTTTGACCGATCAAAAGATCATAATCCGCGGCAAGGAAGGCCCACGCTATTCAAAGCAGGCAGAATAAGATTTCGGTAAGAACTTAGTAATTTATCTTGATTTTCCCTCCCCAACTCTACAAAATGAGAGGAAGAAACTCCATAACATAAGGGGGAAAGCTCCACTCCTACTCCACCTAAGTTGAATCCAGTGAAGAAGACTGGAACCTGAAAAGGCATCTTTTTCAACACTTTGATTAGTGTAACTACAAACCGCATTCTAGCAGCCCTAAAAAAAGAATCTCTAGCGAAGCTGTCAACTCAACCTAAGGAAAGCGATCCGCTAGTCTAATCTATTCTCTGCTTTCGAGCAGTGAATTCCGGCCAGTCAACTTAGATGTCACTGGACTGGGCAAAAGCCCTTCAGTCAGCTTAGATACCGCTCCTGCTGCGTAAGATAATGTTGTAGAGGAGTTTGTTGTCCTCAACGTTGACCGATTTCAAGAAGAGTCTAATCTAACGGGTCAAATCAAGTCAGTTTTTCATTGACCTTAGAAGATGATTTCTTTTCCCCGAAATCCAGTACTGTCGAAAAAACAAAATAAAAATCGAAAAAGAAAATGGAAAGAAACTAAGATAGAACCACTAACTATAAAGATAAAGCTATAAAGATAAAGGAGGTGACTGTAAAGGTCTCCGACCGAGGCTTTCATAGAAAGGAGCTTCGGTGTCACACTGGTCTGGGCTTGTAGGGGCACCAGAAGCGGGTCTAGAGCCTGCTTCACACCCAAATCTCTTTTTGGACACGGACACTCAAATAAATAAAGCGTGCCCAACACCAACGTACAAGACAGATGCCAGGGCAATGAACCATAACCCCATTCAATATGGTTCCGACCTGCCTTGAAGCAGGAAGAGGAGCACCCGGGAAGGAGGACTAAGGATCTAATCTTCCCCAAGAGGGGAGAATAGGAAAGCAAAGGCTAAGGCAGGGGATCGGATTGAGCACTTTCATTCTTCCGGCGGAATCAAAGACATACCTCGATGCCCAGAATAAGGAAATAGATTCTTTATCCGCCTTCCTTAATGAAGACGAGGATTTTTAACTACTCGTATCAGCTCAACCAGTTGGAATATCCCTTGCTCTCGTATCCGTTGGTCAAGATTAGGAAAGTTTTCAATAACCCAGTGCTAGTGCATCAGCTCTTGTCTTTCTTATCTCAGATGCGCCTGGTCTTATCCTTTTCTCCTTTCGCCTAGGACTCATTCCACTTCTTTCTTCTTTTTGATCTCGTTCGTCTTCTGTTCGTTCTTAGTTCCTCGACTTTTTGGTGCAATAAACCTAACCAACCTACCTCTTTAGTTAAGAGGAAGTTGCTAGACTGACTTACTAAGGCTTTCAGTAAAGCTAGTTGCTAAGAGTACTACTTTGCTAGGCAGCACACTCCTACATTAGCGAACTCTCTCTGGGCCCTCTCTCTTGCATTTCTGATTCAATAGGCTGCCTTAAGAAAAGTTAGAGGATTTCTCCTTCATGCCCTTGCCAGCATGATAGAGCCCATACAATCAGTTTACCTCGTGAAAGTGCCTTCGCTTAGCGAACCTACTCTCCTTCTCCTTTAGGGTAGGGCTTCAGTGCCCAATTCCCAGAGCATTGAAATAATAGCTATTTACCAATTCCTATCTCACCAGAAAGCCCAACAGCAGATAGAGTGAGGTACCTCTGTGATTGGTAGTAAGCGGAAAGGAAATGCCACTTCTTTTCTTCCGGGACAAATCCCTCCTTTTCAACCTGTAATCCTAGCCTGCGGCATATCGCAGGACAAACTTCGCTTGCCTGGATCGAGAGATTGAAGTCTTGCTGTGACCTGTGCTACCTATGATAGTGCGCCTAGGGCTGTGGTACTGCCTGAAGCTCTTAACTCCTATCTCGGAAGGAAAAGTCTCGTGTCAAGTGGTTGAGGCAATTACTGGTTTCTTTCATTTCTTGGTTAGGTAGGAGCCTCATTTCTGAATGAAAGACGGAAACCGGCAAAGGCTCAAGGAACAGGAGGGTCTCGCTCACTTGCACAAGCCTTCTTTCTTTGCGGATCGAGAAAGATCATTTCTTTAGAAAATGCGGCAGGATTTTCGTAGAAGGAGGCACGATCAAACTGAAAAGCCTCCGAAAATGGTACTTTTATAGGTATCAAGTAGAGAGAAAGTTGGTCTTACCAAAACACATTCGCCATTGCTCTCGGCTGGAGCTGTTGTCGGGATTGGGGAACCCTTCATAGAACTGGGGGAAATTAGTACAAAAGGTCCAACTGATCAAACATCCCGTGCAAGCTAATCGGCTTTTATGAGCAGTCTGACTCCAACTTCTGACATTTATTAATGGGCTCGAGCCAGCGAAAGCATGACAGCGGGAATGCTGGTAGAGCAATAGAAGCTAGGGTGATCTTTTAGAAATAAACTTAGTGCAAAGTAAAGGGCGCTGTGAACACTCGGTTTGACAAAAGCGCTTTTGTCACGTCTTAGCTTCAATTCACTCGTATATTCGTACGTTTTGAACAGTTCTTTTTCTTCTCAGTTATCTTACGATCTTCCGAAGGGCTTTACCTATAACTATAAAAGCTTTAAATCGACTATTTCCGAGCTGGTTAAATTACACCTGATATGCCAACCGGACAACTTTGGGAATCTAAATTAGAAAGAGGGGGTCTATGGATCAGTCAAGAGCTTCACCCCAGTCTTCCCCGGGGGAAGGAAGAAAAGCCAGAGACGAAATAGAAAACCTCCTAGAAGGCCACTCCTTAAGCAGCAAAACAGGACTTGAGGTCAGTTCAAGTACAAATCATTAGAGGTAGGGATGCTCTCTTTCCTGTGCTATCAAGAATCAGGAGTAGCTTTTCTTTTCTCTAGCCCCGAGCCGGAACTCAAATCAAAAAGAATCTGACTCGGCACCTCGCTTCTTACCGCGTAAATGCCATTCTTTTCTTTCTGGCTTTCCGCCTATCAAGAATAGAATTCTTTCTTCACTCGACTCGGAGTTCTAGCTTTCTTATGACTTCAAGCATCTCTCAATCATGTTGCTAAAAGAAATTCTCTGCCCCACTCTGGAAACGGGGGGAAGTCTGCTTTGCATTGCTATAGGGCTATGATTCAATTCGCAGCTCTCAATCAAAAGAAAGAGCCCTTCTTCCAGCAGCGGCAAGAGCCTTTCAATAGCAGCGTATTCGATGATGGACATATTAGGTATGGAAGCTTAATCCCGAACTCTTCCTTCTAGTCTACCTAAGAGGAGATTTATGGTCAATTCTTGCAGTTCCTTGCTTCACTTCAGGCCTCTATTCAATCACTGAAGCCCAGCAATAGATGTTGATGGCTAGTAGGATGAATAATAAAACGAATAAGACAAAGGCGAATCCGCGGCTCCAGGGGGGTTACCCAAGGAAGGGAATCAGCCTCTGCCGATTCATTCATTCCCGCGAAATGGCGAGGCGAAGCTGTGGAACACAGCGAGACTAACACTCCATTCGCACCGCACTCACCAGCATCTAGATGCCGTTGGCACCGTCTCCTGCTCCAAAAGCAAGCCGGGCACCGGCTAGACCATCCTCATTACTTTCCGTGGATTAGATAGCCGCCTTACTTAGTGAAAGTGTCCCCGACTCAACCAGGTCTTCTTCAGTCCGCTTGGAAAGCTATATTCTATCTTCAACCAAGCGCGAAACTAGGAATGCTAGAAATGGTGGAGTCGCCTTGTGCTGGTTCTAGGCCTGCGTTCCCCCCAAGTGAACGGGTTAGCCTCCCTTTTAATTCAGGGCATCATATTCACGTGGGGCAATCCATGACTTATAGTTAACATTGAGCTGCCTGCTTTTCTGTTGGATTGATTGGAAGAGTGGTTCGCATATGATCTCTTCGTTTACGGCTCTTTATTCCTTCTCTTATTTATTTGTTCTCCAGAAGGTTTCTTTTTTTTTTGTTTGGATGCCCCTTTCCTTTCGGGCTCACTTCCTGACAACCCAGCCCACAACAGGAAATGGACAGGCATTGACAAAAGCCGAAGCGCTGGCAAACACCTATATTCTATCCAACCCACCAGAAAGAGCGGAACCGAACGAAAGCAAGGATTACGGGCGAGTCTGATGAAGCGCTCATGGTCGTAGCAGGAAAGATGACAATGAAGTCTGATAAAGCAAAAAAAAGGCTAGTCCCAGTGGGCAGAGCGAAGGGTTAAGTTAGCCTACCTTAACAGGTATGGGGCACGAGCGCGGAAGAGATCTTACTTTACCCTCCCGTTATTCCTGAGTCAGAAAGATGAGTCCAAAGGCCAGGGAAGCGCGACTATCCTAGCAAAAAGAAATCGCTTTTTATAGTTTCATTTTACTATAAAAAAGGATAAGATTAATGTCTTAATGGAAATGGAGAATAGCTGAGTAGGAGTCCTTTAGGGGAGAGTCCTACACCATCACTAGGAAATTACTCAACTCAAGTAAAGGGAGTTAGACAGGAAGACAAACAGAGCTTATCTCTATATTCTAGCTAAGAGCAGCTTCTACGCTTAGAGCTCCTAATAGAAAAGGAAAGGTCTTCTACTTGAATCAGAAAAGAAGGACTTTCACTGGGCTTATTGCTAAATAGAAATTAGCGACTGATTTCATGCTTAGTATCTTAGTTTTTTTTTATCTTCTAAGCTAACTTTAATCTCAAAAAGAGGATTCCTTGCTTGCATTATATCCATTAGATAGCCCTTTTTCTTCCTTTATTCGCCGCAGGAAGAGATTCCAACTATGCTTACCTCTAACGAAAGGACTGGAATCTGAGCTCCTATACAAAATCTTGAATACAGTTTCTATTATATATAGCCTATTAAATTAATATTGGGTACTCTATTAGTATTATAGAAAGAATCAATCTGTCCAATCCTATACGCTAGGAATAACTTTATTAGGGTAGTAGCCCAGCTCTGGAAGGGGAAGCACACAACTCAGAGGGTTAAGGCTTAAACGATGAATGTTATCCCTATCGCCTGCCTATGGACCGAAGGACCTATGCTTGCTGCCTTCACTCTACTTTCGAAACCGAAGCTTTCACTCCAATAGTTGAGCTATAGCGACTACGTACATACAATTTCACCTTTTTTGATTTAACCTTTCCAACCAAGCTACCTTCACTACGTTCAGCCCTCAGAAAAGTCTGTTTTCATTGCACTCAGATAATAGTTTTCTAGTTCATCTCTTCTTCCGGAAGACCCTCAGGTTTCTTGCTTAGATGTGAATCTTCCAGTCTTAGTCCTCCTCCTATTCCTAGTTCCATTGTACCCTATTTCCTAATTTCATTTTCATTCTACCCATATATTGGTTGATTGAACCATCCTACCTCAAAGAAAAGAACTCCTAGTGAGAGGAATATAGGAATTTTTTATACTAGTAATCACCAAAGGAAATCGATAGACCCGGCTACAGAAGGCTTTCTTCGTCTGATATAGAATATAAATGGGTATTTTTAGGTCTTCTGCTCTAGTGTAAGTCGTAAGCTCATCTAGATTCCATTTTGGGATCAGGTATTAAGCGAAGCGCTTCCCGTTCCCTCTTTTTCACATCATTCTTTTGCCGTTGTTCTTGGAAACATAGGAGGGAGCTCCTCCTGTATTTAGGATTAAAAAACTTTTCCTATTTATGCCCCCAGGAGTGCGCCTCTTACTATATCTTTCTGCCTGCACGCTACCATTTCCTCACTATGCGAAGTCGCGGAGCGCTTGACTTCAAATCCATAATGCGACCTATAGTTTCGGGTTCCACATGACCCTTAGGACCCAAAATCGGATAAAAAGAGGATCAAGAAGGGAGCGCTCAAGCAACTGTATTAAGTCGTCGAGCATAAGAGCTTCGGGTTCAGAAGTCGTACGTCTGGTTCACTAGGTTCTACCACTCGCAGAGAGAAATGCAAAATTAAAACATCCGGTCCGGTCAGAAGAAACAAAAGAGAGATTGGATTATGAGGAAGTGTTTTCGTTTGGTCAATTACTGCTCAGTTATGGCTGCTTCCCGGGGGGAAGATACTACTACTAATTTCTTACGAGAAAAGCTAAATTCTTTTTTTGTATTCTATTTTTTCGATTACTAATCTTATTTGCCTTTCTCGGTGTGTACCATTGCTTCTTTCTGTGGCTTGGTAGTTTAGATCTCTTGCATGGCCGGCGGGAATCTCTCGGGGGGGGCGGGCCCTCTCTTTCTCTGTGTCTCGGTGCTTTGGATGGGAAGGGTGGCTGGCTCCTTGGGATGGGCCTTCTTTCTGGTATGATGGACTCAGTTATTAACATGATGGGTCCAGCTTCCGGGACATCAAGCTCGCCGTCCCTGTCTGCATCTACTTCAGTGGGAACCTCTCTTGAGGTGAGGGGCATTGCTCAGGCGAAAGCCAAACGAGCACTGAGCCCGAGGAGTTTTATACTCCCAAATCGGAGAAAGAAGACCAAGCAAGGGGGGTTTCTCCACCTTCGACTTCCACCCCGTTGAGTGACAGTCATTCCGAAAACGAGAAAAAAGAGAGTTTTACCTTTCTTTCAGAACTCGGGCGACGCGAGTGGGCGAAAAGTCTCTTTCGAGTTTTCAACGAAAGACTTGAGGAGGAAGATAAGAAGGGGCTGATTGCCCCCATTCCGGAATCCCAATTCATTTCAACTTTTGACCTCCCTACGAACGAAGAAAGATATGGAAGGGATCATGAATTTAGAGGCCGTGGCCAAAGACAGAAACTATCCCTATCGTCAAATCCGGCAACTTCTGAGAGAACACCGGAGAAATATCGAAGCAGATGACGATTTGGAATTGGAATGAAAGCATGACGAGAATGAAAAAGCAAAGCGTAGAAAAGAAAGAAAAGAGAAAATAGAATGACCGCGGATTTAACCACCGTAGCAGTCTCGACTATAATTTTGGCTCTTTCCATTTGCTTAAGCACAAAGCTCTTGGGCAAACGCTCAAGGGGGGAAGATCACTCACTATGTCCAGAATCCAAGCGAGCCAGATTAGATGAAGCAACATCTTCATCTAATCAAGTTGCTCAAGAGCTCACCCCTGTGCAGGAAGCCTCTCTCAGTGCTGACCCGACGAGTCCCACCCCCCTGGAAGAGTCGGATTTCCCTGGGGACCTGGTACGCTTAAGTTCGCCCGATACCGACTATGACGATAGCTATTTAGTTCTTTATCAAGAAATCATGGAAAAGATCACCGATCTCCTCACAAACCTTCCTGGGATTCCGCCGATCCCAGCGTGGGTCACTCTCCAAGAGATAGTCCAATTCCATCTCTTGCTCTTGGACGAGGAGGAGGCGGATCTCGTCTATTTGCAGGATATGCTGCAGGACTTGACGTTCCTGGGGCACCACTCCGAATTCTTCCTCTTTTTTATTGATGGGAAGAACTGAAAAAAGGCTTTCGCCGATGACAGAAGAAGTCGAATTTCAATTCCATTATGGTGGTCTCGTCATGTCCTCCGGTTCAGCCTGTCCTATTGGCATCGGCCATCCTAGGAATCCGATGTTGGGTCGGGGCAATCTGACTCTTGGCCTTCCACAACTCATCCCTTTATTAAGTAGTAGAGTGAGGCCTTGACCTCTCCCTAGGGAGTGTGTTTCTTTTTGGCAATGAACCTCATACCTTTAGTGGTCTTGTAGCTCCATAAGGGGGTTGCTTCTCTCCTATGGACGTCTTCCTAGCTCCTGAACTAGCATACTGGAAGGAAATCCCTGAATAAAGGGTTTACCCGTTGAGAATCTATCCTCCGTCTTCTTCTCCTGAGCTAAAAGGCGTGGTTGGTGTTTAAAGGCTAGAACTGGATCACTCTTCCCCGACTTTAAGGTGAGCAAAGGTGCATTAGCCCAGGAAGATCTCTCTTAATAAAAGGCAGGCTAAGAGAGGCTCGTACTTACCTACACCCCACTCTCTATCTCAGACATTGGTACGATCTCTTTATCATCTCGTTCTGGTAATGTTATTTATCTCAATGATGCTATGTTGGTTCCTAAAGTCAGTCTCTCAAAAAATTGGATCGGTTGGACAACTTTGTGATGATCGCCAAAGCTATGCCATCTTTACTCCTCCGTGTTGTCAAGGATCTACACACGCATAATGTCATAGCTATAGGGTGCCGCCCGTAGCCAACCCATATATGCTTTAGACCTTGATTCTCCTCTGATTTATTTGTGGCTTCTTCATAACAAAGAGCTTCCTGATCTTTGGCAACTAAGGGCTTATAGAGGTCTTGTTGGTTGTTAGGTCTTCGACTACATTGAACAAACTAGAACGCCTTCAATTGCTTACTGCATCTGCTAGTTCTTCATTCTCTTCTTGGTTTAGCTGCCCAGCTGGCCAAACACGGGCAACACCTACGAATTCCAATCTTCTGATTGTTTCAATTCCATTAGCCTTTGTGCATTCTGATGTATGGGGCCCATCGCCTGCGCCTTCTCTCTCTGGTTATCGCATTCCTTTCTTAGAACTAATTCATAGGGGCTTAGTTCAAAGCTCGTTTATGGATGAAGTATTTCGTTATAAAAAAAAATGACAAAAGAGTGCATTGGCGAAAGGAAGAGAATGGTCCTGTCATCTCGATTCGCTTCTTTATGACTTAACTCACGACGCGACTTCCCTCTACGTTCAACTCCGATCAAGGCAAGAAAGCAAGCTGAGACTAAGAAGAGTAAACTCCTTGGTACCAGATCAATTGAATTAGCTGGCCGGATCCAGAAAGGTAAGACCTACTACACCATAAGAGCGAGTGAAGTTTACGTAACGTAAGAGCTTTTTTGAAGAAAAAGCGATAGCTAGATAACTAGAGTATAAGAGCAAGTGAGTCTTCAACTGAAGCAAGAGTATACGAAGTAGGTGCAGAAAGAGAAAACAAGCCGAGTCTCCCCCGTGGGAATTTCCTTTCTTTTACAGGAAGAAAATTGGGACAGAGGCTTAGACACTAGGCACTAGTCTCGGTTGAAAACGAAGTTTCAGCAGAAGCAAATTGAAAGGAGGATTGTAGGTAAAGTAAAATCCTTTCCCTGTATCATAAATGTAGAGACCTGCAACTGGGATTCCCACTAAATGTAAATTTTTCTCGTTCTTTCGGATAGTCGCTAATGGTGAATGGTGATTAGAGAGTCAAGTTTAGTAATACTACGGTGAATCATCTCGCTAAAGCAAAATAAGATCCAAATCCTTTTCTCGACTGACCCAGACCCTGGTCCTCGAAGGCTCCCTTTCTGGTTCCATGAATTTTGGTTAAGGCACCCATCTATTGTGGACGTGGTCAGAAAAGCTTGGCAAAAGCATTCCCCGATGCCTTATAGCCTGAGACTTTCCCTAAATCTGGGCAGGACAGCTCAAGAATTAAGAAGATGGAATCGTACGGGGGTGGGGGATTAAGACCTGAATATTGATAAAGAAAGTCTGACTTACAGGCTTTACAGATTGAGATTGGTAATGCATTCAGGCCCAATCTGGCGAAACTCAAAGAAGAGGCTGAAGTGCGAAACGCAAATACTATAATGAATGCCTACTCCAAAAAGAAATTCTTTGGAGTCAAAAGTCTCGGGTTGATTGACTTAAGGAAGTAGATCGGAATATAAAGTTTTCCATCTTCAAACCCTTAACCGCAGAAGCAGAAATCGTTTATCACAATTGAGGCTTGATGATGGGCTCAACAGTTTATGGGCAGCAAAACATTCAGAATGAAACAGTTGCCTATTTTCATAATCTGTACAAGTTGGACAATCCTAGATTACGGGCCAAGCTGATGGGAGTTATTCTGGTCACAGATGAGGAAAATGATAGATTTGCCAGAAGAAAGCGACATCAAAAATTTCATCTTCTCAATGCCCAATTCAAAAACACCGGGACCAGATGGATTTTCAGCTTCCTCTTTCAATATCTTCTGGGCGGGGCTAATGTGGTATATGTTATATAGGACTGATCTTCCTCTGGGACCATACCTAGAGGTCTCAATCATACCTTACCTTCATTGTCCTTATTCCAAAAGGTGAAGGTTCCTCTCGCTTATCACAATTTCGTCCCATTAGTTTATGTAATGTATAAGGCCATTTATTTCTCGAATCAGTGCATCAGCTATAGATGCTGCCTCGGCTACAAGAACTTCTCCGGAGATCAAAGAAGAGAAGGAAATGTCCGTAGTGTAAGGTAGTGAAAGCCTTTGTTTACGTTTACGCCTACTCCCTAAAGGTATGGGTGTTATGGCTAAACCAGCAGGCAGTGGGAACTCTTGAATTGAGGTTTCCAAGATTGTCTTAGTTAGTATGTGATATCTTTCCTGTGCTCGGGTTAGAGACCTTGAGAAAAGGAGTTTCTTTGTCCGGACTGAGGTGCCTAGAGATTTCGTTATGAATAGACTGAATCTTCTTACTATCTCCTATTTCCTTGTTCTTTTTCTGGTAGCCGCTGAGCGGAGGGGAGTTAACTACGAGTATGGAGCTCTGACTATAGTGTTTTTTAAGTGATAAAGGATGTTACTAGTTCGTCGCTCAGGTCATACTTCTTTATTGAAGACTACCCGAAACTTCCCATTAATTGATTTGTGAATTGAAGGAAGAAGCCCAATCAGTGTAGCTACGTGGTTTCCAGCTTAAAGAAGAAAGTAGGCAGCTATATGGTTGGTCCATTTTTAACTTAAAGAATAGCTCTGGTGTTAGCAGTTTTGCAGTGTAGCTGTTCGGTTAAGAGAGGAATCAGTGTATTTTCCTACATATTCGGAGAATAAATTATAAAGAATATATCTGTTCGTTTCTTTCCTTTCGTTCCTTCTCTGTCCACTAGTGCAGCTGGAAGCTCCTATGGTTGACTTGATCTTTTATAACGTAATTCCACTGTACAAAGAAGTATCAACCAATGATCCCGGTGCCATTCAACATTCAATCTTCTGACTTGTCTATAAATAGCTGTCTCACCATCGTATTGAGACTCTCTTTTTCGAAAGAGGGTTCTTTATGCTTCCTTTTCCATACCATCCCAGGTAAGGATGACAGCTAGTACAGATGTCCCAAGGAGGGCTAGCTAGTACTTTCTCAAAGCAAGTTGGTCTGTCAATCCCGCTAAAAATGATAAGGCGTCAAGCTATTCTCAAAGCTAAGAGTTATTCCCCCTTAGTTCTTTATTAGTTGTTGTGAATCCTACTCGGAAGTTCGAGCCAACCCTAAAGGTAGAAAAAAGATGAGGGAGAGCTATACTATTTCAAATCTTCGTTCAGAGGCTAAGTTCCTTCAATAGAAAGAAGTTATAAGTACCAACGATAGTTTTGTGTTCTCTTCCAATTCTGAGAGCTAAGCATGACAAAGAAGGCTCGAGAGACCTAGAGGATGACTCTGGTAATACGTGAAACAAAGATGTTATTGCCCAGGGGTGTTACTATCAATGTTGACAGATCGTCTTAGCGGGTTGAAAGCTTAGTTCAAGCTTCTTCCTTCCTGTTCCAATTCCTTTGCCAAAGGCTTCTCTAATGCGTTCTTTTGCACGTTAAGCCGGGGCTTTCTTTTTCTTTTTTTTGGCTCTCAAGATTTTGAGAACTAACGATTTTCATTCCAGGCCATATCCGAAAGGGTGCGGAAACCTAATGTAATGATCAATCGCATTCCTAAGAAGAACTGAAAACAAAGTCATCGGCGGGCCGCGACTGCGAAAGCCAGAGAGGAGAGACAATCTTTCATGAGAGAGGGACGAGCAAGTGACAGATTGGGAAAAAAATGGGTAGGCCTTCTGAACGGTCATTTAGGGGCCTTGTTAGCGACCCATCATTCTTCCCTTCCCTAAGCTGTCTCCGATCGAAGCGAGCAAGAGATTATAGGAATCGTCGCTCATAGATGTGAATTGAGAAAGCAAGCCCGAATTTTTGTTAATGTTAATTAGGCTCTCTAGTCTGGTCCCTGTCCCTGGTAAGGTCTGATTGTTATCCGCAAGTCTTGTTTTGACCGCGGGAAGGTGAACTTTGCAAAAGTGCTTATTTGGTTGGGAAAGAGAGAACTTATGACTCCAAGCCTACCCTAGCCGAAAACAAGTTTCAGCTATTGATGTAGTCTCTTGTCGCTACCTACTAGAGAAATCCCTTTTTTACCACTCAACAGAAGGAAAAATCCCATCAGAATCGACGACCTATACTTCAACTAAAGGCACAAGGAAAGAAACAGAGGAAATGCACATGAGTCTCCTTGAAGAACGAAGTCGAAGGTAAAGAAATAAAGGTAGAGTGAGCTTCTAGTTGCTCTGCTTGGATTGGCATGGCTGTCCCCCTTTGCTGGTTGAGGCTCGGCCTTTGACTCTGCTTGCCTCTACTTTTCATGTCAAGCGTACAAGTGTAGTTTTGTGGGATTGACTTATAAAGACAGGAATTCTTTTTCATCTCCTCCTTGTATAAGTCGACGTCTTAACCTGACTTCCTGAGCTCAGTTGATTGTTGAAGAGCTCTAGCTGGACGCTTACCTTATTATTATGAAAAGGGGAAAGGCTTTTTTTATAGAGAGAGGTGAGTAAGGGGGGAGAATGGAAGACCAAAGAGCCCCAATATCGTACCATGACATTGACCTGATCAAGCGCTTTAGGAGGATCACCTTCATCCATGTTCCGAGAATCTACAATCGCTTGGCTGACTCGCTAGCCCGCCCTTATGGAATGAATACTCAGCCCCTCTAGTACACATGCTATTACACCGGAGCACAGAGTCGTTTGTCATCGAGAGATTGGACATCCCAGCCACAGAGCTCCACAACTATCAAAGGAATCTCCCCTGCCAGAAAGGAGTCCCATAGTTGATTGAGAGTTTCGAGAATCTTCGATAGGAGCATTAGCCAGTACCTGAATAAGCAGCAGTTGTTTCGTGGATTGGAATCTCGAATTCTCAACGCTAATCCCCCTCTATTTGCATCTCGACATTCTTAAACTCCTAAAGCAATCACGGTAAGTTCACTTCGGGAATCAATACAATAAGACCTTTTCACTCTTTTTATCTATCCCCCGAAGGTGTATGTTGAGCTTTACCCGGACCGCAATTTCTGACGTGAAAAAAGAATAGAATAGCATAAGGTCCGACCTTTTTCATCTAAGGGGTAAATAAGCTGTTAGGGCCGAGGGCAGCGGTTACATCCCGGTGGTAGTCAGCAACAGCGGTTCAGTGTCAAATGAAAGCTAAGCGGGAAGGCTACTTCACTTCAGACAATCAGGCAAAAGCAGCGGTGACCTTCCTTTCGCCAATAGACTAGACCAGCAACTACTACTACGAAAAGTAAGAGCTCAAACTCCTAAGCAACTCATAAACCCAATAAAAAAAGTTTCACCCAGGTATACATATCCTTAGCTTGCGCCCTATTTGAGACTAAGGCAGGTTTGGAACCCTGTCCTATCACCTTTATCAAATCCCTAGCTCTATTCCTTAGTGCAACTGTCCTATTCCTACCATGGAAATATCTATATTTCTTTTGTTCTATAGTTTCGGATAGAAAAGCGGACGGTATCATATATGAAGAAAGAGATTTAAAAGCCATAAGTCGTGCTAGCAACAGTCTTACTGTCTTGGCTCCTTTGCCCCGGTCTTTTATTTTTATAAAGTAGCACGTTCCTCTACGAAGGTGCGTTTTAGGCCACGGTAGCAAGTGTTCTGTAAGGAGCTGTGGGACTAAAAGGCTTATGCTTATCGAGCCCTTAATTAAGAGGAAGATGTGATTTAGTTTTCCCTGTTTTTCGCAAGTTAATCAGAATCGGCAAGATCCCCTCTTGTTCTTGCTGCTTGGGAAGAGCAGGAAGAGGTTATAGCCTTTTATTTTACTTACTTTTATTTTACTTATTCAATTTAAATCGCAAAAAGATGGATGGGCCAAATTGAACAAATCAATTTGCCTGTGCTATCGGGCTACTCAGCTTCAAATCCTTCACGCTCCTTGGGATGCCTTACAGTCAGGGAATCACGAAGATGAAACTAGACTCCTTTTTTGCAGTACCTTCGGTTGAGGTGCATTTATGATTTAATCCAAAGCCTGAGCCTCTGAACAACCTGATGAATCGCGTTAAATGTGCTTTTCTGGCGTCTTTGAGTTTATGTTATGAGTTGATCCTAGTTCATAGTAAGTAGAAGGTGTTACGGGTCGGCCTCGGGAATTCGAGGAGCTACTGACGTTAAGCGTTAAGATTGGACTGCTCTTGGGGGAACAGCTTAGTCCATCTTCAACTCCTAGCATGAAAGTGAAAGTCTCAATCCCAGTTCCATATTAAGAAAGTAGACGGACAGAACTCCCCGACCTTGTTAGGACCCCTTCGGATTGGTCCTCTTCTAGTCGAGTAAGGTGCGTACGCTCTTATGGGGGGACATCCTTTCTAATACGCCTTTCCCGGACAAGGATTAGCTTCTGATCTTCTTGCCCTTGCCTCTTCTTCTTCTTGGTCTCGCTCCCTTCCCGAACCTCCCCACTAAAAAAAAAAAAGATAAGAGAATTTCGAAAAACTTTATGAACCGCGGGGCGATTTGAAAAAAAGTATATCTTTCTTGTAGTGCTTTCCATTCCACTATTCTGATCGAGAAAGAATCGATTCCGAACGACCTAGCCAATCGTTCTCAGCCTATTGTCTATCTTACTACGATTCCTTGGCTGCGTAGAAAATGGATTAGCATTATGTCATTCCTACAAGTGATCCCCCATCCAGGCTTGAATCCTGTGTCCTTCACGGACTTCGAGATCAAATAGAATATGTTTCTTTCCATTCCTCGGGAGCCACTTATT
Source organism: Salix arbutifolia (assembly GCA_025169955.1). Classification (NCBI taxonomy): domain Eukaryota; kingdom Viridiplantae; phylum Streptophyta; class Magnoliopsida; order Malpighiales; family Salicaceae; genus Salix; species Salix arbutifolia. The sequence goes on from CM045907.1 coordinate 19,075,816, forward strand.
TCTCCGAAACAAGAGATCAAAGTTATTTTTTTTCCCAAGAAGTCGACAGCCTTACACCATTGGGATACTTCGAATAAACTAGAGTACATATAGGATACACCGGTGCTAAAACCTTTTCTCAAGATATCTTCCAAACTGTTAGGGTCCTTGCTCCAGATCTTCTTTCCCCGTTGTGAAAGGAGTTGGTTCCGTAGTTTTAGAATTCGGCTGATCCCAAGTACTCCATCTCCATCATTGCATATTTTTATATAGAAAGTAAAGAAGAAAAGGCATAACCAGAAGAATTGTGTAAAATAAGTGAATTTATCCAGTTGAGGCATGATTGATTTTTTAAAAAGGATTCCCTCCAGACAGCTTAACTCCGTCAAGCCTGTACGAGTAAACAATAGATAAGGTTTGCTTGTTGGTTGTTGACCAACAGAAAGCATGGGATGCCCCACAACAAATAGATGGGAGCAGGAAATCTTTATCATTCGGCGTAGTGCAGCTTATATAGAATAGAAGGGGCAAAGCGCTGTTCGTGGCACAGCTTTCTTATATTACGATATTTTCATTGATCGTAGCTAATTAGGTGGCAACAACCGAAGAAGCAGAAGAAGTAGCTGCTACCGCTTCGTGGGCTTCTTCTTTTTCTGAGTCTGCTCGAAAGGTAACTCGAGAGTAGAAAGAACTAGAATAGAGTATGACAGAACAGAACCAGTAGCTTTGAGCTTTCACGTGTTTCAGCTCTTGTTCACAATCCAGTTGCTATTGAATCAGCGTAAGGAGATGCCGATGAGGGTACAAGAAAAGAATGAGCTTTTGTTCAGAGCTTGAATCAGAATATCCTTCAGTAACTCCAGGATTCCCCTGGTAGGGCATACAGGACATACCAGGTGAGAAGTTCGGGCGGAAAGATAGATCGAGTTTACTTTACCCTCTTGATTGACTTTCACTTTAGGACTGAAAGATAGCAAAGGAAATGGCAGCAGTGCTTTATATATTAGGTCTTCGTTGATCACTTCTGCTTAATTTAAGCACTTCTCTTTCGAAACCTAGAAAGCGAGAAAGAGAAGAGTCAGTTCTTGTGAACGACTCCGATGCTATTTCTATTTAAGAAGATGGAGGAATAAGCGATGCTGCTAAGATCCGCAGTCGATTTAGCTCTTGAGGGAAGGGAAAGGCGGACTTTAATTTGATGGGCTTTTAGGACTGGCCCGGAGAGAAAGTAGATACTAAAAGTAAAAGCAAAGGGCCCTTACCCTTAGATTTGTCGACTTCATCCGCCCTGCTCTTAGCTCGGGGACTTGCTTAATGGAATGAGGCCTCCCTTGTTCTTTCTTTCGCTATCCTTAGGTTAAGAATACGAATGAATCCCATTTCCTTGAAAGTATCCGACTTTCTTTGTTTTTAGTTTTTAGTAAGGACATTCTCCTTCTTTCCGATTCTGTTAGTGATTAGTGATCCCGAGAATCGAGCCTGATGCCTAGCCGGGATTATTTCGTTGGATTGATCAGCGTTGTAGTCCACGGACTTTGACTCCGGGGAAGCTCATTCAGTTATGGAATGCGTTAAGGGCTCTTAAGGAGGAGAGATAGGGACTAAACCCACCATCCATAGCTGGGAAAGAAAGTCTAATTGAGTTACCAGCTTGGCCTACGCTACGATCGTTAGAACTCCCTCCAATCGGTTCAAAGCCGCAGATCAAGGTTGTTGTGCTTTCTCTTTTTCTAGAAGACTAAGTAGTTGACGAGGTCTCAAGGGCAAAAAACCCTCCCCTTTCAGTCGAGTACTAACAAAGCTTGATAGCGTCGTACCTTGCTTTAGCTCGGTATGGTTCACCAGCTGCCTGTTCTTTTTCTCTTTCAACCTTGGCTTGGTATCGCTAGTAGTAGTCTCCTTACCTTCTCCTCGGCAGGAGGAGTCTTTCAACGCAACTAATGTATACTGACAGGCCAGATTCCCTAAAGTTACAAGTGGGTAGCCGCCAGTCTACCTACCATTTATACATAATATCTGCCCGGTCCTTTCCTTAGCAAGGGATCCGGAATCGAACCCGTGGTACGAGAGTCAAGTAATGTAATGGAAGTTGGCCGTTAAACTTCACCCGTCACTCCCTAACCGAATATAAGAGCCCCGTCTTTTTGGCTGCAGTGCAAGCTATAAAAACCAGGCATAAGAAAAGTAAGGCTCTAAGTTAAGTTGATCTCTTACTCAACAAAGAATACAACTTGATCAGTTCCGCCACTCGGAAGCCTGGTATCTTTTAAGGACCCACTGAATCGGCGGTGTGAGAGCTTTCCTAATGTCCCCTTTCGTCTATGCATAGTCAGTATTATAGTTGGGATAAGTCAAGCTCCAGCCAACTACAGTGCAGTGACCTATAACGCTAGTTTTCCACCGGTTCACCCCGGTTTCAGTCTGGTAATTACTCCAATCAAGTAAGTTATAAAAGGATAGAGAAATCCGCGTCAAATCAGCTGGGGCGCTTTTGATATTTTCAAGTTCTAGGGTTGATTCTAGGGCAAGTCATAGGATTGACAGACGTCAAAGTGAAGATATTTCCAGTTGCTCCATAAGGCCTTTTTTAAGACATTGTCTAATCTCTGCCCTAATCTAATTCTTGACTAGGGAAATTTTTATATGGAAGAGTCTTTCAAAAAACATTATTGAGTCTTTATAAAACCAACCAACTATATATTAGTTTAGTGGAAGGAACATGAGTTGGCATCCTGCTCGCAATAGTTTGAATTACAGGTGTAGAGAAAGAAAGGACATCTCCATGCTTCATAGCTGCACAAAAAAAGGGGATGTGGAATCTTCGATTTAGTATCCTGCTTTATTTATTAAGCGAGTGTGAAGGTTGTAAGGCATAATCCCGTCTCTTTTGGGGGTAATATTAAGTTCTTGCAATCCAGTTCAATAAAATGCTTTTGATCAAACCGGTTATAGTTATATCTTTCTAGTCTCTTTTCTCGTATTCTTAGTGCTGTGTATAAAGAGAAGGCCCCTAGCCTAGTCTGAATGAATGTACCAGTGGATAATATTTCATTGAAGGCGCGTAGCACCTCCCCTTCCCAGAACTGATACTCATCATACGAAAACAGGTCCTATAGATGCCTTATGTTAACAAAGTGAGAGCCGAGTCTTTCCTTTGATGGAAGCACTAGACTCACTATACAGGAGAAGACCTAAAGGTTGTAAATCCTTATTCAGCCAAATTCAATTTCCAAGGTCGAGCAAGTAGAATAAAGTAGGAGTTTCTCACGAGAAAACCTCAATCTTGAGTAAATTGGTTAGTGAATTTATACTTTGCGGGTGATTCCACAAATTTTAGGAAGGCAGTTTAATTACTTCAATGGATGGAATTGCTATAAGACATATACCAGTGATGATAAGTGAGGCTTTAGAGCACCTCAATGTAAAAAGTTACGGTATTTACGTAGACTGCACTCTTGGAACTGGCGGGCATTCAAGTTCTATATTATAAATTATAAATCGCTGACGGTCTAACGAAACATGTGTTGGAGCTTACAGAGTAGCTGGCATTGGCTCTTTGCCTTTGCTTTAGGTTTGCTTTAGGGCAGACATTGATTGATACAAGGGAAAAAAGAGAGAAAGCACAGCTACGTAGCTAACCCAAGGTTCTGTCTTTCCTTAAGGAAGTGTTAGCTTGCTAAATGTATCCCCTCCTCCTTCCCTTACAGCTCTTGGAGAGGAGACAGTCGACAGATTGATCGCCAAGATCGGAGGCAGGATATCAGTGTCTTTGTATATCTGTTTTATTTATACACCTAACCATTTTTCAGATCTTATATTTCTTGTTTTCTTTTCGAGGAATAAGAAGAATGTATGATTACTGTAGAAACGTATAACCCTAACCTTTATCCTATAGTCGATCCTGTCGTAAAGCTCTCGTAAGGACTGGGGGTTAAGGCACGACTTATTCAAGGAGTGGGATAAGACAAAGACAATCTTCGACACTGATAAACAATACAGAAAGATCATATTCGACAATAAAATAGAAAAACTGGATCTACAACTATTGTGGTTCTACCATGATTTTTTTTTTTTTTAAGGAAATCACTCACATCTGAAATTCGGATAGAGCACACCACCCTAATCACTAAACCAAGGAAAGGACCGCGGTCATACTTTTAAACGAGATAAGCCTTACACCTGGTATGTCCTGGTATTTCCTTGAGTGCCTCTTCCCGAATTACTGGTACCAAACATGCATTGCCTTTATCCATGATGCACATGGTGTTGGCAAAGGAAAAGGAATTGGAATAGGAAAAATAAAAAGCTTGAACTCAGCCCACAAGCTAAGCAAAGCAAGGAGAGAGAGAGTGATAGACTAGAAGAGCATTTGGCTTCAGAATACTTTTTTTTCTTTTTAATTTAAAGTTAAAGAAAAAAAAAAAAAGAAAGCCAATTACCGACAAAGAAAACAACTGGATTGATCCTGTAAAGGTAGCATAACTGAAAGGGTTGTTGGATAGTAATGGTGCATTACAACATAAAGGCCCAAGTTGTTTGGTGAATTTTGAATAAAATGTTTTTAGGATGGGATGCAAAAAATGATAGTTTTGTTAATTTGTAGTGTAAAATTTTGTGGCTGTGGGTATTGAAGCGACAAGGGAAAGCCATTGTTCTGGGTGATGAGGAGGAACCCGAACAACCAAAGAAGAAAGATAGATCCCCTTTTTTAGTAGGCAACTTCTATTCCTAGGAAGTACTTCAGAGTTCCCAGATCCTTGATCTCAAGCGCCTTACTGATCTACGACCACCCTTGCTTGTTTCCTATCAATCCAATTCGAAAGGGCCTTTCGAGCCGGTTGGTTGCCCTTGTAACCTTAACTATAGCTAGCCCGCGCGCGGGAGCCTTCTTTTGAAGCTGGTGTCTGAGCCGGGTGAAGAAGTCAATATAGATGAAACAGTCGTTTATGCAGTTGTTGCTCCTGCTTATTTGCCACTTTGTTAACTACCACCCCCTCAAGATCCACCAACGACTGGCACCAGTAGAGCGAGCCACCTCGCCCGCAAAGAGCCCAAATGTGCTATAGAAATAGCGCGCCTGGCACAAATTTAGTTAGCCATAGCGAGACCAAACGAGACTAAGAAGCCACAGGTTCACTCACCTCCTGAGTATTGATCTTCGACTCCGTCCCTAGAAACGGAGTGTTCTTTTTTCACCGGGCCAGCCCGACCCACATTACTCGCTTCTCCAGATTATTAGTACTCTCATGGCTAGGCAACCCTTCGCCCCGTACCGATTGGACACCGCGCATCTCGACCAGCTCGTTCCAGCGAACACTGACTTTGAGGAGAAATCCTTTCCTGAATGAAGGTGATGCTATTTTGATCGGTGATCATAGGAAGATAACATAAGCAGCCTACTGCGAATGCTTTCTATGGCTCAAACCAAAGAACAACCCATTGCTCCTTACTTGTTGAAAAGACGTATAAGAAGGTAGGACCTTGCCTAACAATTTGAAGATTACAGGAACCCCTGTTTACGACCGTTAGCAAGGCTTTTTGACTCTATAGTCGTACTAAAACATCATTGGTTGAATTCATTCTCATAGTTGTCTTTATTTATTCAGATGCTTTATTTCTTAAGCCTCCTTTTGGCCGCCTATCATAACGTGGACGAGGCCTGCTCCGAGGTGGGTTGGGTGCCTCTCGTTGAAACTAAATTAAGGTCTATGAATGACTTTTCCATCAATGAAAAGATCACCTGGTCAAATTCACCAAAAGACAATCACAGATTCAGACAATGAGTAAATACTAAACCCGCAAAAGGAAGCCTGCCCTATGATTACCAACCTCCGTAGTCTTTGTTGGGAACGTCAAGATAGGAATAAGGAAGCACCAAAAGGACCCCAGGTTGCTCTGTTCACCCAAGCAATACGTCATCAAGGTGTAAATAGAGTCAGCTCACTTTCAAGCAAATCAACAAAATAACTTATAGTAAAAGGAAACCAGATAAACATGACAATAGTCTTTCGACGCAAAATTCACATAGATAAGAGCAAGAGAACAAGATTCACAATATTTCAAGAGAACCCACACAAAAAAGGGAACGGGATACCGTTATATTGGGTCAAGGTTTGCACACTCCAACTCCCACTCTCAATGCCTTTATTTAGGTCAAGCTCCAACAGGTAGATTACACTAAAAGAAATCCACTCAGACTAACAACCTTTTTCACTTATTTCTTTTGAGAAAGACATTTTCATATACTGGTTCAATCAGACAATAATAAGAATAATAAATAATAATAATAAAAAGAATATTCATGAGGATGTTGAAGATTTATTCACATCTTTATTAGAGCAAGGGTTGATCGAGCTTCCCGAACCTAAGAGACCGGATGAGGTGGGACGAGTAGGAGATCCCAAATACTGTAATTCCATCGGGTTATTTGTCATCCGATAGATTATTGTTGAGTTCTTAAAGTGAAAAAAGTTTGAAAATGATGGTGTCATTGAAATAGACCCTCCTAAGCAACCTGTGGTCACTTCAAATGCTTGTAATAGTTGGAGATATTCTTTGCCCGATAGCTGAGATCTCGCCAAGCATAGCCTATATCTAGATCTAGTTCTAGCACCGGAAGAGCAATTTCAGAGGATCTCACAAAATATGATGAAAGATATATTCAAGGAGAATGGAGCACTCGTGTTAGCCAAAGGAGTAGGGAAGTCTGGTTTGGGCAACTCCTTATACTGAGACTTGCAAGAGCCGGTGGAAAAAAATCCTTATGATCCGGTAGAAGCTGGAGCTGTGGAAAATCAATCCTCCATTTTCCATTCCTGTAAAGATGTTAGGTTGCGCAGCCAAGCCATGGGCAAAGACGCGCTATTCTCAGAAAGAGACGGGAGTTCACCTGATTGTAGTTGAGGAGAGTAGTCAATATTTAGACGCAGCAGAGAAGTTGAGTGGCACAGCCCATGAGGAATGGACTTGAGCTCGGGGCAGCCCCTTATTGTGAGAGATTAAAGGGTGGCGGGCACTCCATCCACAAAAAGAGACTGACGTTTTTTACAATTGATAATGGAGAGGACTCTAAGGGTGGGAGGCGATGGCCCATCAACTGCCAATGACCTGAGTCGGTCACACTTCTCAATCCGCATTAAGCGGTTGTTTATCAAATTTCATACCAGAAAAAAAGTACTCGCATTCTTAACTGCCTTTCTTGGTGCTTCATTCACTAGAAGTACTCCCTCGAATGAATGAGCTATAAGTGATAGCGTGCTTTCTTGTAACTATAAGGCCGTGGTTAGGTCTTTTTTTCTATACTGGATGACTAAAAAGCTCTTTTCACTATCAGGTACTAAAGGCTTTCTTCTTCCAGTGGTAGTAGCCCTCCGCCGTGATTCTCATCCTCTTCTTTCTTTTAGAAGCTTGCTTACAGTCATCCAGTGGTATCCCTTGCTTACTTGCTTACAGAATCACTCACTCCCTGTCTTTCAGTGCTTGAATCCCGGATCAGAGGAACTGCGTGCTGGTTTGTACACGAATGCGTGCATGAAAGAGCATACTAGTCTCCGAGCTCTCTTATGCTGCTAGGCTAGATCTGGTCTCCCTGGTTGCTTTGGTAAAGAGTTCGCTTGGGTTGGGTGGTGGCTGTGAAGTTATAGCTGGGTGCTTTCTTTATTCAAGAGCCAGAGCCCAACATTTGTCACACTCACGCTGGAGCAATTTCAATATTACGACTGGTCCTTGATTCACCGATTCTGCTAACGGGTACAGGCAGGCCCCATGGGGGAGATATGAGTGGGAGGGACAGGAGAGAACAACCAACAACGCCATCCAGTGCAGACATAGAAAGCCAAGCCGGGAAGAAGCTATCCGTGGTAGTATCGCAAGGCCGGTTCCTCCAAAGCCTGAAGAGTATCTCCATCCGCGTTCGGATTGGACTTACCGGGTGATTGTCAAGGGGAAGGACCTAATCGTCACTTTCTTGGCTATGGGCAAGATCGGCTTGGGGTGAAGACTGAGTCATCAAATCATATAAGACTCAAAGGAGTGCCCAAGAAAGATGAATGGGTAGAGGTCGGAAGGAAATGCGGAGGTCCATCAACCGAAAAAAAATCCCCCAATAAGGCGGCTAGAATGAGCAGAAAAAGGAACTGAGGGAAAAGAGTAGCCACCGAAGAAAGGCGGCAAAAAGACCCTCTCCGATGAAAGATATCTCCTTGATAGGGGTATTCATATCCCTATAAAGGAGATATCTGAAAGAGCTAATGTCTTTGCAGAAGCCTAACATAGTGATTTTACAGGAACCAGAATGGAAGAGGACTCAGTTTGTCGGCTTGGAATCAATCAAGGACAACTTTGATTACGTAGCTTCTTTCTAGAGGGCTCTAAGGAGGCATTTGGATGTACTGGAACCCCGTGAAAAAAGTAAAATTTAAAAGGACAAGCAATTCATGACTGCTATAGTTACTGAAATAGAAAGGGGGAAACTTGGAAAATCAATCCTGTCCCTTTCCGTGGGGTCAGGGATTTCAACAGATACAGAAGATTGATTCTACACTGTGACTGCCTGGGCTTACCCAGATATCGATGAATAACCTGACAAATCCAGAGGAGTAGATAGAACACATGTCCAGCCTTTGCCCTCCTCGGATTGAGAGATGAAGGATGAGCGACCCGCCTCGCCTGGAAGAGCAGAATAGACTTGTCTTCCACTCTTACTGCAATTGATGGGATGGATAGAAGGCGAAAGCCGCTTTTGCCAATCAAAGCCCCGGTTTGAAACCGATGGAACCCAAAGGCGGGCATACCATATCTTGCTGCTTGGATCCCGCCGCTTTGTTTTGCCTTCCGCCATTCGTTAAGAAAGCCAGACCACTTTCCAAGAACAATCAAACTACACCTAACTAGGGGACACTGACTCGGAGGACTTGCTCATACAACTGAACTGCCCTTCCATAAACTAAAGTAGCAAAAAGAATAATAAAGAGAAGACATGTGAAGGAGTACGCCCGGTTCACCTGGATTCCCTACCAGGGAATCCAGGATATACCAGGTTCTACCACTGCACTGACTGACGGATCGACCAATACCTATCGAGGTTAGCTTTAGATAACTCTATGAGAATCTTGAACTCGAAGGAAGAGCTAGGCTTTGAGCCCTACCTTGATATTCCTCGCCCACCCGCTTGCTTACGGTGGTTTACTTTCACCGGGAGAATACCAATTTCATTTATATTTATAGGAGAAGGCCACTCCTGGATTTCATTCTTAGTGATCCAGTTTTCGCTGATCCGAGACTGATGGGCATCATCCGCTACTTCTCATGATGGTGGGGAAAAATTCCACATGAACGAAAAAACCACCTATGAAACCGGCATGGCAGCACCCAATTCTCGATCATCTACTTTTATCCTTTAGTTTAGAAGCAAGTATCCATTTTCCAAGCTACAGGGGCAAGGCAATCCATCCAGCGAGAAAAGAAAGTCGTAGGTTTTCCAGAGGAGTGACGTAGACAATCTGCCGTAGTCATCGATGATAGGTTTCCCTATTAGAGGAAGACAAAGCTAGCCCTTTCTTAGGCGCATACGGTCTATTCCCGAGGGTTTTTCATCAATCGAATTGCCGGGACAAGCGCTTCTACTTATGTTATGACCTTGGCCCTATGCTTTCTAAAGGAAGTCTACCGAAAGCCTTTGGTACTTGTCTTACCTGATCAATCACTAGGCAGGGGGAAGCTTCTTTAGCTTACCTTTTCTTTTTATGCTGTTCTTGAAAGAGCTACTCTTACCTTGCAAACTGGCAAACCAGATCTCGTCCTGATCGAGGAAAAGGTATAGTGAGCCCTTTTTCGAAGCATTGGAGTATATAAGGCCAACCAACCTATTTCCGTTGGTCGATCAATCAAAGAAAGGGATCGATTCACTTAGGAAAATCATCAAGAATCTCAGTAACCAGAGCCACAGAGAGGGAGTCACAGACTTCACTTCCTCAATAAGATATAGATTGACTTATCTCTACGACAAGCCTCCTAAAGAGTGGCAACTCTAACTGGTGGATTTCCACTACTACTATCAACAAATCTCAACAACCATAGCCTGCCCAGAATTTCAGCTAGATTCCACTACCAACTCCAACTAGCATTCAGGGATCCCCGCCACCAACAACCCTCAATGAGCAGCCTTCTTTTGGTTTGATTGACAGCTCGTTTGTTAGTCAATCCCAAGAGCGAGAGTAGGCAAGTAATAGCAAGGTCACTCTAAAGAGGTATTTGTTACCTTCGGGAATCTGCTCCGCCTCTCAGCTGCACCGCAAAGCACAGCTTTCTGGTCGGTCTGGAGATAGCACGCACCGCAGAGCTGTTTACCGCTCTGTGAAAGAAGATTCCTACAGAGATTTACGAAGTTACTCATTCCATGACCTGAGGCCAGGGATAGGCTCCTGGGCATTGCTCGACGCCTTTGCAATGGCGGACAGACATGGCAGGCTTCGGGAGCCCGGTCGACTTCATGTAACCGCGCTGTTAATTCGAGAGCCGTCAGGGCTCATAACTCGGCTCCAGCGGTGAGCTCGGGTCGCGATCTATCGATCCGCCAGGATCCAACCGCTATCCCAAAAAACTCCTTGGTGAGCCGGGTCTCGGGATCATAGGGGGTAAACCAGACATCTTACTCTACGAGATTATGGAGTGAAGATATGAAAGCTGCATGCGCCTCGGAGAAACCGATGTGTAGGCTTATTCCGTGTCCCGGCTCTGGACTGACGGGGCGAAGCGAAAGCTTTACAATAGACCTAGATCCGCCTCACTCGATTGAAAGTCTATGATTGTCTGCTATGAGTAGAGAGGAGAGGTGAGAGGTAAGGATTCACATAGGATTTTTCTTTCTGGATGGGGGAAAGCTTAAGAGAGTGGTCAAGCCAAGAAGAATCGAATCGGGTGGGAGCATTCGACTTCATCAGTCGGGTTCGCTTTCCCTTCTGTCTGTGCTAGCTAGGCTAAGCTAAGTCTGACGTCTTGCTGCTTTAGTGGAGCCGGTGGCTTGACAAAGAGAGTACGGGAAGAATTCATTCCTATGCTAATGAATCTGATGCCATTGATTCTGTTGTAATGCTAGCGAAAGGCTTTAGCTCAAGGGAATAAACTGGCTTTCTTCTCGGCTATGGGTCATGGGAGAGAGAGTGATTTTAGAATGTCTTTCAGCTAGTGTTTAAATAAGCGCTGCACGAATGGCAAGCTCCGGTCTTCTCTTATCCACTGCAACTTTCATTATTGCAGTTAGCTTGACTCCTGGTATAGCTCGTAGTAAGCATAGAGGAGTAGCTGTCCTTCATTCCAGTGAATCTTTTTTACTTTAGAAAGAGTTCCCCCCGAATCCATACATTTTGAGGTCCCAGTCAGCTAATGGGACTAGAGTTCCAGTTTAGGAATATCACGGGTTGAGGAATTCTTTCTGGATCTAATTCCTATTATGTGGGATGAAATTACTCTACTAGGGGCTTTAGCTAAAAGATATATATCTTTTATGCCAGCGAGGAAGAGATCTAGTTTGAGTGGGAGTTTTATTGGGACTTCTATTACATCTCGCCCAGTGGCAGTTTTAACGGTAGAGGGCTTATATATAATTCTAATTTCTATTTTCTGGCTGGGGTATAGCTATAGATAAGATATCCTGGGGTGTCACCGAAAAAACCGGGTGAATTTCTTGTTGTCTCTGCCGGGTCCAGGAATTTCTCTCTCTATAGGACCAGTCCCAGTTGGCGTGATAAGATAAGCGCTTTATAAGACCTCTAAGCCTGAGAGTTCTGTTCCATTTCGTAAATAATGTTCAGTGTGAAGTACTTCCATTCGCCCCTCCTCCAATTGTGGACTCCTTGTCAGAAGAGTTATCAAGCGCAAGGGAAAAGACTAGCAAGCCAATTACAGTCTTAAGGGTTGGTGTTCGAATTCTCTTCTCATTGGATCCAGTTGGAATTGTAGTTCTCTTTGCTGTTGTGCCAAGCGAGGGAGTTCTTTGATAACTCTACCGGTGCAGGCAAGTTTACTCGCTTCTCCTCGAATTGCATAAGAAAGATGGTTCTGGAGAGAAATCCTACCCGCAAGCATTTGCTTATAGAATGGTGGAGGGAGGAAGAGGTAGCAATACATTCCGCCTGATGCTTGATCACTGCATTCGTGATATATCAAATGAGCTCTCCGATCTATGATGAATAGTTCCTTTTATAGGATCATATTTCTTTCTAGTCCTAAGCATTTTAATTGGACCTTTCTCCTTGACTTCAGTTTTGGAATATTTTAATACGGGATTGGAACGACCTATGTTGTAACGGAGGAGAGAAGGTGAACCAGCTTCCTTTGGTCGCCTCTCCCGTCTGGTCGAGTAGCTTTCGCTCCTTCCTACTTACTTAATTATAAGCGGCTACGTGGCCTATTGGGAGCTTTTTAGTCATAGTGGGAGCTTTCGGAAATCACTTTGCAGGTCAAGATCATAGGAAGAGGGAAGAACAAGGGAGAAGATCCTTTTTAAAAGAAGACGATTCCAAAACAAAAGAAACTCAAAACGGAGAATAGGATGCCTTAAAGGTCCGGTAAATAAGAAAGATCAGAAATTTCAAAGAAAATAGCTGCCTAGCCCGCGGGAAACAGAAGGTTAGGAAGGGAGAAAGGAGATTTTCCAAGACTACTGAAAGAGCACAGATTCGGCTTGGGAGTTCTCACTCGGGCTACTAATCTCCTCTTCTCCTACTCATAAGAACCAGAACAGGCACTCGTAATCGTCCCTAACCTCTGTCTCTAACCTCTGTCTCTAACCTATTCCCTTTCCTCTGTCCTTTTACCCTTTGAACAGCAAGCCGGAACTGGATTACATTTCAATAGAGAAAGCTATCAATGGTCACATTGAGACGGGAACAGATGGGAAGTTCGCCCTCCAGTTCTATTCCTTTGGATGAGACGGCGGTGAGCAATCGATAGAGAGCAAGGGATGCTAGCGCTCTTCTACTCATATTCCTTGCTTCAGTTGGTTCAGGAAGCTTTGGCATCGAGACGCATTACGATAGCTATAGCTAGGCCGGGTGGGATTCTCTATCGGATGGTTATTCATCAAGTGGATCCTTTGCCCCTTACCTCAGTAGCTGGGAAGGCAGGCCCTTAGCTTCAACTAGTTCAGTTTGAGTTCAGGAGTAGTTGCATTGCTAGTAGGCAGAAAATCAGTAGTGCGTTAGCTTATCTGTTCATTTTCAAACAACCCTTGTTTGTGCTCCTTTATCTTTCTAAGCCGCTCTCGCTAGCAGGGAATCTAGTTCAGCAAGGTCCATACCTCCATACCATAGGGTAGGGTGAGCTCGCTTGAAGCTGGGGCGCGTCTGGTGGTATCGTATATAAGATCACACGGCTGCTTTTAGGAGCGATCTGTTCATCCAACTCGAAATCTCGTAAGAGAAGAAAAAGACGCCCAAAATTCGAATTCTTATGTCTTTCTTGGCCGGCAATTTACGACAAGTCTTTCTGAATTTTCGCGAGCAAATTACAATATATCCATGTTTAATTAAACATGGATATATTTTTTTCTGATCACATCACTACACTTGCAGTCGGACTCATTCTTTCGATAGCTATTTTTTTTTTAAGCTGGCCAAGTTTTTGAACGAGCTACTATTTCGGAACGTATACATGAGGTAGATCTAGAAAAACTAAAACAAAAGACCGCTAGATATGCTTTGGAAACATTATAATGATACGAATGTCAATTTACCAGAAGAACTCAGTTTCAAAGACATAGTGGAACATTCCTTTATTATAATTATAGACGAGAATATAAAAGAAGAAATTCTCGGGCTAAACAAAAAAAATTTATTTGGATCTCATTAGTAATGGCACGGGCAGTAGCTACTTTGTTTACATTCTGGATACGTATGGCCATATTGTGGGTATGTAGTTAGGACTTGGTTTTTCTATTCACTTTTTTCTCGTATCTTTTCACACCTTCTAGACTTTCGGCGGAAAAAGAAGAAGAGTATGAAAGCAGGAGTTCGGGACTTTCCTTTCGCCTGCAACAAATCGTAAAGTCGTCGCGCCGGGCCCCGGTGTCGAGCAGAGCATTCAAAGAATGAAGTTTTTAAAATAACTGAATACTTATTCCTCACAATTTGTGATGCAGCGGAACCATGGCAATTAGGATTTCAAGACGCAGCAAGCCCTATGATGCAAGGAATAATGGACTTACATCACGATATCTTTTTCTTCCTCATTCTTATTTTGGTTTTCGTATTATGGATCTTGGTTGGCGCTTTATGGCATTTCCACTATAAAAAGAATCCAATCCCGCAACGGATTGTTCATGGAACTACTATTGAGATTCTTTGGACCATTTTTCCTAGTCTCATCCTTATGTTCATTGCTATACCATCATTTGCTCTCTTATACGCAATGGACGAGGTAGTAGTAGATCCAGCCATTACTATGAAAGCTATTGGACATCAATGGTATTGGACTTATGAGTATTCAGACTATAATAGTTCCGATGAGGAGTCACTCACTTTTGACAGTTATATGATTCCAGAAGATGATTTAGAATTGGGTCAATTACGTTTATTAGAAGTTGACAATAGATTGGTTGTGCCAGCCAATAGTCATCTACGTCTTCTTGTAACATCTGCTGATGTACTTCATAGTTGGGCTGTCCCTTCCTTAGGTGTCAAATGCGATGCTGTACCTGGTCGTTTAAATCAGATCTCTATTTTGGTACAACGAGAAGGAGTTTACTATGGTCAGTGCAGTGAGATTTGTGGAACGAATCATGCTTTTATGCCGATCGTCGTAGAAGCTCTTTCTTTGAAAGATTATTGTGATTGGGTAGACAGTCATCAATTTTAAGAGGGGATGGGACTATCCGCGGATTCAGTCGCATCAAGCTCATCAACCGACTCCACCGCGGATTCCGTAGCATCAAGCTCAGAAATCGACCATGTTGTCAGGGAGCTTGTAGCGTATTGTGAAGCTCCACCTAAGGACCCGGCCCCAGATTCGTTACGCTCTGAAAAGAAGAAGTGAAAAACCTTTGTAATATGGGAAGGGAGGAAGCCCGGCCCCAAAAGCAGGTGAACGACTACATAGAATCCTTAGCCATAGAGAAATCCTCAGTAGGATTTTGTAACGCTCTCTTAGAGAGAGTACGGTCTTTTCAAAGTGAGCACTAACGGAAATCCTACACCGTTTCCCTTCGATTCGGAAGAGGATCAAGCTAAGCTGTTCTCCATTATGTGGGACGGCGACCAAGATAAAGAATCTTTCTTTTTTACTACATGTCGTACGGAACGAGCCTTGTCTACGAAGGAGAGCGAACTCATCTTGCTTGCTTCTGGCGAAGCTTCTAGAAGGCCTACTACTACAATAAATAGGAGCGATAGGAAAGCCAAGCAAGCCGTATAAAGGCGAAGAGCTCGTATAGCAAGCAAGCCTACTTATAGCCCTCTTTTCTTTTTTTTCAAGTTCTGTTTCAAAAGTCCACAAGGAGCGCAGACTAGCTGGAAACGGGTTCCCGATCGGAGTGAACGAGTGTAAAGGTGAGTTGTTCTCACCACGCTACTCTATCTACGCTATTATACCTGGTACGTTACTTCGAATGGCCCACCTCAAAAGCTTTCTTTACTGCAAAAGGGTATAAGCATAAGACCCTTCTTAGAAAGCACTCACTGAGTTAATTACGGAATATAAAATCCACTTTATTCGACTTGCATGTGTTACGCAAATGACATTTCCGGGATAGATTGGCTATCCTGAGTGATAAAGAGGGATCTTAGGCTCTGGTGACCGGCTTGCCTACTTAGTAGAGTCGCACTTTGGCCTTTCATATAAATAAAGGGGTTTTCTCGATCACAACTTCTATAATTAGAATGTCTAAACCAGAGCCAGAGAGAGAATCAACTTCCTTATCTAAATCTAAGATGCCGATGTTGCAGTTAAGAGAGCAGTTTCTCTTTTCTGTATCAATCGAGGCAATAGCAAGCAGAGATAGAGCCGAGCATACCAGGTATCCAGAGAAAGCAGCCTAGCTAGCCCGGAATGCCAGTCTAACACCAGTATAAGCACTATTGGTAGAGCTTTCAATCCACTCGACTTGTCTAACTGGAAGATAGAACAACATTAGATAGAGATAGAGAAGAGATTGGTTACAGATAAGAAATAGCATAGCAATTGCCTTATCTTATTAAACCAGACAGTTGCTAGTCTCTCTCTTACTTGTCTAGTCGGAGATAGCACTCTCTTCTAGGATGCCAATTGGATAGGTAGATTGCTAACTCGCAATCCTAGCAAGCAAGTGAACGGAGCCTATAAGCAAGCGAGGCATATTAGCAAGTTTATGTGCAGTGAGTCTTGGCAGATAGAAGCTTCTTGGTGCCAGGATTCCGGCATCCAGGACATACCAGGCCATAGAGGTTCTTGTCTAGCTTGTTTCCCAGACAGACCAAGCTCCCATAAAAGAAAGGAGTACAGGCTTGTCATCCCCCTTATGCTTTCTCTATTTTTTCTATTAAAGGAGGATAGCAAGCAGGATGGCTCCATGTCCAGTCTACTGATTGGGAGTGAGAGCTGTCTACCTATTCTATTGGATCAGCTAGCTTGTCCCATCTCTCTTACTGGATTGGTATGAGATCCCAGCTCTAACTCTCTTTCCTGGCATGCACTAAGCCTAGCTAGTGGCATGCTGACCTTGCCTGGCATCCACTCCCGGATCACTGTCAGAACACACAATTCAATTAGATTTCCGACTTGTTACCTGCTGCCTGTGGTTCATAAAAAAAAAAGTAGCTAATGGAATGGGAACCGCTCCTTACGCGCATTCGGGCTTAAGTTCCGAAGGTATTTTTCACTAAGTTACTAAGTTAAGTAAGGAAAGAATAAGGCCCGGAATGAATGAAGAAGGAAGTTGGTTACATCATTCTTTGTCAATGCTACCCCTTTGTGCGGGGTAGAAGGACTCATTTCATTCTATTAAGGAGATTTCTTTCGAAGCCTATACCTATAAGGAGGATGATAGAAGGCAGAATTCCGAAGATTACTGGGTTTCTAAGAAGGCAGTGGTGCATCATCCAAAAGAAAATGGTTCACTACGACAGCATGAAGTTCCAATGTTTTTATTCCGGGAAGGATGATTCGATCAATAGCATGGAGGAGGGAATGAATTATTCAGTTAAAGAGATGAGCGTTGATCTCTCTTATGATATGATATTAAGAGTTACCTTGCAAAGAAGCCCTTCTCCGACAACAACTTAAGACGGGGCATCAAGAACTCTCAAGGCGATAACAAGCCCAAAGGCGACATCTGAGAGGAGAAGTCGAAAGCGCTAACAAAGGACTTGCACAAACCTCCATCACATTAGGTGCCTAGCCTCTTTCTCGATGCAGCAAGCTGAGATAGTTGAATTAGATGTCAGTTCCTCTAGCAGACGCCTTCTTCCCAAACCCCTTCTCTTCCTCAACAGGGCATTCGCGCAGAACCCCTTCTTTCAATGTCTTGCCATTCTTCATGTGCAGCTCCTTCTCTGTGCCTAGTGTTTAAGCCGGATTTCAGTTACCTTTCAACCACTTCTCTTCCTCTTATTCTATTTCTATGTCATTTTATTGCCTTAGATCAATCCCTTCCTCACTTTGTCATCCAATGCATATTCTCAAGCAGGAGATTCGTGAACAGTAAGAACGCATTCCTTGTCCCATTCGATGCTTTACTATACTATTTTCTTCAAGGTTTCGCTTGTATTTTCATAGAGTAAGTGTAGTAATCACTCTCTAGTAAAGGAACTCGATTAGCCGGGAAAAGCGCTCCTCTTTCTATTTTCTGTGATTTTAAGCTAGATATAGATAGAACTCGATCGAACTAAATGCTATTCTTTTGTGGCAAACTCGTGGTATCGTATACGTATATAAGAGAAAGCTTGCTTTTAGGAGTGCTCTTTCCCTATAACTATTAATTGAATAATCGAAGACAGATGGTAGCCTAGTTCAGAAGAAAGATCGTAGCGAATGAAAGGTAGGGCACAAGGCTATCCGAGTTCACAGGTGTCGTTGCTTATCCCTTTCTTAAGATCTTAAGATTGGCTTGGTGTTCAGTGTACCGGGTACAAGATCGAAAAGAATGCTTTGCATTCCAAGCCGAAGTGAGAAGACGTCTGTTCTTCAACCTCTATCCCTTGTTCCGCTCTGCTAACTGTAATTTAACCACCAACCCACTCGAAGTTCAAATACCCTTTCGCCGAGGAGTGAACGAGTGACAACAGGAGAGGGACGGGAGATAGACTAAGATAAGAATCCAAGGGGTGACAGTAAGTCAATTGACAAGTGGAGATAGTGAATCACGAATAGACTCTCAACCTCTCCTTCCAAGTTCCGTGGGGAAGTGCCCAACTCCAGCTCGACTCTTAATCTTTGGGTGAGAAGGTAGCTCTATTGACTTACGGTAGGAAAGAACGACTGATAAGTTAAGGAGCTGAAGATAGTCAATCGACAGTTCTCCCCCACCAACGGAGTACAGGAATCTTCTTATCCTGGTTTCACTCCCCCAGGACGATGGCAAGAACTCTTAGCAACGAACCATCACAAATATGCCATCATCACATTACACCTGCCTGTTGATTTCCTCACTCCAGAGAACGTCGCGCCACCTCTGTCTCCAGATGACACTGGAACGTACTTGGTCGTTGGGAATGGGCTTCCACCAAACAGTTTGAGATGAGACGGGCAGGCACAGGAGTTTCGAGAGATGAGCTGTCATTATTGGGAAGTTTTGAGGGATATGCCCGTTAGTTCCAGGTAGTAAGTGGGTCGCACTGCTGGGATAAAATACACTTGTAGGTACACTATACGTAAAGGTAAGCACATATGCTACGGGTGCTACATTAAAAAAAAGTCTTTTGATTTGGGCCCAGCAGTTTAACAGATGGAACTCGTTATGGATGCTTAGTTTGGAGTTGGCTTAGAAAAGGTACGGACTATACATGCCGGAACGTCCTTCTGGTATGGGTTATCCAAGCTGGTAAGCGAGTTCTGGAGTTCATGCATCAGCGACGAAAGCATTGGTGCATCTGAGACGCGGAGCAGATTGCCACTTAGGACTTTGTGCTGTGGTCCCATTACAAAGGGAACCTCTTGAAACAAGGGTTTCGATTACTCTCCCTCTTCGTTGCCCTGTGGTTGATCCCAGCGGGGTCGTAAAATGGCGGTTAGCGGAGCGGGTACAGGTCAAGCGAGGAAAACAAGAGTTCCGGTACAACCAGACGAAGTAATCACTGAGCCGGATCAGCCAGACGAAGCAAGAAGAGTGCCGGATCATCCGGGCACAGAAAGTCAACCAACTGTAGATGAAATCTTATATCCATTCTGGTTTGATTCGGAAAAAACAAAGAAAGACTCTATAGCTAAATTAGAGTGGGGAGGCTGACACAAAGCCCAGTTTCAGTATGGACGTCCCGTTGGAGAATGCGAGACCTCATCTTCATAGGTTTATCTGCGTGCCTGTTGATTTGACTTGGTATGGGACTGGATAACCCATGATCTCAGGTTATGCCTCATCATCATAGTATGGGCCTGCTCCCCTATAAGTCACTCTGATCGCTACTTGTTTGAAGAATCTCTTTCTTCAGACCGTGACTGATTGTTTGTCTGCTAAGCTCGGGAGCTAGGACCCTTCCTTCCCCCGCCAAGGTTAACAACGAGCCGCGTTGAATGAGTTAGGTGTACTCCTCGGCTGTGAAAGAGAGGGCGCTTCTGAGCTAAATCAATCCCGCACAGGCCCGGAACTTTACACTCAATGAAAAGGAATAGAAATTCCGCTTTGAAAGCGATTCCAGAGATCATAAGAACAACCGGGTGGCGGGCGGGAGCAGCAGAAGCATTGAGATGTTCAGAGATGCGTCAAAGTATACCTATGAAAGTGGATTGCAAGGGTCAGGCGCCTTATTCCCTCAACCCTGAACTCTACACCGGCGCAAGAGGAACCGGAATAGGAGCTTTTCTATCTATAATAGGAATAGCAACGGACCAAGGAACACAAGCCAGAATAAGAAGCACTTTTTTCTCCGTATTAGGAGCTAAAACGGGTTAGGGATTCTTGTAGGGACGGTACGAGTAGAAGCCTATTCGAATTCGAGAGCAACTCCTTCTTTTCCGAGTTGGCCTGCAGCCTCTTGGTAGTTGGTAGATAGGCCCAAGCCAAAAGGTGGCTCAATTGCCTGGTGGGTAGTAAGGAAGCGAGAAAAATCAGTGTCGAGCCTTAAAGATAAAGAGCCTGAAGGAAGTTTTGATGGTCTAAGTCCTTCTCTTACTGAAAAAGATTGGCAGAAGTCTAAAGTCATAGCTATAACTTTTTCCTCTAAGTAAATTTCTTTATTTTAGAGTAAGGGGAGAGATTGTCTGTCTGATATTATATCTTAGAATCTTAGAAGCTTGATCATCCGACTCCTTTACTTTTTTAATGAGGCCAAACAAAGTATGAAATAAAATTACCTTCTCGAAAAGCCGCCCTACCCGGATTATCGCCTTCCTATGTGGGAGGAGATGAACAGTACTACTGCTGATGCTGAGACCCATGAGGAGACAGAAACAACCGATAGCGACCCGATAAAAGGCTTATGAGCCAGGAGTCGAGTCGTTAAGCTGTAAGTACCAAACCGTAGTCCCCCCTGTTGCGACTTCTTCCTGTTATTATTGGACTTGCGGCAGTCCTACTAAGAAGAAGGAGAAGTTCCAACACATTCTCTAAAGGCTGGAGTCTTAGAGCTGTGATACTATAGAATATCTATTTAGTCCGCCCCCCGGGTCAAAGTTTTACAGTTCAAGTAAGTAAGCAAGCCCCAACAATTCCAAGGGTAAGCGCATTTAGTTCGCTTTCGAGTGTAAGAGAGTAAGTTTTTACAGCCAGAAACTGGGGCAGGCAATTAATATAGATCTAGCTCGGGATATGCCTTTAATAGTAATAGTTAAGGCTGGTAATATGGTACCAGGAAAGATTCAATATTTTTACCACTAGGCGGGGCAGGTTTCAAGTTTTCCCCAAGCTTTCACCAGGTACAGTAATCGGTATTAGCCGCCCTCTTTACGCTAGAGTCGGTCGCTTTCATTTAAATTGCTCATTCATCTTGAATTGAATCCGAGTTGTGACCAAGTTGACTGCTCCTAGAAAGGGACTCTCGGGGTGTGAAAGGAAGCCGATTAAGAAAATGCTTTTCTTTTTGAATGCGGCGAAAAGGCTCTTAACAGGCCCTAAGTCATTTCTCTTTTATAAGTGACTGCACTGCTAAGTGCTTCGATTTCGGTACATAGAAGGTGTTGGATATTCTGGAATACGTTGTCATTTCGAATGCTTTTCGCTCTCATTTATTCTCCAAGCCCCAGCGAGCGAGCCAGTGTCCGTGAACTTTTAGATATATTTTAACTTTTAATACTTGACTTAAACGATACAAGTATATTAGTATATTAAGATCCTATTAATAACTTATGATACTACCTCGTTTAATTAAAAAAACTTTCCAAGAGTAAGTTTGTTTGAAAGTAATACATCTAGGTTCGCGAGCTAGCCATCGAGTAAGACAGTGACAGCAAGCTCTGGTTCAGCGCCATATAATATATATAAAGGTGGTACCTTTTTTTTTTATTCTCTGGGTTTATTTTTAAGTTGGAGCACCGTATAATGAGGAACCCCAAAGATATTGAAAGCCTATTTCAAAAATCCTATTGTAAGTGTGGAAGGAATTCCTAGTTGCTTTCTTGGCTTCAAAAGTGCAAAAGTATAAATAAGTAAAGCCAGTATAAAAAAGGAGAAGTCTTTAAAGCAGTAGTTTTCGTTTTTATACCTCCAGTTGCAGTGCTCTTTTCAAGAAGGTAATCAAATGCTTAGGCAATTAGGGAGATTTTAGGTAAAAAAAGAGCTTTCAATCAAACTGCCCTTATTCTTCTCAACATCTGCGGACCCCTGAAGTGACAGCATCCCTAGTACCCTTACTCCAACTGAGCTTAGTTCTTCAAACATCATCAGATTGGTTCACTTCCTGCCCTACGGTCTAAACCTGGAATGAATAGTTTCTGGAGAAGTGTAAAGATCACTAGAAAGAGTTCACTATATAGGCTTCTGCCGGGCTCTTCTAGCTGTAATTAAGGAAAGACTTCTTTTTTCAGATCAATTCTATGGAACCAGATAAATGAGAGGATAGTTTTGCCCCGTGACCGGTTCTTAAGTCGCGATTTTGCACTTAAATGATAGCTTTCTCGAGGAAAGATTGAAGGCTGACCTGGCCCCCACTCTCAAGGCTTTCGCTCCGGATGTCCCGAGATAAGCATTCATTCATACAAGCACAAAGACTTTTCCGTGCCTAAGAAAAAGGACGAATCTCCTCTTTCTTTTCTTGCTTGCTGGCTATACCGTACTTTGACTATACTAGTGAAACTATCTGAAGCTTAAGCCTAAGCCCCCTTATGAAACCAACCGAAAAAAGCCGTGCTGGTACCCTTGCTTACTCTATCAAGTAAGTACTTTCATTCCTTATGGGAGGTTTTATTGGAGTGATAGTGCTTGGAGTGGTCCCTTATCCTTTCTTGCTCGCTTGCTTAATCTTATCTAACTTTCCGCGCTGCCTAAGGAGATAGATTCGACTGACTCTTCTCAATAGTAGGGGGAGATCTAGGAAGAAGTAGACGAATCCCCTTACTTATGCTTTGATTGGACTTTGGTGCTTGAGAGAGGAAAACAGAAAAAAAAGCAGTATCCCTTAGCGGGTAAAAAGTGCTTTTAGTAGGGAAGACAACTCCCTAACTCGTTCGAGCTAGGCCGAAGCCCCGAATGGATTGGATCGTTGCAACCCTGTTTCCATATCTTTCGGCGTATCACCATTCTTCTGGTGCATTCTACGCGGTTAGTCTATCGGCCTATCGCCAGTTTCTCTTTTCTAATCAAGGTGATTCTCTGGACTATCTTACTCTATTGAGTTCGTAGTTCTTCCCGGACCCCAATCCCTCACTCATGGGAGCGAACCCCGAAGCCAAGGTTGCTAAGGATCTCTATCTCTCCTAAGCCCATGCAGCGAGTTCGCTGTCGCTGTTGCAGGCACCTACTTCTAGGTTTTAGTATGCAGAATTCCTAGTAACCTCCGCCCTAAAGGTTCCGGATCCCTAATAGTGGCTTCCTAAGCCTGTTTGCATCTTTCTCGTGAATCGCCAGTTTAGCATGTATTTCCTTTTGTAAAGCTGCCCAAAGAGCAGGCTATTCGCTCCCTTTTCTTTGGTTTGAGAACTTACATCGACTAGGCCGTAAAGGAGTCAGTATTGACTTTCACGACTATCAAGCAAAGGAGCCATCTTTCATGGATGCATGGCTTCGAACTATAATAGCTCAAGGAATCAACCATTCGATTTTCAAATAGAGAACGTAAGCACTAATTCATCTCGTCTTGACTCTTTCCTTACTATACTTTAGAATTCCGGGTGAAGGAAGTATGCGTTATTGGTCGAAGGTAGGTAAAAAAAGGATACCTTCTTGCTTCCCGAAATAACAGGTGAAGAGCGAGGATGGTATTCCAGTTCAGTACTGATCTGTGTAAGCCAAATAGATACCTACTTCCCTTGCCAGGTGCAGCTGTTAAGTCCCGTCCCCTATGTATAGGCAACCCAAGCCAACTATCCCGTCCTTCCTAGCTCTAGCTTGTGTCTTCTCGGCGAATGCCCAGTCTCTCGATGAATAGTCAGCTCTCCCTTCTATTTAGGTTCTTCTAGAAACCCGGTAAGAAACTGTTTTCCTTTGATTTGCTCTTAAGCGGTGTTAGTAGTGGTAGCTACTGAAGACCAAGGAATAGACCCCAAACTATCCCCTCTTAGGTCGGTTCTATGCTTCCCGAGTCCACATTCCCTTCTTTAGGATTGAATAGAGTAAGGGCTGCCCTTTACTTGTTCTATTAGTTAGAGTAGTCTCCGTGGAGAGGTAAATCAAACTAATTTAGTTGCCGAAGCGCAGAGCTAAAGAGTCTCTCTGCTTGCTTGTTCTTTCTTAAGCTATTCCCGCTTGTAATTCCTTCTCTTAATGTGGTTGTATCATCGTCGAATCGTTTGCTCGCAGTTCTTGCAGTTGCAGACTGAGCTGGGTAATCTGTACTGTAGCGAACCCCTAAGCCAATCAATCTATCTTTTTTGGTCATTCTCCAAGGTTTTTGGGGTGATTCTTCGAGGTTCATGTTCGAAGGTAGGCAAACGAAGCCAACCCAAACACATCTTCCACCCAGACTTCTTCCACTACCTGTAAGAGAGTGGGGTGATCCGCCCATTTGTTCAATTGAAATCTTTCTCTACAAGTGTACGGCTTCCATAGTATAACTCATTCGAGAGAGCCTAAGAGAGAGCTTCGAACCAGGCTACCCAACCATCGCTGGCGCAGTTGCAGTGTTGTTGCTCTCTTCTTCTTAAGCTAGGATTCCCTTATTTGCTGTTAGTTGGTAAAGGAGCCATGCTTCTTGAGCCCGCATTCCGCTCAATCCTAAAGAAGGGAATGGTTTAAGGCACTAGCTTTCTGATTGATAAGACCGATCCCTCTTCTATTAGTCTAGTCCTTTTTGGTGAAAGGATGAATCGGTAGAAAAAGGCTTAGAATCGGTAGTTTCGATCGACGAATCACGTGTCTCTCTTTTCTAATTGGATTTGTTCTCTGCAGTTGATGATCAGCGAATCATCAATCAGTCTTTCAGTGTTTCCGCTCGATAAAGTGTCGAAATCTTCATGTGATTCTGCGGTCCTTGTTGCCGATGCTTTGATTAAGGGAAGGGGATTCCCAGAGCAAGGGGAAGAGCTAGGCTAAGAAGGAAGCTCTGAAAAGAGTTGATCACGTAGGTTGCTTAAGGAGCTCTGCTTTCTTTTCGTGGGTGAGTTGTAGTTCCTTCTCTTGATGCACTTGTTGGCTATGCCATTGAGTCCGACCATTTCCTTGCTTTAGGCAGGAATGTAGTAAGGTATGCCCTCTCCTGTAGCTATAAGCTCGAGGGCGTGTCTCTTGAATTCCACTCAATAGGTTGCCAGAATCCCCATGTGATTCTCGGTTGTTTGCATCTCATTCTTCGCTCTCTTTTGTTAGCAATGAGAGCAAGTTCCCACTTCTCTTAGCTATGAGCTAGCACTTGCTTCTGATCGAGGATGATAACGAGACTTGATCTGAGCGTAACCAACCAATGTTGGATCATAAGGATCTATGCTTTCCTCCTTGTTTGCAGTTGGTATCGTAGAATCGGTAATCTTCCTCATCGAATGCCCATCTTTCCCTTCTAATTGGTGTATTCTCTGATTCAAGATCCTCGTCGAATGTACTCATCAAACCCCGATTTTAACTGCAATAAAGCCTGAATTACTGAATAAAAAAGATGGAATTAAATACGATACTAATGTCAAAAATATAGTGAGTTGTTACTCTCAATATGTGAATACTGTGTGCGGTAAACATATTTTTTCCAATCCACAGGATGGGCGGAAACGTCATATTGAGAAGTGGAATTCATTTTCAGCACAGCTCCAGAGCTAGCTGGGAGAATAAGAAGTTTCAGTACTGTGTCCACTTCTAAAGGAGATAGTATGTTACCGGGCAAGAATGCTGAAACGCAAGTTTCTTATTCCAAAGATACCTTTGATGGTTATTGGTCCCGTTTAAAGCGGTTGATCGCTCATGAATCATGCAAGGATCCATATTCAGGATTAAGAATAGCTGCTGTAATCAAGTTAGTGTAGGTGAAGACATTTGGAGATACTCCAATTTTACACATCTCTGTATAAACAGCCAAGGCAGAGTTGACAGAGCCCTCCTTTACAAATCCATCTATAATGCAGTTGTATGTCATGCAGGTGGGAATGAAACCCTCCTGAACCAACTTCTTCAACCTATCCTGTGACTCAGATGTGCGACCAGCTTTGCACAAACCGTGTATTATAATATTGCAAGTGAAATCTGATGGGACAATATTTTCACCTCGCATTCGATCATACAAAGAAAAGGCATATTCAGTGTCACCTTTTTTGAAATAGCCATCCATCAAAACAGAATATGTAATCACATTAGGTTTTAAACCCTTTTCATCCATCTCCACAAACACACCATTTGCTGAATCCAAATCACCTTGCTGGCAGTGGCCAAATATCATGTTGTTGTAAGAAACTACAGAGGGTTGAACACCTTTTCTCACCATCTTTTCCCAAATACTGCAAGCTTCACTCATCTTACCCTCCTTGCATAACCATGATAAAAGAGAATTATAAGTGAAAACATTAGCAATACCACATGCAACTGCCTCATCAAACAGCTTAGATGCCTCTTCAGGTGACTGTGCCTTCAAGTATCCCCGAATCAAGGAATTCAGGTTGAAGACAGTAGGGGAGATATCATTGTTTTTCATTTGGTTGTAAATCTCATAAGCCCTATCCATATTCCCATTCTTACAGCACCATTCAATGATAACCGCATATGTAACATTGTTCGGACAAATTCCATTCTCATTCATTTTATCGAACAATTCTAGAGCACTATCCAAGTCACCTTGCTTGCAATAACCCTTCATCAAAGTCGTTGCCACCACCACATTCATTGGCTTCCCACAACTTAACATCTCCCCCTTAACTTTCACTGCTTCCAACATTTTTCCTTGCTTCATGCAAACCCCAATAACCCGAGTAAATATGACCTCATGCGGCACCCATCCCTTATCTCTCATCTCCCTCAACAACCCACATGCTGCAACAGAATCGGGTTTCTTGCAAACAGCCTCAATAACAATACTATAAGCCCTGGCATCAAGCTCTATTCCTTTATTTTTTGCCTCTCTAAACCACCCCTCTGCCTCCTCTAATTTTCCTTCTCTCATGGATGCACGAATCATTACACTAACTGTGGCACAGTCACCTCTAACCCCTTTCGAAACCATCTTATTATACACATCCCGCGCCTGACAAATCATATTATTCTTAACTAATGCACTCAAAAATATATTTATAACAGTAAGACATGGAACTTTATCTTTCTCAATCAATGAATTAAAACAATCAATAGCATCGTTAATCCTCTTAGTTTTAACATAACTATTCAACAGGTAATTAAAAACCCGAGAATCCGATTCGAAATCCAACCTTCTTGAACTCTCAATTAGCCTAGCAACAACAACACTAGGCACGGGTCCCCAATCATCCGAGGCGAATCGATTAAGCAGATTCCTAGCCTTACCACAAGTCTCTGTAGACTTAGCCAAAATGTGGAGCAAAACACATAATGCATCAACGCTTCTGATAAGCCCTCTCTTTTGACTAGCCCAAGTGAAGTAACTAAAAGCTGATTGCGGATCATTTTGGTGGCTTACAAGGGTGTTTATGCATTGGGTTTGTGTCAAAACTGAATCTTGCGTGGTTGGTGCGGTTTCTCCAGGAATATCGGTAATATTCTCGGGAAAGTTGGTGTTTGGATTAAGAAGCTGGGAAGGTGAAGATTCTGAGCTGGGGTTATTGGGGGATTCAGCTAATTGCGGGTCGTTTTTGTGATTCGGGATGGTATTTATGGCATGGGTTTCTGTCGAATCTTGTGAGGTTGGTGCAGATTTTCCTGGGAAACTGGTGTTTGGATTGGGATTCTGGGAAAGTGGGGTTTCTGAGTTAAGGTTGTTGGGGAGTTCAGGTTTTGAAGAGAGGGTTTTGGGGCTTTTGATTGAGCGGAGAGTGAAGTGAGGGATTAATGAAGAAATCGGTGATCTCATTTTTGCTTTGGATTTTTGGAAATGCAGAGACAGAAGAGAAGAACCTAACCCTAACAACGTTTACAGTTAAACCTCACTTCTGTTTCGACTATCCAGTGGAGTCCGAGTGGAGAGAAGTGAGGTGATCATGCGCTGGGCTTCTAGCACAGATAGGCCTTACTAATCTGTACCACTTTTCAACGGAGAGGGTACTGAAATACTTGTGTTAATTTAGTAGTAAAACACCGAAAAAAGAGTAACTTAAATTAATCTTCGGATAAAACATGACCCGACCATTAATTTCTTGTTCTGTTTAATTCCCTGTAATCTTTTTTGCTTAGCATCCACACCATGAAGATTCAATGGTGGCTGTCTTAATATTTGCAAAGATGTGAAGCGTTTGGTCGTTATCAATCACAGGTGAATTCGAGCTTGGATCACAGTTTTATGCAGGCTCCAGCGTCTGTCCTGAATTCTTTACACCTGGAGAAATAGCGAGTTGGCCTAACCGTAACCGCTACAGTAATAGGGAATGTTTCACATTGGTTTTTAAAACGGTTTTGAAAAAATTTTAAATTATTTTATTTTATTTTTTATTTTAAATTAAAAAATATTGTTAGATCATATGTTATATCAAAAATAATTTTTTAAAAATATATTTTCAAATAAAAAACATTTTTAAAAATAATATGTGATACACAATCCATAAATGCAAACTAGCCCTGCAAATATGACAACCCAATCAACAGCATTCACGTCATATCAGACAGCAAAACATACCACATTTTGTTCAACAGATAAAAGCACCAAGGATCCTCATCGAATCTATTCAATGACTGAACCAGTCCGGACACCTTGTTTAACTGTAAGGGCCTGTTTGGTATTGCGGTTGCGGTTGTGGTTGAAGTTGTAAAAATAGAGTTTCAAAAAAAGCGTTTTTTATTGTGGTTCAAAAAAAACAGTTAAGTGTTTGGTTAAAACTGTGGTTGAGTTGAAGATTGAAGAAAAAGTAGTTTTGGTGTTTGGTTTCCAAACTTTACAAACTGCTTTTAACTTGTAAAATTACTTAAAAGGGTATATATATAATTTTTTTAAATATTGTAAATTTAATAATTATAATAAATTTATTTTATCAACTATTCTTTATCCCACTTTTCTCGATCGTTTTTTTAATGTTAATTAAGAAATACATTTTTGTTTTGTTTTTTAAGTTTTTTATTCAAGATAAGTTCAAACATAATTAATTAATATACACTTTATTACAAATAATTCAATCAAATTAATTACAAATTAATTATAAATAATTAAATTTATAGCATGTAATTAAGCTAACTGAATTTTTTTTTATTAATTTCACATAATTAATAGACGTATCTTTCTGGTTCAGACATCACCCACAAACCTTAGATTTTTACTTTTAAACAAGTTGTGTTCCCTTTTTGGTCATCTTTATTCCTTTCCAGTCTCTCCTCTGCCACATACCCTCTCTCTCTCTAGGTTCTTTGCCACTTTGGTAAGATTTCCAAATCTTCCCTCTGATTACTCTTTTCTTATTTTTATACCTCACCCGTGCTATATGAATTGAAGAACACAGGCCTTGTGGTTTGGCTCGCGCTTGGTTTTTCGAACAAATCACTTGTATCAGTAAAAAAATCTTATTTGGCTGTTTCTGGGTATTGCTTTTTGTCCTCAGATTTCCTCAGCTGCTTCCTTTTCTGGCTTTTACCCTCCATTTCATGATTAAAGCTCTCGTGGGTTTATTGCCTGTTTGGTAAATTTCTCTCATTTTCATCGAGGTCTTTGCCTGTTCCTTTGTCTCCTTGAAAACCATTTTTTGATTGATTACATCTCCTCAGTAGCATTTACTCCCTTGCATCCTTAAATCAATCCATCGAAAACAGTTGCCTCTTCAAATCTCAATTTGCTCTCGAGGCTCGGATTTTTGTTCCCCCTCCACTTTCTTACCTGGAAAGGAGAAACCTTTTCTGCTGGGCGTAGCCTATTTGGTGAGCTTAGTTTTTTTTTTCTTCCCTTTCTTTGAACCAAATCCTTAGCAACAAAGCCAGCCAGCCCCCCTCCCGTTTACTCCACTCTCCCTTGGCCCTCTCCAGCAACAAAAAATTGAAGCCCAAAGCAACTCAGCAAAATTGAAGCAGATCGTCAACAGAAATTTATGGGTATGTTTTGTGGGGATCTGTTGCAGATGAGTAGAGATGAGATGGGAGGTTGACGAATGTGTGTATTGTGAGGAGGACGAGGGTTGATTTGGAATTAAAATTTCAACGGTAAATTGTTGCTTTGCTGCTTTAAACGCCGGTGCAATCTTGAAACGCCGGTGCAAGAAAAGCAGCAAATTGCTGCTTTTCTTGCACCAGCGTTTCAACACAAATTTGGGGTGGGATCCACTAAAATAAAACGGTGTTTGGTAAAAACCAAACACCAAAATAGCATCCCGAACGGCAAACGTGGAACGCACCACGTTGCCAAACGGGTGCTAAAACAAGCTCAATGTCGAACAGCAATAGCATCCTCAGTCCAGTCAACCCTGTCAAATAAGGTATAGAGCCAACTCAAAGCAAAACTAGCACGCCAATTCAAAGTTGCAATTCTTTTTTTATTATTATTCTAAACCACTAGTCTCACACATAAGAGGCAAGTTAACCATACAGCCACTCTTAAAAACTGGGAAAGAAGAGGTGAATACTAGGCAATGCCACAGCTACTTAAAGCAAATAACCAAGCAATCTCAGACATTAGGCACTAAGGCCATACAATGTGATCTAATTAATAGATTAAGCAGCAATAACTTGGAGAGGGAAGACACTTCGTCAACTGCAGAGATTATACATAAATTTTCGTATATTGAAAGAGCTCGTTCCATGCTTCTTCTCCTTGCATGGTATTTGAAAAATTGATATAACACTCAGCACTACGCAAGCCTGTTTCAGCTCCAAATTCCTGGTCATTATGGTACGAGAAGGGAAAAACATTGGATATGCTTGGAGTGCCCCTTGAATTCCACCTCCATCAGAGTGCTTGAATTCGGCATTGAAAACTCAAGACATCCGTGTTCATTAGTAAGCTCCTTAACTCATTGCCCCCATGCTAACCGAAAAATGGGGAAACAAAACTTAGGACCCCTTGCAAGGAAAATTAGGAGTGGTGTAGAACTTGAAAGAGAAAGCCAGGAATTAGAAGATGGGACTCTTGGATTGAAAAATTATGATTGTTGAGAAAATAGATAGTGGAGTAAGGGTGCAACCACTGCTACACTTAAACTGTTTCCCAACAACGCATAACTGCAACCGGAAAAAAAAAACTCAGTCAGATGCATTACACAGTTCCATAGTTATGTTCTCTACAAAAGGTGTGAATTGATTCAACAGTCTAGCACAGTATTTGTATTGAAAAAAATATGACTGCCTAGGCAGACCCCTGCACCTGTTTTAAACAATGCCAAACAGACTTAATTGCAAGAGGAGGGATACAGAGAATGAAATGAAAAGGATGACATCTCAAACATGAGAATTAGAAAAATGGATTCAAAATGGCAAGTGGCCTTGCAATTCAGCAAGAAACCTAGATCGACCTGCGAGTTTGTCCTTTATTATTCCAACTTCAAAATATTTTGTACACAGCCATTAGTTGATATATCATCCCGAGCTTTCAACTGCTCTATACTTAAAAAGAATGCAAGTAATCTTTTGTTTTTTAGTCAAAAGAGTGAATCTTGACCTGCCAGAGGCACATGTTCTAAATAAAGGAAACCTGGATGCATGATCTGCTTCAGTCGGATGTTGTAACATTTCAAAAATAGATGCAGACAAAATAAAACATACCATTGTCTAAGGCTTATTGCCTCTGGGAACTGGAAATCATCAGGGAACGAATGCAAATTAGCGACCTAATAAAAAAGATGATGAAAATAGTTAAAACAGATAAAAAGTTCAGCAAAAAAAGATACAAGCAGAATCTACTCACCTCCCTAGGGGTAAAATATCTAAGCCCTTGCTTCTTCAATGAAGATGCTTTTCCCTTGATGTTTGGCTGGATATCCATTTGTAAATGTCATGTGAAAAGGAAAGGACACGGTATTAAACACAATTTAACATATCAGGAATGTTGTAAAAGGATTTCCATGGCACTTAATATAACCATACATTGAACTATCATGAACCATCAAATTGAAAAATAATCTGAAAGTTTGAAATGAAATCATACCTGGATAGTAGCCAAGAGGGATCCGGTGCCTTTCACGTATCTATAATAACTCTTAGTAAAACAACAGCATCGCTTTGAATCCGGATAGACAACGTCTAAACTCTTTTAGGAATACTTTCAGATAATGAAGAGGATAGATGAGGTAAATTTGAAGTGCATAAAATACAAAGAGGCAAAAACAACAAGGATACCCATTGCACTTTCCCACCTCTCAATCAAGCTTAATGGAACAACATACTGGGACATTGTATTAAGATTTCTTTCGTCGATGTTCTCCAAAGCTCCAGAACAATCCGCTGAGACATCAGTTCCAGTTCCTCCAGTCACTTGGTCACTGGAGCTCTTGAACTCAAGAAACCTCTCAATTGGTTCACAGGAATGGATCAAAGTATCCCAGTTCGCTGGTGGTTGATCCCATCCATCTGTTACAGTATTTTCATTATGCTCTAACAATGGACTGGGAGACCAATGCAATTTGTTATTGCAGACTCCATGTTGAAAGGATAAAGGCTTTCTTTTTGCCTGTGCAGTTAATGAATACAGGTGGCAGTTATGGATATTATTAGCACAAAACATCTCTTGTCTAAACAACAATGCTTTTGGACTTCATCTAAGAGCATAATTTTGTAAAAATAGTACAGGAGACATTCAGATATGACATATTTCAACCATATTTATTTCTCACTTCAGCAATTTTGCTACAGAAGCCACAAAACTCAGATAAAACTATTTATTTATTTATTTCAGTAACAGGAAGTTAAATGTCAAAATTTGTTTTGGTAAAACATCTAATCTGATAAAGAATCAGGTACATGATGAAAATGAATACCATCCTTTGCATTACCAAACATATTATGGGGATGCTAGATGGAAAAACAGATACAAAAGTTTACATGAAAACCTAACACAGACATTTCAGGATTCAATATGCTTTTTCCATTTATGATCTTACGCAAATGTTGATTTTCAAGATCACAAGCAAGAAGTTGTCCTAGATTCAATCTCAACTTCTAGTTCAAGAATTGCAGTTGTTTATTACATTCTTAAACGTGTATCATGGGGCAACAGAAAAATGATATATTGAAGCAGGAACCTATAAAGATCCAAGTAAAATAACAGCTTGTATGCTTCCATGGGTATGATTTTACCATTTATGATCTATCTTATGCAAATTTTGGTTTTCAAGATCTCAAAAAAGCTGTCCTAGATTCAATCTCAAACCCAACTCGAGTTCATGAATTCCAATCATTTATCACATTATTAAACTTGCATGGTATGTACACAGCGTGGTGATATATTGGAGCAGAAATCCTTAAAAATCCAAGTAAAATAATAGTTTGTATATCTCCATGAGTAGCGATAGAGAGGAGCTTACCAAGCAAAAATAGCGTGGCCTGGAATAAGGCACACCAAACTGCAGTGGGCTCAATATAAACTCTTGTGTAATATATTCAGAACTTGCTAATGTCTCTATCATTTTTGCACGTGTATCTGAAGTCTGCAATGAAAAGGCAAACAACACAAAGAATAAGTAAGAGTTTTACAATGCGAATCACCTGGTAAGTCAAACTAGTTAGGAACAAACCTCAAATCCAACAACATTTTCCACAAACAACATATTTGGAGGTTGCTTTGTATGAGGAATAAGTTCAAGAATCTTGAGAAAAGAAACCGCTCGAGCATCACCAGATTGCTTTTGAAGACCTAATCAATACGTTAACATGATTCATTTCCTCCAATCCACAAAACAATCCATGGAAAGAAAAAACATCCGCACGCACACACAAACAAGTAGTAGTTCTGACCTTGTCGAGTGTAGGGTTGACAAGGCGGTGAAAGTAGCCACGTGTGTGCCCCGTAGTTGTCAAGGTCAGCAGCCGTCAGAGTCTCAATGTTACCCTAGAGTTCTCAAAATATATAAGAACACGAAATGTAAAGGAGAACTTTACAAAATTCTAGGCTCAATGCACAAAGACTATATAGTTAAAACTCACTGCAGCTTAAATACCAATTGCCAAACAACCACACGAGCGCACAAACAGTAAACCAATGTCCAGGACTCCAATTTCGGGGAACTCAAAACCCATATTGAAACAGTAGGAAATGGACAGAAACCCGCTTCTAGAGCTTCTCATGTGATAAAGCATCACAGCAACTCAAAATTACTAGATCAACATTCTTGTTTCGGGAGATTAATGCCCATGTAGCAATTATTAGCATAATGGGCACTTGATAAAATCCATTTTTAGAGCTTCTCGATACAATCACCGCAAAACTAAGATTTACAAAAACTGAGATGCCAGCGCCACAGAATAAAGAACTCGAAGCTCAAACCTGATAAGGACGGTGGCCAAAATTGTGTTCATAAACATCATTAGCTTTGTCATTTATGTCGAAAGCTTCCACTACTTTTGCATTGATACCAGCCTTCATAAGTGAATATCTCTAACAAAACACACACAAAAAAAGAGCATTACTTGGTGATACAAACATGTGTGCGTAGATATAGCGGCGTTGGATAAATTACCATGCCACCAATACCACTGTAGAATTCCAGGACTCTCCATGGCTCTTCTTCTTGTTTGAGTAGAGGACCCCTCTTCTCCTCCATTGATTCTTTCTTTTTTCCTTTCTTTCTCTGCTTCGAGTTGACGTTTTGAGTTAGAAATCCAAGTTCGGGTTAGGGGTTTTGTGGTGACCGAAAACTGCATCTTGCTAGAGTATCAAGACTCACCGTTTTGGACCAGTCCACTAGCATGATGCCACCTTTTTTTTCTTGTTTTTCTTTTCTTTAAAGTCCCCGTTTGTTTCTGCGGTTGTACCGCTGTTTGTCCAAAATTTAAAAAAAATCATTTTAAATAAAAAAAATTGATGTTTTTAAATCATTTTGATGTGCTGATGTCAAAAATGATTTTTAAAAAATAAAAAAAATATCATTTTAATGTATTTCTAAATAAAAAGCACTTTAAAAAACAACCGCAATCATACTCTTAAACATGCCTTTTGTCGATGTTTGAACCGGAGCTATTAATATTTTACATTTTGAAATAGTGTTTTTGAAAAAAACTAAATTTTTTTATTTTATTTTTTATTTTAAATTAATTTTTTATATTTTTAGATAGTTTAAAGTGATGGTTTCAAAAATAATTTTTAAAAAAAAATATTTAAATATATTTCTAAATAAAAAATATTTTTTAAAATAATTATTAATATACTTCCAAGACAGGTACTAAAACCAATCCTGTCCATGAGCCGGTTCAAAGACATGATTGAACGGGTTAATCTGACTCAATTAAAATAATATTCTTTATTTTTTAAAATTAGTATTTTTTATATGTATACAGTATACATAAGAAAGCTAAACTTGTTTTTACTAGCTTCTCTAGTTGACTATGTCAACTTTCACAGTAATTAAAAAAAAAAACATTTGGCGCAATCCAAGTCCTAAGTTTAATTGCAACCTAATTTAGTTATTTTTTTTAAAATATATTATTTTATATTTTAAATTAATTATTATTATTATTTTTAATATGGTGGTGCTAAAATAAAAGGTACATTATTTAAATATATTTTTAAATAAAAATAATTTGAAAAACATCCTCAGTAATATTATCAATAGACGTTAAATCATGTGTACGGATTAATGGTTGATTGGAAACACAAGCGAGGCTTAAATATGATTTATTCAGGAAAATGAACCTGACATAGCTAATGTAACGACCCCAAAATTTTTTTTTTTCTCCTATTTGTTTATTTGTTAATCTCTACTCCTATAAAAGGGTAGATGAAGCATGATTTTTTTTTTCTCTCGCCGAAATTTCTAACGAAATTTCGGCAGAGTCTCCCCTATAGCGGGAGATCCCAAGTTATCAATAACACAACCTGCACACAATTTGGATCACAGCTCACCCATAATCACATTCATGTTTAATACAATTAACTGCATAATTCATTTCAGAATATGCTCAGGACCATATTCATTCCCAAACTTCATCTTACATCACACGCATAAGATAAAAATTAAAAAGCCAGTTCGCACATGAAGATTTCACATATATACATATACATAGAACATAACCTAGTTAATATTCTAAGATAATCTAATACTTTCTAATATCCGGAGCATAGGTGGATACATTTAATGTAACAACCCGATATATATATATATATATTTTTAATATATATATATATACTTAACACGCATGGTGCCAGAAATCAGAGAGTCTGATTACCTCACATCATCGAAATACCATCCATACGATCAACATTGCATTAAAAGTGGATCTTACATAAACATGTAGTATTATGGTTGCATAATTAGAAGTTCATATTAAAAAATATGCCTACATAGACATGAGTTTACATTTCTATCGTAACTAATAACCATTACAAATTTATACAGAAGGGTTTAATAAAAGTTATGCGTTCAGTACATTGATTCATACGAAGTATATTGCGATTTAGTATGCATCTACGTGATTCCTTGCAAAGAAGGTTCCCGTGTGTCGGGTTCCTAGACATCTGGTGGATATGACGTCCCTGCAGTAGTATTAAACATTTAAGAGAATGTAATTACTTAATGATAATAATAATGATGAAGACTAAACAGTCTGGCAGTTAAATGAGGCATCAACATTTATAATCACTTCATATATTTGGTACATATAGCTTGTAATGCAATATATATACACCAACTATTGCAATTAACCATAATCTTAAACCCGGCTATCCTCATAAGGCATCATTTGCTAAGGTTAACCATTCATTCACTCCGGTCATCCTTTCCGGATACCATTAGTCGAAGCTAATCATTCTTTTGTCCCGGCCATCCTTTCGGATGCCATTAGCCAAAGCTAATCAATTGTTCGTCCCGGCCATCCATTCGGATGCCATTAGCCGAAGCTAATCATTCTTTTATGCCGGTCATCCATTCGGATGCCATTAGCCGAAGCTAACCATTCTTTTATGCCGGTCATCCATTCGGATGCCATTAGCCGTAGCTAATCAATTGTTCATCCCGGCCATCCATTCGGATGCCATTAGCCGAAGCTAATCATTCTTTTATGCCGGCCATCCATTCGGATGCCATTAGCCGAAGCTAATCAATTGTTCATCCCGGCCATCCATTCGGATGCCATTAGCCGAAGCTAATCATTCTTTTATGCCGGCCATCCATTCGGATGCCATTAGCCGAAGCTAATCATTCAATTATTCCGGCCATCCATACGGATGCCATTAGCCGAAGCTAATCATTCTTTTATGCCGGCCATCCATTCGGATGCCATTAGCTGAAGCTAATCATTCTTTTATGCCGGCCATCCATTCGGATGCCATTAGCCGAAGCTAATCATTCAATTATTCCGGCCATCCATATGGATGCCATTAGCCGAAACTAATCATTCCTTTGTCAACCTTTAAACATCCAACAAACTAATATAGATTCTAACACAATAAGGTAATATTCATGTTAAAGTATTTCCTTATTCAACATATGAAAAGGAAGGTGTAAATCACTTACCTGCACTACTTCTGGGTTGTTCTTGTCTGAATGATGGTTCAATCCCGACTGCACCGCCTGCGACATCAATGTCCCCAAAAATCAGTATATTTCTATTTTCAATTTCACATTCGTCACCATACTTATTTCAACAAAATCACACATTGAAACCATAAATTTCAACACCTAATCCATCAACAAAATCCCAACAAAATCACACATTGAAATCATAAATTTCAACACATAATCCCTCAACAAAATTCCAACCGAAAACACACATCGAACCCCTAAATTTCAGCACATAATCATTCAATAAAATCCCAACAAACCACACATTGTAACCATAAATTTCAGCATATAATCCATCAACAAAATCTCAACAAAATCACACATTGAAATCATAAATTTCAACACATAATCCCTCAACAAAATTCCAACCGAAAACACACATTGAACCCATAAATTTCAGCATATAATCCATCAACAAAATCTCAACAAAATCACACATTGAAATCATAAATTTCAACACATAATCCCTCAACAAAATTCCAACCGAAAACACACATTGAACCCATAAATTTCAGCACATGATCATTCAATAAAATCCTAACAAACCTGTTTTGAAACGAAACATTGTAATGGCAATAAATCACAATTAACTCAACAATTATCAAATACCAACGGTTAATATGTAGAAAAACCCATTATATAAAACATATTCAAATTTCAGGGTATTTCAACGGTTGGATCTACCAAGATCTGAGTTAAACCGGAGACTGACCTTAAACTGGAGAGCTACTGTTAAGCATCGATATCTCCTTGCTGAAGTGTACCATTCTCATCTCCACCGTTCAGCACATGAATAACACTCATACGCACCACATACCCAAATTTCAGAGTGATCCAACGGTGCAATAAAGGCAAGCTAGCTGGCAGCTCTGACTGGCCGAAGAAACAGATTTAGCTATATTGTTCAAAAGATTACACGTCTCCACCAGAGCAATACCAGGCTGATCCCTCCGGTGAACATTTAGTAACAAGTAAGGCGCACAACATACCAAAATTTCAGAGAAATCCAACGGTGGACGGAGGAGGAACTATCTGGCGACTCTGACGAGTTTGAGGGGTTTTTCCAGAAATCTTCAGATGACTGGATTTCTCAAACGGCTTCAGATAATAACAATCCCTCCGGTCGGATTTTAGACAATGGTTAGGTGCATAACATACTCAAATTCCAGCCCGATCCAACGGTGGTCGGAGGAGATATTGTTCTCGGAGTACCACCCCTTCTTATCTTTTTCTCTCCAACCTCTCTTTAACTTATCACCCCCCCTAAGTGCACAAATGAGCCCCCCATTTCCTTTTAAATGTATCTTTTTACCCCACCTCTTCTTTTCTTATAATTTAAATCATAATCTTTTTATTTATTTCAATTTCACCCCTCTCAACTTATTTTACTCATCTTTTAATTCATTCCTTGGGTTGCAGATTATTTACGGAATATTGACCTTGGTCTTATTTCTTTACGATTTTCCGTCGCGTCACGAAATTGGCAGCGAAAATCTAAATCAGCCTTAATATATATATATTCTATTGGGTGTTTACACCTTTAATATGAATTTCGCCCTCGAAATTTAAGAGTTTCACACTCCATACCTGATAGTTTGAATAAATCGGGGTATATATATATATATATTTTTTATCTCAACCTCCCTCTCCCAAGTTTCCTCTTCTATTTGAGCATTTCGCCATAAGATTCAAACGATGGGGATCTTTTTGTTCTGTAACTCCTTTTCACCCTGATCTACTATCCTTATGGGTCTCATTTCCAGTGTTAAGTCCTCCTTGACTTTGATGACTCTCTCTTTGATTGGCCATCTGTTTGAGGTGAAATGCAGTGCTCATATTCAATCTGGTTCCTAAGGCATGTTGTATGCTCAGCCAAAGTCGAGAGGTGAACCTGGAATCTGGACTCAATGTGATGGACACCAGAATCCCATGAAGCAGTACCACCTTAATTTTTTGTAAATCTTAGCAAGCTTGTCCAACGAGTTGGTCATCTTTATAGGCAAAAATGGTGTCGATTTCGTCAACCGATCTACGATGACCCATATCACACCATTTCCTTTCCTTCCTTTGGGAAGTCCCGACACGAAGTCCATGGTGATTACCTCCCACTTCCACACCGGAATTTGTAATAGTTGTAATGGTCTAGCGGCCTTTGGTGTTCAACCTTGACTTGTTGACATATCCCACACTTTAACACATACTCAGCTATTTCCCCTTTCATATTAGGCCACCAATAGAGGTGTTTCAGGTCCCAATACATCTTAGTGCTGCCAGGATGTATGGAGAACTTGGACTCATGTGCTTCTTGTAGAACCATTCGCTTGACTGTTTTGTCATTTGGCATGTACAACCGTTGTCCCATCATCAAGGATCCATCATTCACTACTTGGAACTTCATTTCTTCCCCAGCCTCCACATTCTTCCAAATCTTGGACCCAATCTGTTTATGGAATTTGGCTTGTAGTATCGGTTCTCGATACGTTGGTCGCACCAATAGTTGGGCTACTAACCCACCTCCAGTATAAATGTCCAAGTCTGCACTTATCGCTTTCAATTCTGCCAATTGCCGCTCCTTTCCCACTGTTAACCCTTCCCGGTGGCTTTTTTTTTTTTTTTTCTAGGAACTGAATCAACTAAAATCTGAAATGCAACTGTTAGAAGAGATCCTCCAATAGTCCCATCTTCATCCATGCCTACTCCATATGTCGTGGTTCTGTCGAAAAAAATAACAAACCCTGATGGAAGAAAAGCCACATAATCTGGATCCTAGCCGTTAAGTACCACGTGCATTGTAACAACGCCAACTAGAGCATAGATTACGAAAGATGTCGTTTAATCTGTGCAACTCTCTTGTAAAATTAGTATGTTGCTTTGGCTTGAGTTCGTGATATTAACTCGGATTAGAGATATGAAATTTCCTGTATCCCGACCATTAGCAATGTGTGCCATTTCTTGGATAACTCCACCATTTGATATAATATCTCACTCATTACGGGTGTTCTCATCACGCAGGAAATCAAAAATCCTCTTCGGTGGAACCGGAAGTCAGGAGGAGGTGGCTGCACTAAGCACAATTCCTGAAGGCCTCCCCTGGATCATCCACACTCTTACTTGTCATGACCCCAACATCATCGGCTCCGGTCCCAGATAACGTGGATGGTAGAGGCGCTGACGCCAGCATAGAAGCTTATCGCCATTTTCTCTGCCAGTTTCATCATACTCTTTCTTCCTTTTTGATTAGTAATAACATCAGCATCTCCAGCAGGAATGTTGGTTGTCATAGCACTGGTAAGGCGCTTGTATTGCCGGTCCAGGGTTGCGACCCACCATTTTGCCTGAATGCATGTCCTGAGCTAACTAGTTCTTTGTATAGATTATGAACACCCCTGTCATCCACTTCTACATTTTCAACCCATGAACCTTCGAGTATCCATTGGGCATTTTTATTTTTATTTTTCTGAATTAAGCATCCAGATGGCCTTCTTCGACATCTTGGTGTTAGACTAGAACAAATATTATCCAACGAAACATCAACCACAACCCAGGTCCCATCAGCATGTTGTTTATAGTACCTGACATAGTAGCTTTCACGAGTAGGAACAAGTGGAGTTGGAAGTTGAAATTCAGCTGTCATCACTTGTAAGGCTCCATTGTAGTTCCTTGCAACTCCTGTGGATAGCACTTCTAAAGTTAAAACTCTTGAGACAATGTCAGAAAACATTGTAGACCACTATTCACATCCATGAGATACTCGATAAGGTTGATGTGGTTCGTGATTACAACAGCCGATTCTCTAGAAACCTCACGTTTAAAACCAATAGGTTTAGGACCCACACCATGAGGGAATATCCTCGTGTATTCATCTTCATTCAACACTGATTCTATTCCACCAAAGTTGTTCATCTATAAAGGTTCATCCATTTGAGTCATTCTGATCAGTTCCTTCATGGTCGCCACCGCACGTTCGATTATTATGGCTTCTCAGCCTCAGTTGGTACACCGATAGACCTTAGTAAGTCTCCTGCTTCATAAATCTCCACTCCTATGCCTGGTTTTCCCCTAAAATTCTCAACACTAAGGTTAACTGGGCGTGGAGGCATTGGAGGTGATATAACAGGATAGTTCCGCACAGGCTTGTCGACATATCTAGCAGTAACTGCTGAAATACAGTCAATCTCTTCTCTCCATCTAGTATTTTCAAGTCTCAAATGATGTTCATCAAAGGACATCTCTCCAATGGCAGTAGGCCCTCCCCAATTAGGACAAGAGGCATAGTTAAGAGCTTCTCTGTACCACATGTTGTCGGCCCTAAGCTTTTCATTCTCATTTCAAAGTTGTGTATTTTCATGGCGCTCATGTTGGCTCTTCATTTGGGTATACTTGTTTTGGAACCAAAACTTGATTTGCAAAAGTTCTAACCCTAATTCTCGGCTCAACTCTTTCCTTTGCTTGTTATGTGGGTGCAGACACTCTTTGAAGAAAGCTTCCATTTCTTGAATCTGATGCTGAGTATGGTGATGGTAACGCTTCCTTTTCGGGCGTGGGTCTTGTTCATCACCTGAACCCCCTTCTTGATTCTCGCTGCCTGATTTTGTGTTGGCACTATCAAATTCTTCATCTCTAATTCGAGTCATGTCGCCTTCATATGTGTTGTGCGCCATGTCTAGATGGTGATACTAACCTTCCATCATGTTTCCCTAACCAAGAGCAAGTCCGGAAGATGATCCAAACCCCCTAATATTTCCATTAACTCCAACCATTGATGGCAAGTTTCTTGTCGGAATCATTACTCCGACTGGCATATTTCACAAGCCACAAACCCTAAGAAAAATCTATATAAGAATATATTTATCTGTATGACTGTGCCTTATAGGTAGTGGCTTAACTCACTCTCCTTTTTTTTTTTTTTTTTTACTCTACTGTTATATATGGTCTTGGATCATAGAAAGTCACGTGTTTCTCACAATTTTCCAGCAGAGTATAGAAAACAGGCAGTTTAACAATGGTTCTCTTTTTCTACGCCGGCTATCTGGTTCTTACGTACACACGATAGAGACAGAGAATATATAAAGAAGGTCGAGCTAATGAATTTTAATAGTTAAGAATCTGACTATTCCTCCCAAAATCCAGATATAAAATCTATATCGACCAACAAAAATCACGTAAAATCCAACTTTTCCTTCCCAGTTTCCTTTCCTTCTCTAGCTTTACCCTATGGAACAGAAAGCAGAATTCGAGCCTACTCTGCTGCAACTGGAGGTACTCCCTCTGTCTGGTTAGGCCTCCCGCCGTTCCCTGCTACCCTAGCTTCCCTCTGTAAGATTTTAGGTATTATCATCGGGACAGGAGACACCGTATCATCCAAAGGACCTTCGTCTTGCCAACCTTGGGCACCTTGGCTCCCGCCCCTCCTTTCGAAGGAGGGCAGTTCAGTTCCTGTCCCTTGTCGGGTGCGTACCATCCTAATTCACCACAGCAATGCAATCATCATTGATCCTCAGGATCAAGACCAGGGGCTCTGATACCAAATGTAACAGCCCGGCCCAACTTGCCATATATTGTCCGCTTTGGGCCTTACCGCCCTCACGGTTTTGTTCCTGGTGACGCGAGCCCACTTTTGAGCCTGACGCCCCAAAACGCGTATGACAAGTTAGCAACCAGCACTCTTAATAAGGCCATCTACCACTCCCTCACCCGCCGATGTGGGATATTACAATCCACCCCTCTTAAGGAGCCCGACGACCCCGTCGGCACAACCGGACAGCCAGTGAGGTCGGCTCTGATACCAACTGTAACGACCCCAAAATTTTTTTTTTTCTCCTATTTGTTTATTTGTTAATCTTTACTCCTATAAAAGGGTAGATGAAGCATGATTTTTTTTTTCTCTCGCCGAAATTTCTAACGAAATTTCGGCAGAGTCTCCCCTATAGCGGGAGATCCCAAGTTATCAATAACACAACCTGCACACAATTTGGATCACAGCTCACCCATAATCACATTCATGTTTAATACAATTAACTGCATAATTCATTTCAGAATATGCTCAGGACCATATTCATTCCCAAACTTCATCTTACATCACACGCATAAGATAAAAATTAAAAAGCCAGTTCGCACATGAAGATTTCACATATATACATATACATAGAACATAACCTAGTTAATATTCTAAGATAATCTAATACTTTCTAATATCCGGAGCATAGGTGGATACATTTAATGTAACAACCCGATATATATATATATATATTTTTAATATATATATATATACTTAACACGCATGGTGCCAGAAATCAGAGAGTCTGATTACCTCACATCATCGAAATACCATCCATACGATCAACATTGCATTAAAAGTGGATCTTACATAAACATGTAGTATTATGGTTGCATAATTAGAAGTTCATATTAAAAAATATGCCTACATAGACATGAGTTTACATTTCTATCGTAACTAATAACCATTACAAATTTATACAGAAGGGTTTAATAAAAGTTATGCGTTCAGTACATTGATTCATACGAAGTATATTGCGATTTAGTATGCATCTACGTGATTCCTTGCAAAGAAGGTTCCCGTGTGTCGGGTTCCTAGACATCTGGTGGATATGACGTCCCTGCAGTAGTATTAAACATTTAAGAGAATGTAATTACTTAATGATAATAATAATGATGAAGACTAAACAGTCTGGCAGTTAAATGAGGCATCAACATTTATAATCACTTCATATATTTGGTACATATAGCTTGTAATGCAATATATATACACCAACTATTGCAATTAACCATAATCT
Source organism: Salix arbutifolia (assembly GCA_025169955.1). Classification (NCBI taxonomy): domain Eukaryota; kingdom Viridiplantae; phylum Streptophyta; class Magnoliopsida; order Malpighiales; family Salicaceae; genus Salix; species Salix arbutifolia. The sequence continues at coordinate 19,120,086 of CM045907.1, forward strand.
TAAACCCGGCTATCCTCATAAGGCATCATTTGCTAAGGTTAACCATTCATTCACTCCGGTCATCCTTTCCGGATACCATTAGTCGAAGCTAATCATTCTTTTGTCCCGGCCATCCTTTCGGATGCCATTAGCCAAAGCTAATCAATTGTTCGTCCCGGCCATCCATTCGGATGCCATTAGCCGAAGCTAATCATTCTTTTATGCCGGTCATCCATTCGGATGCCATTAGCCGAAGCTAACCATTCTTTTATGCCGGTCATCCATTCGGATGCCATTAGCCGTAGCTAATCAATTGTTCATCCCGGCCATCCATTCGGATGCCATTAGCCGAAGCTAATCATTCTTTTATGCCGGCCATCCATTCGGATGCCATTAGCCGAAGCTAATCAATTGTTCATCCCGGCCATCCATTCGGATGCCATTAGCCGAAGCTAATCATTCTTTTATGCCGGCCATCCATTCGGATGCCATTAGCCGAAGCTAATCATTCAATTATTCCGGCCATCCATACGGATGCCATTAGCCGAAGCTAATCATTCTTTTATGCCGGCCATCCATTCGGATGCCATTAGCTGAAGCTAATCATTCTTTTATGCCGGCCATCCATTCGGATGCCATTAGCCGAAGCTAATCATTCAATTATTCCGGCCATCCATATGGATGCCATTAGCCGAAACTAATCATTCCTTTGTCAACCTTTAAACATCCAACAAACTAATATAGATTCTAACACAATAAGGTAATATTCATGTTAAAGTATTTCCTTATTCAACATATGAAAAGGAAGGTGTAAATCACTTACCTGCACTACTTCTGGGTTGTTCTTGTCTGAATGATGGTTCAATCCCGACTGCACCGCCTGCGACATCAATGTCCCCAAAAATCAGTATATTTCTATTTTCAATTTCACATTCGTCACCATACTTATTTCAACAAAATCACACATTGAAACCATAAATTTCAACACCTAATCCATCAACAAAATCCCAACAAAATCACACATTGAAATCATAAATTTCAACACATAATCCCTCAACAAAATTCCAACCGAAAACACACATCGAACCCCTAAATTTCAGCACATAATCATTCAATAAAATCCCAACAAACCACACATTGTAACCATAAATTTCAGCATATAATCCATCAACAAAATCTCAACAAAATCACACATTGAAATCATAAATTTCAACACATAATCCCTCAACAAAATTCCAACCGAAAACACACATTGAACCCATAAATTTCAGCATATAATCCATCAACAAAATCTCAACAAAATCACACATTGAAATCATAAATTTCAACACATAATCCCTCAACAAAATTCCAACCGAAAACACACATTGAACCCATAAATTTCAGCACATGATCATTCAATAAAATCCTAACAAACCTGTTTTGAAACGAAACATTGTAATGGCAATAAATCACAATTAACTCAACAATTATCAAATACCAACGGTTAATATGTAGAAAAACCCATTATATAAAACATATTCAAATTTCAGGGTATTTCAACGGTTGGATCTACCAAGATCTGAGTTAAACCGGAGACTGACCTTAAACTGGAGAGCTACTGTTAAGCATCGATATCTCCTTGCTGAAGTGTACCATTCTCATCTCCACCGTTCAGCACATGAATAACACTCATACGCACCACATACCCAAATTTCAGAGTGATCCAACGGTGCAATAAAGGCAAGCTAGCTGGCAGCTCTGACTGGCCGAAGAAACAGATTTAGCTATATTGTTCAAAAGATTACACGTCTCCACCAGAGCAATACCAGGCTGATCCCTCCGGTGAACATTTAGTAACAAGTAAGGCGCACAACATACCAAAATTTCAGAGAAATCCAACGGTGGACGGAGGAGGAACTATCTGGCGACTCTGACGAGTTTGAGGGGTTTTTCCAGAAATCTTCAGATGACTGGATTTCTCAAACGGCTTCAGATAATAACAATCCCTCCGGTCGGATTTTAGACAATGGTTAGGTGCATAACATACTCAAATTCCAGCCCGATCCAACGGTGGTCGGAGGAGATATTGTTCTCGGAGTACCACCCCTTCTTATCTTTTTCTCTCCAACCTCTCTTTAACTTATCACCCCCCCTAAGTGCACAAATGAGCCCCCCATTTCCTTTTAAATGTATCTTTTTACCCCACCTCTTCTTTTCTTATAATTTAAATCATAATCTTTTTATTTATTTCAATTTCACCCCTCTCAACTTATTTTACTCATCTTTTAATTCATTCCTTGGGTTGCAGATTATTTACGGAATATTGACCTTGGTCTTATTTCTTTACGATTTTCCGTCGCGTCACGAAATTGGCAGCGAAAATCTAAATCAGCCTTTAATATATATATATTCTATTGGGTGTTTATATATATTCTATTGGGTGTTTACATGTTTTAAAAATAATTTTTGACATAAGCACATCAAAATGATTAGGACTGGAGAGCCAATCACCATGCTACGACTGCATAGCCAATCACCATCACGTGCACACATATAACAACAAAAAAACATTGATTTTCACTGTGTCGATGTTAACAGTAAAATTACTTTTTTATCCCTCGGATCACAAGATTTAACCCCCAATGTCGGGGGTATTTTAGACATTTTCCAAATGACATGTGTAGTATCTGCAGATTTTTTGGGGGGGGGGGTTATGGTTTTTTCCATTTTTATTTTACCCCTGCTGCTGACGGGAAGATGAAAGTTAGTTAGGAATATTTTTTGGTTTTTTATCTGATCTTGAATAGTTAAATACCGACTTTACCCTAGGATGGGACGCAAACAAAACGTTAAGGGCAATGGTAATTTGAGATTTTCACATTTTATGCACGGCGAAAACTACTTAAATACCCTAAAAAACGACAAGAATAAAAATATGACATTAGGGGCATGGCGGTACTTCCATGCGGGGTTTCATGGTTATCACTGGGTCTAGAGATGTTTAGGTAATTCCGTATTTTTATTATTTTTCTTGAGGTTACCGTAGGTACGTCTTCTGAACGCACTATTAATTTTCACGTGTCTTTCAGGCAGCGCTTACAGTGTCTATAGATGGTTGAAAATGTTTGGTCATCGTGTCTCCAAATGGGCAGCCATGTCTTTTCCTCCTGGTGGTACATGTGTCGTTATACAGTGGGCGGGGGATTGCCAGTGATTGACTTTTCTTTCCTTTATTTTCTCTCTCTTGCAGAGACAAAATGTATACTAGGCCTTTATGTTTATCAGTGATTCATTTCAGTCCATAGATTTTTGATTTCGTTTTTCTTCCTGATTCCTTCAATAGAAGTTTTGATTTTGTTCAATTGTGTCATTCATTTGAAATTGATCATATATATTATTTTTTATTTTAGCTCTTATTCTTTCGATTCTTAGTTTGTTTTTTGCTCCTTTAATTTTATTGGTCTATAAGTTTTAATATGTTTCAATTTTGTTTTTCAATTGAAATTGATCATATATGCTATTTTTTTTGTCTTTTTTTAAATTACACTGTTATTTTTTTCAAATCCCTTTATTTTTATTATATTATAAAATCAAGTAATCATAATACGGTGAATTCGATGATACAAGTATTTGAATCTTCTTGTTTTTTTATGACTACGATAATTTAATGTTGGTGATTTCGTTGAAACCTATTAAACAAATAAATCTATATTGATTTGAAATGAATGTATTTTATTGGAAACTCATGCTCCACATGATTTTTCCATAAATTTATAGTATAATAAAAAAAATCTCACGTTCTTAATATTTTTTTTTACTAAAAAAAATATAATTCCAATCAAGACAAACATGAGCAAATGGCTAGTGTGTGTATTGTGATGGATGTTAACATTCATCTTGCAAAAAATACATTAACATAAGCTGAAACACACTTGCAACTTGTGAATGGAATCATTGGAGCAAATGATTTTTTTTTTTGGTTTTAGATGCATAATAAAATAATTAAAATACTCTTGAAAGTAAAAAATAAATGATAATGAGTGGCAATTTCATATTTGCATGTAGATTTGTTAGTTATTATTAATTCAATTGGGAGACAATCTGGTATCTAATTATTTATATATATATAAATAAATAAATAAATATGATGAAACCAAAACATCCTTGAAAGTTAAAAAATTTAAATTATTATTATTATTATTATTATTATTATTATTATGATGCTAGCTTTAATCAGGTAAAAAAAAAAGATGGATGGAGCACATTTTCTAATACGTAGAGGGTGTACCTCACCATCCGACATGTCTTTCCATTTGAAAGTGTCGCCACGTATGTTTTCTGGGCGCGACACTTGTTGAAACTTGAAAGCAGTGGTTTAATTCGCCACTAAATATTTTTAATTTATTATTGTTGTTGTTATTTTGTCTTTTTTTTCTTTGAAAATTATATATCGTGACTTTGATATCATTAATTTGATAAATTAATCCAGGTTAATTTATTTTCTATCCCATAAATTATAAATTTAATAAGCTAACTAACTCAGATTGACTTGAATTATTTTTTATTCTTTTTCTACATAATATTGTTCTTACAGTAATTGAGCTATATTATATGTTTTAGTTTGCATGAATACTTTTTTATATTATGATTTTCTTAACTTGATATATTTGCTGCTATAACTTATTTTTTTATTATTAAAAAAATAATTTATTCAACTTAATCTGATCTATAATTCAAGTTATATATTTTCTCTTAAAAAAAATATATTTGCACTTACTGAATACATGTATAAAAGTCATACAGCGTGGCGCGGGCTAGAAAAGAAAAACATGTATGAAAATACACGGATGAGGTGGTGGCTGTGCCCGGGAACGCCTCGCTTCCCTGGGCTGGCCCAGACGAGGTAGTCATTTTTGCCCTTTTTTTTATATATAAAAATACAGTAATATCAGATATTCATATTAAAGGGACATATATATATAAAAATCTCTAAAAAAATATAAAAAAATAAGAAACATCATCCCCTTGCTCGGGGACACGCCCGTCATTTAAAAAAGCAGGCGCATTTTAAGACGAAACTCGATAAACCCCGAGGGTAACACTGTAATTTAGCAAGTAAATAGAAGGAGCCAGGCTCTCCTTGCTAGTAAGCAGCGCGTCACTCGCTCTCAATTTTTTTAATCTCACCTCTTCACACACGCACTGTATCTGTGGCTCTGCGTTCCTCAGGTAAAAAATAAAACCCTACCCTTTTTTGTTACTCCATCTTCTGATTCCCTTGTCTAATCTAACACGCCCTGTGAGGATTTGAGCCCTGTTTTTTTTTTTTTCTTTTTCCTTTTCTTACATATAGTTTTTCGTTGTTTTAATATTAGATTTTATAATAAGTGATTTCTTGATATTGTTTTTTTTTAGGTTTTGTCTCTCTTTATTTCACTCCTAATTTGTGCATGTAGCCAGGGTTTAAGGGTTTTTTCTGGCTAATTAGAGTTTTGCATGGGTACTTGCTTTGTTAAGATTTTTTTTTTGTTGTAAATTAGTCAAGGTTGTAGAGAATGGAGCTACTTTTTTGGTTCCAGGATGATGAGTTTCTGGTGGGTTTTGTTTATTGTTAAAGTTGGCTCTAGATCTACTGGAACGGTTGATGTGAGCTTAATTCAATGTTTTTTTTTGCAAAGATGGTAATGTGTTATTTGGGTACCAGGTTATTGGTTATGGTTGCTTGAGTTTGTGATACCAGTAAGTTATGGAGAAGAATATGGCAAAGAAGAAGAATCCGTTGGTTTTTATGGACATGTGTATCGATGGCGATCCTATGGAGAGAATGGTTTTTGAGGTATCATGTTTCAAGTTTCAACCTTGTAGGATGGATGATGGATTACCTGCAAGTCGAGTATTGCTCTTGCATTTTTATTAATTCGTTCATGATTGTTTGCTATGCAGCTTTTCTCGGATATTGCTCCCAAGACTGTAGAAAATTTCCGTGCTCTTTGTACAGGTAATATTTACATTCTATAGTAGTCTTTGTAATGACTTGTCTTGTGATGGCAGTGCTGTCTCGTGTATCATTTATCTGTCCTCAATTTATGGTTTTTCTTTTTGTTTCTGGATGGGAATACCTTCTTTTCAGATACCGTGTTTTTTAGTTTGTATCTGAAGGTTGGTTCAGTAGATTTTAGAAATTCAAGCCTGTATTCATTTGTTGCTTTTCTGATGTTTTCAATCTTTACATTCAGGGGAGAAAGGAATTGGTCCTAAATCTCAAAGACCATTGCACTACAAGGGATCATTTTTCCATCGCATCATTAAAGGTTCCATGGCTCAGGTTTGTTGGTCTGTCTAGTGTACATCTAGATTTTTCTTACATAGGTTTGCTTAGTTTTCTTGTCTGAACATGGCCTAGAGGTGGTCCATCTTTTAGTCAGTTACCCTTGTTTATGCTGTAGGATTACAGGGCTGATGGTCACGACTGCATTTCTTGTGATGTAGTTTTAAGGTTGTACTTACTGAGTTGTCTATCCTCAAAATTTTACTATGCTACACCTTGTCCAACCCATTTTTGTAACAAATAGTTTGATAATTGTTGGGCTAAGATCTTGTGTTAATCTTGCAGGGCGGTGATATTTTGAAACGAGATGGTATGTAATTCTTTTTTCTTGTCATTAATCTTTTGTTTCTTGTTTCAAGCAGTTTATGGTTTTTCATGGCACATGAATTTGAAATCATGACCTTAATTTTTTTTAACAATTCTTATGTTATTCATCTGCTTCTAGAATTTCTGCTACCCCTTATTTTTTCCCTTCAAATCTAGGGAAAATCAAATGATCTGCCCTTATATTTAGAAGCTAATCTCCAATTAATCATGGAACTTTTAATTGCATCTATTTTACACTTGAACCACAATAAAATCTATGTAATGAACTTCTGCTAGTGAAATCTGTTAAACTTGGTTTTGTATCCTGTACATGCTCCTTCCCTGATAATTGATAGGTTTAGTTGCCTTCAGTGAAGGGGCTCTGTCACGTGCATTGGTTGAGAAAGTTTTTCTTTAGCATCTTGATTGTATAATATAAAAAGGTTTCTTTCAGTTTCTGTTTTATTCTTGGATAAAAACTTTTCTATCTCAAAAACTCAAATCTCCATTTTCACATCTCTGCTGGAACTGAGATTTGGATGGAAGAATTTAATAAATTTCTCTAATAGAAGACTGCGTGGATATTTCCATTATGTTCTAGAGGTATCATGGATGTAATTGATAGTTTAGAGGGTAGATTGAAGGGTAGGTCCAAAGTATAAGGGTAGATTGATAGAATTGTTTCCTGAAATTTATAATATTTTATAGATGTAAAATCTAGTTTATTTTAGTGATTACCAATTGTAAGACAGGAAGTTTTGGCCAAGGGATGAGACTATGGTCTATAACATAACTCCTATGATTTGTCCCTAATATGTTGTCTGAAATCAAAGTTCCCTTATAATTGACGTGTTTAAGCTTTTATGCAAAATAAACAAGCAATTAGAATGAAACATGAGTTTAGATTTTCAGGGGATAGGACATCCTGAAATGCTTTTGCTCTTCAAATTCTTAACTATTTGTTTTCCTCTGATGCAGGGACCTTTGGAGAGAGTATATATGGGGGCAAGTTTCCAGGTGAGAATACTTGAAATCTTTTGTTCATGATGATTCCTCTTGTGAGGTTAATGTTATAAATTTTGTGAGTATACAATTGAGAACTTGTGTATTGTATGCATCATGCCAATAGAAATGAAATTATCATTTGTGCATACAATTTAACAATGGGTATTGATAATGCCAATCCATATTGTTGTAATATTACTCCGCTCAACAAGGTCATTTAAAATTGTAATTGTGCTAGTGACTGGAGTGTTATTATCATTTGTGGAGTGGCAGTATCATTGGACTTTTAACTATTGAATGTCAAATGACATGTCTTAAAATATATGAATGACTTGCCCCCAAGGTCCAAATGTTTCTGAATCACATTGTATAGGTACTCCTTTTCTGCTCTATAATCATAAATCTTCGTGCCTACAACTTTGAAGTTTTTGGTTTTCTGTCTTATTTTAGAGGCAATGAAGGGTCCGAATTGAAGATATGTTTCAGATAGCAAAGCTATGCTTTGCTTCTCTCTCTCAAGGAGAACACCCCCCTCTTAGAAACAAATCTAATGACATAGTGCACATATTAAAGCTGGCACTCTTATTTTGCAGGCTGAATTTTGTTTTTGGATATATCATACAAGCAACCCCAGTTTATTGTTCTTAACTTCCTATAACACTGACAGAAGCAGTTGGATGTTTGTTTAGAGTGCTGTAATGTGAGAGCACATATTATGCTTTGCACTTGGTGCGATAATTTCAATGCATTCATGTTTGGTCCCTAGTGCCATTTAGCAGCCCGGAATCTACTGGTCTTGCATTGTCTACGGGACTTGCATTATATTTTTATCTTGATTTTCTGGGTTGCGACATTCATGCAGAAAGTTAAAGTGATGCTCAATTCAATGTGGTAACAAGTGGTTTTTGTGGCACTATTGCAGACGAGTCTCCAAAGCTAAAACATGATGAACCGGGTCTTCTGTCCATGTCAATTGCTGATCGTGATGCTTTAGGTTCTCAATTTATTATGACCTTTAGGGCTAATCATCATCTTGACAGGTTTGTTCACTCAGGAAACTTGCCAATTCCTTGAAGTT